>VZTA01011456.1:53707-82271 GCA_013398855.1 Mohoua ochrocephala
GTTGTCCCCCTGCCGCCGTCAGGCATCAGGTGTCGGGGTTGCCTCAACATCTGGAGGATCCGCGGTGCCGTGGGCCGCCCACTCTGAGCAGGGGCTGGGGCGAGCCCAGCTCTCCCCCAAACTTGAAAAGCATCTGCTGGGGACTTAACCCCGTGGCCCCAGGACTCTGATATGCAACTGAAACAATAAGATCCGGGAGCAGGGATATAAGCTGCATGATGACAAATGTTTCATTTGCCCTAAGCACACTCTGGCTTATTTTAACCTTGTCTACACAAGAGGATGCCTGGGGGCAAAATAAAAATAGATACTTAGCTAAAAGAAGAGAGGTCCCAGCATGGGGCATAGGGCAGCACGTGGAGCATGAGGCTGGGGTTCTGTGGCCACCCACAGCAGTACTGGGATGTGGGGATCCACGCTGGGGATGGGAGCCTGTGGGTGAGCGCAGCGCTGTCACCACACGCTCCAGGGCACACCCTTTTGTCCCCCTGATTCCTGTGTCTCCTCTGTAGGTCTGCTGGAAATTTCTCCTGTGGAAAGAGGCGTGGTGAGCATATTTGGTGTCAGAAGCGGACTCTTCGTGGCCATGAATAGCAAAGGCAAACTCTATGGATCTGTAAGTAGCCACTGAGTGCGTGCCTGGGGAGGGGATGCGTGGTCAGCTGGGGTGAGATGCGTGCACGGTGCTAAAAGCTGCCCAAGCCCCATCCATGCCCCTCCTGGGTCGGGCAGCACAGAGCAGCCCTTGCTGCCTTGCCAGCAGAAGGTGTGCTGCCCAGTTTCGCTGCTTAGTGGGGTTTTGAAGTGAAACCCTCTCTTTTGCATTACACTTCCCTGGCTCTCACATAAAAACTGTGGCCACCCAGCCACGGCTGCACATCTTGCCTGCCTCACAGACCAACAGAGCAGTCATTTGCGTGGCAAGACCTCAAGCTAGGCTTAGTCCATATATTTCTCATATCTAAGTACGAAGAGCCTTGGGCAGGTGTGGCAATCACTCACTCTGTCTTTCAGAGGGCGCTTGAACTTGTGATCAGCCAGGCCCCCACAAGTGACCCTTCATGATGTGATGAATCAGTGACCTATCAATCACTCTTTGTTAATGCTCTTGAACAGACAGTCAGTTCTCATGGCTGTTCAGCATCCTTGGGGTCTGAACTTCTGTTTAAGAGAAGGAAGATCTGTTAGGAGACAACACAGACCTTCTTTTACACGGGATCTTTGGAAAAGATAGAGGCATCTTGTAAAATACACTTGAGGTGGACAATGACAGGGTGTATCTTTGCCCATGTTGAGCTGTCCTCCTGCTTTTGAGTTCAGCTCTGCACGAGTGACTGTGATCAGCATCGTTTTAAACTCACGTTCCTGGCTCTCCTTCCTCACTCATGAATTTTCTATGTCACGTTCCCCAAGTGTCCCCTGAAGAAGCTTGGGCTGAGGAAGAGCCAAACTACGTCAGAGTTAACTGGGGCATTTTCACATGAAGGCATGAAGCATCCAGAATTATTTCCTGGGGCATTGGTCATGTTACAGAGGATTTTGACTTGTATAAAAGCCAGGCAGAATCAGCCACCAAAATGCATCCTTTCTTAGGGATACTGCTGCCTTGGTGTCCTGGGTAAAATAATCCCTGGTGCAGCATTCAGCTTGGCAGGCTGAGACCTCTCTTACAAACCCTGAGGTTTTTGCCCAGCAGTAAGAGATCAGTTCCTTTGTTCCTTTCCAGATAAGACCCTTGCAAGACCTGTCCCTCTTTGTACGTACTTGCAAATGAAACCACGTCCCTGAAAGGTTGCCTGCTGTCAGATCTGTTTTCCTGATCCATCAACCTAAGCTATCCAAACCCTTCCTTTGATTTTAAATCTAAAGAAGCAAAAAATACTGTCCATGATGAGTGGCTTTAAAATGCCTCCTTCTCCTCAAGCAGCATGAGAAAGTGCCAGTATTCTGACTTTTCTGACGCCTCTCAGGCAATTTATTTCTGGTGGGACGACCAGGAGCAATTCGATGAGCAAGACCACAGAACTGGGCTTGGGCCTTACCCACCTCAGCTCTGTTAACGTGGCCCTGTCCCTCTCACGGGTGTCCTTCCCACCTTTAGGTGCAGGTGCCTGGCCTGGGCACAGCATCCCTAATGATCCTCTGGCTCCTGAGTCCTGTTTGAAGCTTCAGAGGCCACTTCAAAAGAGTACTAAGTGGGGGGGACTCACCTGCACCTTTGCCCACAACACACCTTCTACACCTGGTAGCGAGGATATTCCCACACCTGATGTTTAAAATTCCTTCCCTCTCATTCTTTCCTTTTCATTTCAGGCCCATTTCAATGATGAGTGCAAATTCAAAGAGATTCTCCTGCCAAACAACTACAATGCTTACGAATCCAGGATTTATCCCGGGATGTACATAGCCCTGAGCAAAAATGGAAGAACAAAGAAAGGCAATAAAGTATCTCCCACAATGACAGTGACACATTTTCTTCCTAGAATCTGAGACATCTCCCTTCAGACCTACCTCAGCACAGGGGAAGACGCAGAACACCTTTGGGGAAAAGAAACATGGTGCACTTTTACTGGAGAGTTTTATGCAAGAGTAGGTGTAAGATATTTAAGTTAATTATTTAAATCTGTATATATTGTCGCAAAATTTATTTATAGTTACTTTTTTTTTTTTTTTTAAATTTCTGAAAACAGAACAAACCTCCAACCCAAGGTCTTTCATTTCATGGTGCAACAGTAGAAAGTCTTCTGCTTCGTGGTTTATTTAATTCAGTTCTGAGTTATCACAGGTGTGCTGCTACTCCGTGTCCTAAGCCAGGTGACATCCAATTCCTCTCCTCCAACGTTTTGCACTGTTTGTGTGTTGCTCGGTGTTTATTGTTGTACAAGTGGTTGGTTGGTTGGTTGCTTGGTTGGTTTTTATGGCGGTTTTGTCCTCCCCTGCACGTTTTCCACATGGCTGGTGACTCCCAGCACAGCTCCAGCCCCAGGAGCAGGAGGTGCCTGGGTGGGATGCCGGCGTGGAGCCACACACAATGCCTGATCCCCGTTGCTATTTGGCTGCGGCGGGATCGGCTTACCCCGGCCCGGGGAGCGCGGTGCTGCGCGGATACCCCGCACGGCTGTTTTTAGATCCGCCAGCGCTGAACTCTGAACTTCCCTGCAGCCCATCTCCTCGGAGAGGCTGAAACACCTCTGCAGGCTCAGCAGGGCTGGGGCTGGGCTTTTCTCTTAAGACAAACTGTGGCCCTTGGTGGGGGCTTTTATTTGGTACAATTGCTTGGCATTAAAAAATAACGTGTCTGTCCCTCCCCCAGCAAATGCACTGTGGCACACGCTGCCATGAACCAGCTCCACTTCACTCAAATCAAATTCCCTTTCATATTCGGAGACTACATTCATTTTTCAAAGCGTGGGGAGCTCTGTAACACTCCTGAGTTTTCTACAAGGCAAAAGCATTTGCTGGTTTGTAGCAAACACAAGCTCCACAGAGAGAGTTTAGATTGATGATGAGGAACTGAGGTTGGTTTGTACTATTTATTATTTTTGCTGCAGTATTTGGAAGGAGAAATATGCTGCTTTTTTTTTCTGTCTCATTCCCTGACGAAGTTGATTAATTTCTACCTCACTAACTCTCAAAGCCAGTCTCGTAACAAATTCTGCATGGGAGGAAGGTACCCACTTTCCTGCTCGTGTTTAAAGTCCAGGGAGGAAGGCCTGGGGCAACAATCGTAATCCCAAATCTCTCTTTTTCTCCATATGTAGCCAAAAGTATTCAGGATGGAGTTGGTTGCATCCTATTTGAGCCTTGTCACGTTTGAGCTATCTTTACCCAGTGGTTTACTTTTAGTAAGGGTAATCATGGTGAAAATATTTGCAGGCAGCTGTCAGGCTGCAGTACTATATCGTCATCAAGTAACCCTATATTTTTCCTTATATATTTTGCAAGTGTAACTCATGTCTCTAACGTGATGAAGGAAAAGATAGGTTTGATTACGGGGGAATCACTAAAAGGATTCATGTGTCTTTTTTTGTTGTTGTTGTCCTTTCTTCTTTTTCTTTCTTTTTAAAATTTTTTATTTCAAAGATACTTCATCTTTGGAGCATCAATATGGTAAGTAGGAACCAGGACTAACCACAATGTCTGATGACTTGGAGGACGTTTACAGATCATCTTCCAATCTAAACTAATTATTTCTGACTACACACAAACCTTTGAGTTCAGCTTTTTTTCTTTTCCTCTCTACATTCCTACACAAAAGCCTTTGTTCCTTTGCAATGGTACAGACCTGCCTGCATCCTCTACTCACACACGACCTTGAAGACAAACTCTACTCACCAGAGTTCAGTAAGATCAGAGCAGACCAGGACCAGACCTTAAGGCAGCTGCCCTCATAGCAAAAATAATTAAGGAAAAGGAAATGTAAGGATTTTTGAGTTTGGTTTTTCTTTTTTTCTGTAAAATTGGGAATTTTCTGTACTTTCTGTGTTTTCTATATGTGAGTAATCATTGTGTATTTATCAACACTACCTCTGACAACTGATGGTTTTGTTCCAGACTTCAGATAGCAAAATCAGACCACAAAGGTTCTCTCTGGGAATGGTTCATCTTTGCCACTTTTCACTTCATTAAACCCACAGCCAACGGCCTCACACGCAAGACATGTTCGGAGGTAGCTGTTGTAACTTTTAAATACTGTGACCCAACCTTGATGACAATGTTCCGTGGTATGAGCTTTCACCATTTACCAGAATCTGTCTGTAGTTTTATACAGGTGCTGTTCAAGACTGTGGTGTATGTGCTGTGCACACTTAAATGCGTAATAAATGATGAACGTTTACAATGCACGACACCCCGCTGCTGGTTTTTAACTCTTTACAATGGAACGCATCCTGCAAGGAAAGGGAAGGAAAAAAAAAATGCTATTTCACTTTCCCAAAGCCTGGGCAGCCTTTGCACCTTTGCCAGCTACTCCAGGACTGACAGCCCGGATTTCTTACTCAGCTAAAGTTCCCCCTGCCAAAGCTGGACGTTGTCCAGGAAAGCTCAGCTCCAAGCTCGGTAACAGATACGCGCTCTCGCATCTGCCACACGCTGCTGCTCTCACTCGCGTGATTTCCCTGGTTATTAACAACAGCAGCACCCAAAATCAATGGTCAGAGGCACAAATCAGCTGCAAGGTTTGTGTTGCTCGTTGTTAATGCAACAAACAAACCCCATTGCCTGGTTTTGACTCCAGTGAGTGCTGGTTGCTCTCTCTGAAGTGTGACAACACCGATGCAAGGAACCTGGTTGGTTTGGGATGGGATCTTTTCACAATTAGTGTTCATACTCAGTACAAATGTATAGAGATCTGAAGAGCTGTGTGACATCATATGGCAAGATTAGGAAACATTTCTTCACTGGAAGAGCGGTCAAAGCTCCCAAGGGAAGTGGTGGAGTCCCTGGAAGTGTCCAAAAAATGAGTAGATGTGACACTTTGTGATGTGGTTTAGGGGACGTGGTGGTGTCTGGTCAAAGGTTGGACCTGATGATCCTGGAGGTCTTTTTCAACCCTAACGACTCTGTGATTCTTTGGCACGATTTTATTTATGAACACTCCCACAGGTGCACTCGCACACACATGCACACACTGTGTCCCATTCCCGTGCTTTCAGTTCTGCCCCTTTCCTAGGATTGGGAAAGGTTTCATAACGGGAAAGACAACATCCAGGCTCCATTTTCCACACCCTGACAGCAAAGGGAGTTTGTCCAGCTCAGTAAGGGGCACACAAAACAGAAATCCAGACCCCACCATACAGACTTCTCCACTTCATTTTGCACTGAGTGATGCTCTTTTTTCCGTTCCTAGAAAGGGGAAGGCGATGGGTGAGCTGGGAATGTCCAGTGCCCTCGCTCTGAGCAAGGGCAGTTTCTCTCTAAAGCTGTACAGGCTCTATAAATATGTGGCACAGGTGGAGTTTTTGTAACTGCACAAGTATAGCTGCAGCGCATTTAATGCTGCTATGAATAGAGCCAGAATAAATAGGCAGGCAGACATAATAATTTCTCACAATTAACTTTTTTGTTTACAGTGTTCTAAAAGGAACAAACACAAATTTATCACTGCCAAAATTATAACAAAAAGTTGTCGCCAGAGATAAAAAAATTTTTCAGCCTCGGGGATGAAATTTTATCAATGACAATTTTAAGATTGAGGTAAATCCTAGGGCATGGCTGTTAGGAAGGTGAGATTTCAGAGTAGTAGCTTTGCAGGTTCACAGGACCTGGAGCACTGGTGCTGCACATGTGTCCTACCCACAGAAAAATATAAGGGCCACCACAGATGGAGCAGCTTGAGATGTCACAGAGGACTCTGGGGAAACTTTCCTCCTCTGGCATCACCCATTTTTATTGCTTCATTGCTAAGCCAGCTTTCATAGAATCACAGAATCACACAATCACACAATCATAGAATCAGAGAATCACAGATTCACGGAATCATAGAATCACAGAATCACAGAATCACAGAATCACAGAATCATAGAACCATAGAATCATAGAACCATGGAATGGTTTGGTTTGGAAGGGGTCTTAAAGGCCACCTTGTTCCAACCCCCCTGCCATGGGCAGGACACCTTCCACTAGACCAGGCTGCTCAAACCCACATCCAACCTGTCCTTGAACACTTCCAGGGGTGAGCTTTCCTCACATTACCTATTGAGGCAGTAAAATAAATGCATTAAAGGCAAAAATCAATTTCAGCCCTCCAAAAGAAGGCACTGATATGTCACAGGTTGCAACATTTCTGAGACCACTGAGAACATTGCCATGGCCAATGTTCCTGACATCCACCAAACATTTATCTGCACAGAACAAGCAAAAACCTTTCCTGAGGATGGATTCTGAAAGCCAGGAAGATTTCCCTCCACCCAGGGATGGTTCGGCCTGTGGGATAACCAGAAGGGGAGCCGTGCCAGCCTGGCCCTACACTGAGCCAGGGGAAGGACAGAGACTCCAAGCCCCATCCCTGGTTTGCAGCCTTGCCTGTTTTGCACAGCCCGTGCTTAGCATTTTGTGACTCACCCGTGACATCTCCCAAGTTGTCTGTATCTAATCTGCGCTAACAAAAATCAGCATGACAAAACACTGCCCTGTGTATAAACAGCCACAGGTTTTTCAGAGCCGGTCACCGAGTTTATGGGGCCAGAGTGGGTTGTTCACACTTTGCCACTTGGTCTCCACCGCAGCCTGTGAACTGGCCATGCAAGCAGCCAATTAAAGGCACTCTGCTAAGGGCTGAGGAGGCTTTTGATAATGACTAGCGAGCACCGCGGCGAGAAAGTTAAAAGGAATTCCCTAAAAGGCTGCAGCTCCCTTTTGTATGACACAAAGTACTGCTGCTTGCCAAGCACAGATGAGAACAGATTTTTAATGTGGAAAAGCCAGTGTGAAGCTAAGAAGGAAAACCGGACAACCCCACCAAAACAAAACCACCCCAGTTCTCCTTCTACTAAAGAATCTAAAAACCGATGGCACAGTGCAAAATCGTCATGCCAAGCTGCTATCAGGAAACACAACACGCAAAAGAGGGAGACAGCACAAATTCTGTTCCCTGCACATGAGTCATGACTTCCAGACTTCGGACAAGAAACATCTCCCTGAACCGTTTGGTTTAAAAATTTGATTACTTAAAAATATCATCCAAGAAGTGTCTACGGCCGTCGTTGCAGGCAAACAATCACTTCAGGTAAAACAAGGTCACTTGCTTACATCACAAATTTCATCATAAGTTCCAAGGTCATGTCGGATGGCACTTGGAGCAATCTGGGATAGTGGAAGGTGTCCCTGCCCATGGCAAAGGGTTGGAGTGAGATGAGCTGTAAAGTCCCTTCCAACCCAAAGCTTTCTGTGACTTTGTGCTTCTAAACACCATCCAGTCCAGCACCTTCTCATGGGCAGGGACACCTTTGACTATCCCAGGTTACTCCAAGCTCCATCCAACCTGGCCTTGGACCCTTCCAAGGGATGGGGCAGCCACAGCTTCTCTGGGCAACCTGTGCCAGGGCCTCCCCACCCTCACAGGGAAGAATTTCTTTCCAATATCCCACCTAACTCTGCCCTCTTACAATTTAAAGCCATTGCCCCTTATCCTACCACCTTGTACCCTTGCCCAAAGTCCCTCTCCATCTCTTCCAGACCCCCTTTAGGTACTGGAAGGGGCTCTAAGGTCTCCCTGCAGCCTTCTCTTCTCAAAGGTGAGCAACAGCAAAGTCCACCCTTCCTTCCTGAATGCCCAGTCAGATTCCATGAAGTGTGACAAAGACGGTGAGCACCCAAAACTTAACTCAGCTGCGGCTGTGTGGTGGGGATAAATGACTGATAATGACAAGCACTACGAAAAATCATGCCAGGAAGGTTGGAACCTGGGCAGTTTACATTAATTCAACTTTTTGACACTAATGTCCCTGCTCTTTTAGCTCCTTGTTTCCAAGCTGTCATAAATAGTCTTCAAGATATGTTCATTAACATATCGAAATTTGTGAGACATGAAGATTCAGGGTTTGCAGGAGCATGAGGTCAGTAACCTTGGGGTTGAACAAAACAAAATGAGGAATGGGTGGTCATTTATCGAACAGCCTCTGCACCGGGCACTGAAAGAGGCAGGACTCCTGACAGAAAAGGTGGTGCATGACCAGATTTTGGTTTCAAAGCAGGTTTAATCGAGTTTTTTTAAATTCTGAGTTCTAGATTGACCTCGGGTAACCTCTAGTGTCATTCCGTGTGTGTACATGCGATTACATTTTATTACTAAGCATGCTATTTTATTGTGGGTAGCTGCAGGAGCACTCCTCCTCCATGGGTCCCCAGGCTCTGTTGACCTCCACTATCGTTCATTCACACTGCTCCATATAGGTTAAAGAAAGTGATTTAGTGATGTTTGTACCAATTACCATATTCCAGATTCAAACTGGCTGCTAATCAGGTTACCTCTGAAGTACAAATCAGATCTTTATCAGCTTAGAGGTATTTGGCAAGTGTCAAAGCCACTTGGTAAAACTCTGATGGTTTCTGGGGAGCTACTATTTACATACTTTTTCATTATCTCTGCAGCCACATCTGTTTGCTTCCAGTGCCTTCCAGAAAGGTGTTTGTAGTGCTGGCTGGGGCCAATACAGCTGTTGGATGTCACCGAGGGGAAGGGTGCCTGTGGGAAGAAAGGGATGAGAAGCACCACCTGCGGGATGAGCATCCCTGAGGGACGGGAGAGGCCCCGACCCTGCAGGGATCTCCTTAAAGAAGACTGGAAGGAACGTCCAGCCATGAGCCTCTGGCTGATGGCTGCTTGGCAAGCTTGAGGGCTCACCCATGAGGAGCATTTTGGAGCTTTTGGTGGACAAACCTTTCATAAACTCTTTCTCTTTGGCCAGATGGTGACTGGATCCCTGCTCTGATCCCTGTCCAGGGTGGGGATTGTCCCAGGCTGGCTCGTGGCTGAGCAGCACAGGGGGATGGATGCCCTTCTCAGGGCTCCTTCATCAGCAAGCCAAGGCTGCTCCAGTGCCTCCCCATGCCCACTACCAACCCTAAACCCCAGCACTGTAATGGCCCTGTCCCATCTCAGGCCCCTCCTGGCCCCGTGGCAGGGCAGCCCCAGCAGCCAGGAAAGACTCAGCTCCTCTACCAAGAGTGAGTACCACTGCTCTGCCAGGCCTGGACACCCCTCTCCTCTTCCTCCTGGAGGGAGGGAAACCACTGTGCTCCAAACCTTTCCCCTTTCTGGGAAAGGGCATGTAACAGCTTCTCAGTGCTCACCTTCCATCCCAAATCCCGCTCCAAGGCACCGTGACGCTGCCGTGAGCAGGAGCTCAGCCACGAGGAGTTACACATTAACCCGGGCAGTTAGCTCCCTATCTCCCCGGTGTGCTCTCCCTCTGGAGACACAGTGTCTTTCTGCCGGTGCCTTTCCTTCAATGAGCCCTGAGATAAGGGCTGATCTCCCCGGGCACGGGCGCTGCAGCCCCAGGGTTACTCCCGTGCGACAACCCCGGGTCTCCTGAGGTGCTTGCCCCAGGAACCTGCCAGGAATGACCTGCCAACAGCCATAACTTTAGCTGCAATTTATTACAGCTTTCCCACAGCCCCTGGGGAAGATTGCCGTGGTTGCTTTTCGCCTGGGTTTTGACCTTCCTCTGCCAGGGCAGGGTGACTGGCACTGCCTTTCCCCAGAGGCCCTGCCTGTGCCCGGCTTCCTCCTCACATTATGCCCAGAACCATCCCCCATCCAAGTCAACACCCTTCCTTCTTCCACATCCTGTTTTGACACGTTTGCATACTCCTCTTTTGATTTTCTATCATCCTTCCTGATGTTTTCCAGTTGTGTTCTCTCCGATCCCCTTCCATTTCTCTCCCACTTTTTCCACTCCTTGAACTCCTTTGTTAGATTTTATTCTGGAGAGCTTACACATCACGTTAAGGCCAAAGACACTCAAGGCCAAAGACACTCAAAGCTTTACTCAAGCGTGGGCCCGGACCTGCCTGCTGGCACGGGTCACAAGAGTAGTGATGCAAACTCTGCCAACGTAGGAGCAACTCATGCCTGCATCCAGCCCCATGACTCAGATTTTTTCCTGAAGATGTTAATGTGCGTGGACTGCCTGCTATGTTCTTGTCAGGGTGGGTTTATTTTCACAGAATCCCAGAATCACGGAATGGTTTGGGTCGGAAGGAGCCTTTAGAGGTCATCTAGTCCAATGAGCAGGGACATCTTCAACAGGATCACGTTCCTCAAGGCCCTGTCGAGCCTGACCTTGAGAGTTTCCAGGAATGGGGCATCTACAGCCTCTCTGGGCGACCTGTGCCAGTGTTCCACCACCTTCATTTCAAAAAAGTTCCTCCTCGTATTTAGTCTGAATCGATCCCATTTAAGTTTTAAACTCTTTCTACCTGCTCTGGTCAGTATCTGTATCTGCCCTTAGTTTTCACCTTCTGTGTTAAATTCTTCTATTCAGTTTAGCACAGAGCTTCTGACTTGCCCATATTTCATTCTGACCCACGCATCTCCTTTCCCTCAGCCCTTTGCAGTTTCTCTCCCCACTTCTCAGGGCTGCAGAGGTGACCAAACAAGTTTTCAGCCAGCCACGGCCAAGCTCAGCCTGTGAGGAATTCTACACATCCCTCTGAAGAGCAAGGTGTACCAGCCACAAACCCTGACTGAAGGAGAATTAGAACACCGAGTGTCTGCTTACGAGCCAGAAAAGCATAAAAACCAGGTTGTTCGTGCTCCCTGATAAGATATCAGATGTGAATCACTGGGCTGTATCTGTTTTAGCAATCACAGCATGGGCACTTCAGCCCAGGGTTTTTTAGCATGCTTAGGGTGGTCAAGGAAAAGCACTTCAGTATTTATGGAGCTATGCAAGTTATAAATATAGCTGTGATAGTCCCATGCCCTGATGGAATAATCACAGCAAAGCGTGTTTTCATCAGAAAGATATCTACGTAGATGGCCATCTCACGTGGCTGCGTGTTCAATAGGGATTGATAGTGATTGTGTTCGAAAGAATTTGATTGCTGCTGAAGTCAGACCTATAAATGGAAGCCCAAGAAATCACAGGGTAAGCTAAACTGAAAGTCTTTGACCTCGAGGGTCAGAAATTTAGCATCTTCTGCAAATCTTCAGAAATACTAGTCACATCCGAGGCAGTGATTTGTTTCCAATTAATTCCTGCTACTTATTTGGTTCATTTAAATATACATATAAACAGAGATACACAATTTAAATTATATAATGGGTCCTGTCGCCATAAAACACCACTGGCAAATAATTCATGGAGTTGATATTTTGGATTAATGGTTAGTAAATAGCAAAGAATGTGACTTCATGGAATAAGGTGATCTCACAGGATTATTCCTCAGGGTGTACTAGACTGGAGCTTATTCAGTAAATGTTATCATTTTGGAATATATCTCAGTCCAAAATATGGATTAAAGGAGTAAATACAAGCACAAAGATTAATGTGATGAAAGTCTACCAAAATATTCCCCGAGGTTGCAAAATCAGACATTTCATTTCAGTCTTGGGCTTTTACGCTTTTTATTATCAAATGAGTACCACAGTGGCAATGTTCACATTAGAAACCGGACTGCAACTGCCACACTTCCAAACAAAGTCCTCCTATGCAACCCGGGTGACTCTAATAAAATGATTATCACCTATCATTAGGATTTAATCAGGACCCTGCAAGCCTCAGCTTACTCTTAGTCACAGGTATGCAGCAAAATGAAGAACAGGAAAAAAAATATATAAAGCATTCTGTGAATAAAGGCTGAAAAATCACTGTATACCTGTTCGGGTGTAAAAAGGATCTCCTGGTGTTCTGTGCTTGCAAGTCAGGAGAGAGTGAAGTAGTGACCTCAGGGAATGAGGGAAGGCGTGTGCCTGGAAGCATATGCTACATTATTAGTTTAAAGCTCAGTTTTAAATAAGTTCTGCTCTCCTGCTTAATGAGGACAGAAAATAAACAACTGCTACCAGTGCAGCCACTGAATGGCCCACACTGAATTGGAGTTTAATAGTCATGGAAATACTGTGCTGCAATCGCCTTCTGACTCCTACAGAAAGGTGAGCAGGTGCAGCAGTAAGGACCAGATACACATTTAATAAAAAGCTGTGGGTGTTCATGAGGGTGTCGGAGTTGCAGACTGAAAATTGCCACATTCCCTTCTCCTCATGACATAAATCTGAGGTTTCTTTCCATTAGATTTCTGGGAGATGACGTGGTGCAGATTTGCATTTATTCATTGTTTGCACTCTCCGGGAGTTAATTAAGAAAAATGTGGAAGCAAACATGCACATGCCTTGCCAATTTGTTCTGATTCTAATCACAGGAGCATCAGACACGCTGTCCCCTTGATGGTGCAGAGAGCCCCACTCCCTTTGCAGGTTTGCCAGGGACAGTCGGGCACTCACCTGAACAGGCTGCTCTCTTAACAGAATTACCTTTGCATGTGACCATCCATAAAAATATTTCTTCGTGGTGGTGGTGGTGGGAGTGCACCGAAGGAAATATTCCTTGATAAAAGGGAATGAACTGGCAATCATAAATCCACGTTCAAGGCAGGTCCAGCACAGGTTCTTCGTACAGGATCACAAAAGCACAACAGCCAGAGCTCTGTGAATGTGTCTGTAGATGTAAACACACATAGACCCACTTAGAAATGCCTCTACCACCTATCAACACCTATTCCTTTTTTACCTTTCACGGGGATCTATGAAATTTCACCGAAGTTTACAGTTCACAATTTTGTTCAAAATGGTGACACTAGGAGCAAATCCACTCAATAATTCTGTTAAAGAAAAATGTTAAAAACAGTCAGTGCTAATTCATTTTATATTTGACACAAGCACTTTAAAAATTGAGCTGCTCTAGAAGTCTGTTTAGCCACACACAGCCTCAGGAGGTTTTTGTGGCTTTCCCATAAAATTTCTGTAAATAAAATCCACTTGGAAGTTAGTGGAAATAATCAGAAAGTCTAATATAGTTTTTTTTTTTAAGAATTAGAAGGCCACAGCAATGTTGGTAATAAGGTGATGTACAACAAAGAATAGCCTGTGGTAAAAACAGGCTCCTTTTTTTTTCCTGCTAAGGAGATTACAAGGTTATAATTTGTAAAATAAGCATATTCCTGTTAATTAAATTAAGGACTTGGGCTGCATAAGCAAATATCAATCACAGGAGAGAAAGAGGGAGAGGGATGCTGAGTTTCACACATAATTTGTTTCTGGCTACTTAGCAGGGCTATGACAGACATTCGCTAAGTAGAACGCAAACATTTACTATTTGGTTCTCCTTTCCAGCTAACACCTACACGCCTCTATTAGCAAAAGCTGCCTCCTTTGGCAGAGAGGATGGTTTGTTGTGAAAATTTTCCCCTGTGATGGTTTTAAAAGAGCATTTGCTGTTAATTCAAAGATGTATCAGCACTGATTAATTAACAAACATACTCTTACGCTTTTATACTTTACAAGTTGCAGAATGCTTTATATTGCAGCCCTGATTCAGGTTTACTGAAGTGAGTAGGGATTCTTCCACTGCCTTCAGTGAAGCCAAGCCCCAAATCAGGTGCTGGTAAGGAAATAAATACAGCGTGTGCCGCATCCCACGTGCATCCCCCTGTTCATCCCATTCCAGACACAAAAATCTGTGCTAGCCTCTCATGGGTACAGGGTGAGTGTCTGTACGGAGTGTGGAAAAGTCTTCCCCACACTGCCCGTCCCCTAAAAATGCCAAGGTAAACAACAGTCCCTCATCCCCAAGCAGGAATGGTTTTGCTCTCTCTGGCTGCCTCAAAGGTGCAACCCCTGCCCAAGGCCAAATCCATGGCAAAACAAGCCCTACGCCCACCCCCAAGGGAGGGGGGAACTCCTTTTGGGATTCACGGCTCCACACCCCACTCACGTCCGTGCCTCAGACTTGCAGCCTCAGCTGACTGCGCTCAAGGAGGCCCCTTGTCCCGGGGAGGCGTTAATGCCACTCTGCTAAATGTCAGCTCCAAGTGGCACAGCCCAAACAAAGCGGGAGGAATGCTGTGTCATGGCATGGGCTGCGGGCTGCCAGGGCACGCTGGAAACAACAAAGCCACTTCAGCTGAAATCCTGCAGGAATGTGCTCCTTGGGAAGGAGAAGGGGGAGGGAGGGAGGACAGGCACGCTCGGGTGGGAACTGCCAGTTCGAAAACCTGTCTAAAGATACGGCACTTTCCTGTTGTTCATGTTTCAAAAATTTGAAGATAAAATGTGGGATTCTTTCATTCATGTGTTTATTAAAGAAAAAGAATGTTGCAATGGGCTCACAACGTGAAAAACAATGTATTAAAAGTCTTATTTAGATGGAGGGTTTAGGCCACGCTGAGTACCGCAGAGAGATGAGCGGATGAAGTGCTGTTACACATTTTGCCATATTTATAATGTTTTAATTGTCTAAATAAGTGTCCATCCATTGTATTTTCTTTCTATCCTGGGGCAAATCCAACGGGGTAATTAACCACAGTGCTCTTGACCAAAGGGTACCAGAGTTTAGATGAGCTCAGATGTGGACTCACTGAACTGATGACTGGGATATGACACTTACAGCTTGCACCAGCCTTAGTATCAGAGGAAGGAAAGAGAGCAAATGTGATGCCTGTTTTCAAAAGGGCTCAAGGAAAGGCTATTAAAAAAAGAGTAGAAATCAGTAAATAATCAGCATTGGGCACCTTGTTTGAAACCGTAATGGAAATAAAAAATTATCGTAACCTTTGTTTCAAAAAGTCCCTCTAACAAATATTGCTCGGGGTTGAAGAATGACTCTGTATGTTCCTTTTTATCTTGTTCTGCAGTTATCTGTAGCCAGCTACAACCAAATTGACAGGGTCCTGCACTAAACTCTTCAACCTGACTCATTCCAGCCAAACTTAGGTCCTTGCAAATCTCCCCAGACACCCAGTTATAGCAACATATTTGAAGGATGTTGAGCACCAAGGTTCTGGGTTTACCCAATCCCTAAATCAGGTGGCTCAACATAAGACCCAATTGGAAAGCAGGGAAACGGTGAATTTGGAAAATGATGTCCTATGGAGTAAGCTCTGATGTTTAACACAGCAACCTTAAAGTCCCAAACCTGGCGAGGCAGGGAGCTGGCAGCAGGCAGCGTGACCAGCACAGCATTTACGTGGGAAGATGTGGCCAACTCTCCAAATCAAACAGTGTCTCAAATGCAACACTTGGTATTTTTTTTTCCCAAGTATTTCAAAAAGCAGTGATGGTCATTCCCATTTCTGGGTGAGAACGTGCATTTTGCTTTTGAGCTCTGGCACGAAGAGGTTTGCTTCTGTAACACAGTTTTTGGATGATAATGATGTTTTGTCACTCTTTCTACACACTGGAGTTGAGTCTAGAAGTAAAAGGTAATTAAACACAGGGGTAGAGAGATGGAAATTAGTAAGATTTGTGTCCAAGCTGACCCCCAGCACATCTCCTTTGATTTCCAGGATACCCTCAGCTCTTTCATGGCGGGCTAGGGGCACTTGGCACCACAGCCAAGCCTTCCCGTGCTCCTCAGCAGGGCTGGAATGGGCTTCCAAGAACAAGTGCTGGACCCTGGCCACCCCTACAGCAACACAGCAAACCTGTGGGGCCAGATTGCTTGTTCTTTGAAGGTGAGCAAAGAGAAAATGAATGAAGCCACCACCAAAGCAAGGTGACAAGGTACAATTTGAGGCAAGCTAAGGAAGGAGAGTGGCCTTTGTGAGTGATGTGCATCCTGCTGGCCTTTTTGAGGCAGAGCTGCGAGGCCTGTTCGTAGGAAGGTGCCCAGGCCTCCAGATGGGCAGGTGCAAAGCCTGCAGACATCAAAAAGGACTGATGTTCAAATCCATTACCTGAGCACCACCCTTCTGTATTTCAAAGGGAAACCAGCTGAACTTTCCCTATAATCACCATTTTGCAACATCCCTTTGATGAACCAGCTCGTACAGGACCCTCGTGTCAGCCAAATAAAGAGGGTGCTGGCGTTTCATTTTCTTCTGCTAGGATCCCTCCCAGCCCTGCTCTTCCTGTGGGGAATTCACCGAGGTTATCCAGCAGCACCAAGAGGGAAAAGGCAGAGCCAGCCGGGGTATGGTGGGCAAAGCTGTGGTCATGAACTGGAAAGGTTGGAAGAAGGCCAGTGCTGAAATCTCAGGGTAAGGGGAAGCACGAGCTGATAAACTTGCAACTGCGTTCTGTATTTTGTAATTTGCTTACGTGGTTTTCTGGAGCTTAAGAAGTCACCTCTTAGCTCAGGGTGGTCGAGTGTGCCATGACAGCAACGAATGGGACTTCGTAAGTTGCCCACAGGGATTTGATTAGTTTGACTAATTAATTAACCTGTGATTGCTTGTTCCAACAGTACTCAGTGGATACTTTCTAATACAAACCTAGGTCTGTGACTTTTACCTGCCTCGAAGAGAAAAGCTGCTGAAATTTCTGTTTTTAGGATGTGCACATACATGGCATTTCCTTCCCTTCTGGACAAGTGGATCCCTAATTCACACCCTGGCATTTCTGCCTTGGGTGAGTAACCTGCTCTGTGCTGTGCTTCTAAAGAGTTCCTGATCAACCACCCACACAAACAATATTTTTCCTCCAGAGTGTGCGCAGCAAATGATTTGGCAATTACATTTGTAATAGCCAGTTATTCAGTGGGCAAAAAGACATGAATGGGTGCCTCTATGTCACTTCATCTTCTCCTTTCTTACATTACAGCAGCAGAGAATCAAGAAGGGAGAGAGGGTTTCTGTAGACAGGAGATTGAAGGCCCACAGGAGCCTTAACAAAACCCACATGAGGTCTAACAAAACTATTAAGAAAGTATCTTGTCCTGTGATTCTGTGGCTGAGAAACTGATTTCAGAATTAGCTCCTACTTGCTGTATTGCATTCCAGAAAGGAGCCTTAGTCTTTAAGCTCTGTTTCTCTCTTCTATAGTCCCAGAAGTAACTCTAATCTGTAAGCCACCTGTAAACAGGAGTATCTGCCCACAATATTTCTGAGAGATGTGACCTGCCTCACCTCCCTGTTATGACTTGGAGCAATTTTCAATTTCCTAGCTGGGAAAACTGCAGTTTTCCCCATAAGGAATTCAGGGATTTTGCCCCAGATTGCATCTCTTTTGATCCACATTTTGGTTTTGATTTTACCTAGCAGCCTGCTTTGCACTGTTACATTGCTAGCTTTCCCACAAGTAAATAAGAAGTCAGGAATAATCCCCCCCACTATTGCTTAGACCTCCACTTCAGAATCACAGCAAAAAAGAGCTAGACTTGGAATTACTGCACCTGCTGTCTGTCACAGGGGGGAAAAAAGTATTTATTTAAGAAACCAGAAGATGGTGTGAACATCCTGAATTATCCCATAATTGTTCCTGGGTGCTGAGGATGCAGCATCCACACTGGACATGGTTGAAGGGAGTTGCTTCAGGTAAGGTCTAACCTGATCCCGTGGGCTTAGTGGCCACTGGGGGCTAACACCATGTCAGGGGACCTCGCTGAGCACAGATCTAGGCCTGGTTTATTCCAAAGAGAATTCAGTCCCCATGCTCGGATGCCACTTACCCCTAAAAGCCAACTGAAGATCAGCAAGGAGGGAAGCCTTTTCCTTCAAACCATTTATTTTGACTCAAGCTTTAAGGTCTGCCAAAACAGACCCTTTCTTTTCTGCTGCACAGAAACAAAAGTCTGACTTCACTGGGCTGTACAGTGACATCCCACAGTCACTCACATGAGCTGCTAACTGGAATGAGTCAGCCCACCCTTACCTGTGAGGATCAGCCCTGAGAAACAAAAGGTTATTTATTTCCCACATTTGGTCCTGGTGTTTTATTTTTTAACTACCATTTTAATGAGTAATAAAATCAGTTTCCTTTTTTACCTCCATTCACCTTCATGGTTAGGGTCTGGAGAGGTGGCTACAGACCATTCATAGCTCAGCATGAATATCAACATTATATAAACGCAATCTGATGAAAGATGCAAGTCCTGAGCACTCCGGGAAAACTACGGGTCTGGAGAGGTGGCTACAGACCATTCATAGCTCAGCATGAATATCAACATTATATAAACGCAATCTGATGAAAGATGCAAGTCCTGAGCACTCCGGGAAAACTACGGGAAGAGGAAATGTTTCGCTCTTTACAAGAAGCCACTGGCTGGCTCACAAACAAACCCGCAGCAGCCTATTTAAAGATCATTGCAAACCCTTTGGACAATGTGCATTTTATTAGGAAAAGGAAGCACTGAAGAATACACACAGCAGGAAAAAGTAAACGCATTAACTGACTTTAATGCGGATAAAAATGGTGGCGCGGGGAGAAATTCTGTTCCAGAAAGGTCATTCCTTTGCCTCTGCATTCCTTCCCCACATTTACATGCTGCTCGCTGGATTCATCAAAGGTCTTCATTATTCGCTCTTGGCACGCATGAAACAATCACTTTCAGATATAATGACCTAATTACTCAAACAAGACAAATGAAAAAGGAAAAAAAAAAGGCAGTTATTTACTTCAGACATTAGCTCTTAGCAGCTCTTCAGAAAAGCCCTTTAAAGGATTTGTAGCACGGAGTTAAACCTCCAGAACCAGGATCACCTAAAAGGGTGGGGTTTGACGACTACAGGCACTGGTGACGATTCCCTGCCATTATGACTCAGGCTGTCCCAACTTAAACTCTTCTCCCTATGGACCAGGTAACCATGAGCTGCAGAACAAGGATATTTTCACCACGTTTCTCCCCCAGCTTCCTTGCGGTCAATCCCAGCTCATCATGCACGCCCAGGGCCAGCCCGGGGCTTTCAGTGACTCTGGGACCTCTACACAACATCTATACAAACAAACTTTACCTTTAGAAGTAATTTCTGCTCCCTCTGTATGTTTTTCTACTTCCCGAGCAGCACAGAAATCAGATGCCACAAGAGAAAATTTTGGACTGAATATTGGTAAACGAAGGCATGATCAGGGCCATTTATTACTCAGATTTGCTGTGCCTGAAAGGAGACCTGGTCCAAAAGGTGGATCACTACGGTTCCTCTTTATTTTGTGTTGTTCTGTAGGACGGCACAGTAGTAATGATGTAATCACTCCCAGCAAATGTCCCAGTCAGGCAACCACTCGCTTGGCGCTCACATTATTGCAGAAAAGAAATAGATACTGGTTTTATGATGATGCTTATCAGTGCTGTGTCATTTACATAAGCATATAAATTGTCTCAATTAAAAAGAGTTGATTCTGGGGACAAGAATTGGAGTATGAACTTTCGAGCCTCTCTGCACTTTCCCCTACATGACATGCACTTTATTTGCCATCCCAGTGCCTCTGCAAGTGTGGGACATTCACCCAGTGCCGGGAAATGTTCCCAGATATTATGCTTGAGCCTGTTCTATTCAATACACACCGTTATAGAGAGATCCAGCTCATTTCCTAATTGCTAAACGTTTCACACGGGATGGCAAACGGAAGGTTTGAGCCCCAGCGGGATCGTATGTGTCTGACCCAGAAATAATTGTTTGACACCAGAAGTTTTATTATCTCCTAGCAGGAATGAGAAGCATATTTCTTAATAGGTTGCCCACCCTGGGCAGTACAAGCCTCCCTTTGAAGAGTGTCTCTATGGTAATTGATGTTAATGAGCAGCAAGCCAAGGAGAAACACTGGGTCACCAGGTAGGAAGCCCCCCAAGAGATAATCTAATTACTCTCCAAAACAAATTACTTTCAACCAAAACAAATTACTTTCAATCACTCTGCAGCAGATAAGATCAGTGGAGGGGGCTCAAAGCTGATGACAGCTGGAGACTGAGGCTTCACGAGTTTATGGATTGATCGCTTTTCTCTTCGGTCCGTTTTGTTGAATGACAATGGAGTGACAGAAAACTGGAGCCAAGAACTGAGCTCCCTTTCACTTCATTCAGATGAATGCTGAGGACCTGCCAACTCCGTGCTCGTTGCTGGGTGGCTCATTGATCTGAAATTGGAAAAGCTGGAGCCGTGTGTGTCCACAGCTGTAACGGGAGCAAGACTCTCTAGGAATAAATATGCAGCCTGGGGGACTACAAAATCCACTCCTTGTGCATCTTGTCATGTGAGGAAGGGAAAACATGACATTGTTGCTTTTTTTTTGAATGCTCATAAGATGTGAGGCAAAATGGAGCCTTCATTCTCTTGGCAGCCTTAACAGGACTAAACTACGAATATTAATTTAAATCGCAGCTCTAAAGGAAATGTCAGGGAGCTGGAGTGAGGGGTGAATGGGGTTTTAGATCTGCTATTTGCTGTGCAAAGGGTTGCCATTGCTGACTGTGTGTTTGAGAAAAAAAGCATAAATTTGGGGATTAGTGCCTCTTGAGAATGGGGTGCTGGTATTGCCACTGGAGCCATGAATTGAAAGGGTTTGTGCAGGGCTCAGTCACAGCTCTGTTGCTCTTGGTGTCATTAGTGTTGGCTACTTCCTTCTACACTGTTGTGCAGTCAATGGAACATCTGCCTGGCTGAGTCCAAACCACACTGGTGACAATCTGTGTCCTGTCAGTCCAGGGAATGGGAAAAGGGCATCTCCTGCCTTGCAACAGCAGCTCTTCCTTGGAGCGAGGCCGCAGTGGAAGTGATCAGTAGCTGTTTTGTGACAGTCTTTATCTGCCAGAGGCCTCTGATAAAGAGCAATAGACAGGTCTCAGGGAGCCTTTGCTATTGATTGAAACCTCGGTGCCCCACACCGGGAGAGGAGAAGGACTCCTGCCCTGCTCTGGGAATGTTCTGAAACAGGCTAAATTCTGAATGAACTGGGGGGAGCGTGTGTGTGTGTGTGGTGTGTGACCATCTGTACAGCCCCCTTGGCAAAAGGAGTGCCTAAATCAAGAGACCCACAACCAGGAGTGTCTGAACTGCATGCTGATCCGTGTGAAAGAGGCACCATCGACTCCACTTCTCCATCCTCAGCACATCTGTCTGCTCTGCTCACTTCAGGAACCGAGGGCTCTCTGCCTCTGGTCGTGCAAGGATCTTCCTGGTGCCTCCAGACATGAAAGAACCAGAGGAGATGGGGCTCTCACTTTCGGCTTGAAGTGTTTTAGGAGTTCTGTTTTCAGAAAAAGGAAAACAAATTGAAGACGTGTTTGACATAAAAAATATTTGGCATTTAAAATGATAAAATAGAATTGTTCTGCCTATTATATGTCTGATCACAGTGGTAAATACACATAAAAAATACTGAGTTTAATTCTGCTTCTTACACCAAGTCAATGTACACAACACACAATAGCCAGAGAGTGGGGGATTCTACATTCCTTCCAATATTTGTGATGCTTAGACAGATAAATACCTTGTTATACTGCAGATATTTCATTTTACTTTCCAGTGGTGCTTCAGATTTTATCTCTTGCTGAAACAAGTTATTTAATGAAGCCGAGTTACTTTTGGAGTAAGACATCCATTACTCACTCGTTTCCTCACTAGTCAGATGTGTAAAACCTAAGTAAACTTGAATTACTTTCTAAAGACCATCCAGGCTCTTTCCATGCTGATTTGTTCTGCTTCTCTTACTTTCAAATGGCCTTTTAATTGGCCATTAAACTAGGAAATTATGGCTGATTAGGATCAATCCAAATGCATTGTTTTGGATGGACTGGCTATTTGAATACCATTCTTTTAGATCCCGTGTTACTTCTGCTTTGTCAGCTAAAGGTCACTTTTAGCTGCATTGGCAGGATGCTTCAGTAACCTTTGCCCTTCAGTTCTTGACCCCAAATGTCCCACAGCCACGTTTGGTGGCAGCAAAGGGGACCAGTTGCAAGAAGGAACATCAGAGAAAGTTACTCGCTTTCCCAGCTCATGGCAAACTCAATGCAGCCATGCCCAGGTTGTGCTTTAGGCTTCATTTCGGATGAAAATTACTTCCCATGACCTCCAGGAGGAAGAACAGTTTATTAATAACCTTCCTCTCTCGCCTCTTGAGCAAAGTCATCGTAAAAACTTCCTACCTGGCTGCCACCAATGTTAAGGATGGAGTCTGGGGGTCTTCTTAGAAAGGAGGCAGGATAGCACCACACTTTTTAAAATCCAGGTGAAGGAACTCCATGTACTGAACAGATTTTGGAGGAGTTGCATGAGAATTTTATTTTTTTCTAAGATATTTCTCCAGGGTTTTATGCCCGGGGCACGAGCTGGAGTGAAAGGTTAGACTTCTGTTGATTCAGCTGAATCATTTTGCTCTCCAGAAGCTATGTCTGCGTGCAAAATATCCTTAACGGCCTTAAATCATTAGGAAACTTTGTACTACGCTTTCGAGTTTACATTTGTTCAGACTGTTTCATAAAGGGCTGCATCGTTTCAGTCCTTCCTGCAGTATCATCATAATCAAAGGTGATGACAGCAGGTGAATAAGCACTCGTGGGCTGAATTTGCTAATCATTTACATCTCTTAACAATTTATACAGTTCTGTTGGTGCCTTGCAATTCCTAGTAGTGATAAGCAGCAGCGTAGCATGAAATATAAGATAGCAAGAAAACTGTGAGTGTTTGCTGGCTTCCTTTACTCCCTTTCTACCTCTTTTACTCCCCAACCTGGTAAATTGTAGCAGTGTATTCAGCACACCCTCATTTTTATCTGATCTTGATCAAGTATTTGAAGCCCAAATATATATATATACATATATAAATATAAAAGCCACAACTATCTAAAGTGGAAGTTCCCCTGACAGGTATAATTCTTAATTTTCACATCCTTCAGTCTTAACAGAACTGAGCCATCCAGAACTAACCTGTGAAGGGACAATCCGTCCCTACAGGGTGGTCTGATTATTGCCATCACATAAGCCATAACAGCTCTCCCAGAGTTTCTCAGTTGTGCCTAACTGATTCTAGCTAAAACATCACTTAGATGGTCACAAGCATAACAAATACCTTTAGTGATATAATTTATTATCATCTTCATGACTAGAAGACTTTGTGGTATCAATTTTACAACAAATCAGGATTACTGTCACAGGTGTTTTTGAGAAAACATCTGCCTTTAAGCAAAGGTATAATCACACTCCTGAGGTGGTTTAACTTCAAGGGAAAGGGGCGATTCAGCGTCTCACCAAACAGACAGGCAGAGCTAAACCCCTTTCACACCTCTCCTTCTCACTTCTGACTCCCAAAAAATCATCACCTGAGTGCCTCTGGCTCAGTGTCCTTCTTAGCAATGCACCTCCAGTGAAAGTTAGACCTCTGTGGAACAAATTCATCCCAGATTTCAGTCAGTGACATTGTTCCGGGGTTGGGTTTGTTTTTACGGGCCTGTATTGGTCTTGTTGCCTTGAAGTCTTTGCAAATCCTGGCTTCCTACTCTGCTCTTTAGGAGTGATTCTGTGGGAATTGTCACTATATCAGGCAGAGTAAGACCATCTGATTAATTCTGCCTGTCCAGATGTATTTGTACAGGACCACAGCTCTAAGTATGCACTCTTGCAAGTTTGAAGCATTTCTGGTTTATCATCTTCTACTGGCCCGTTCTCTGTCCATTAAATGAAAAATATTTCCAGTGAAGCTGGAACTTGTGATAAAGACAGCATTATTTAGTCACTGACAGGAAAAGAATACAGGTAAGTGGTCCAAGGATACCATGTTTGACTGAGAAGCTGATGATCCAGAATTACCCTCCACCAGAAAAGCTTTCCTCATGGTTTCCACAAACACATCGTGCAAACAAAGTCCAGAGGCATTACTCCCTAGGTCAAGCTGGAAATCAAAATGTAATCTGTTGGCAAAGAAACCCTGCAATTATTCATTTCTGTTGCAGGACGAAGGTTTGCTTAAAACATAAAAAACCAGCTTTTGTTAGGTGAGTGTAAATAAGGTGCTGGAGAGCCACTGTACCAAATACAATCCCATAAAATCTGTAAGGTTTCTCCTGTAGCAGAATTATGAATTATTTCAGAGCACACCAAAAAGATGAGGTGGATGAAATACTTCTAAACCATGAAATAATGGCTTGCAGTGATGAAAAAACCACATTTAGTGCTTTGAAGCTGATGGGAATTTTGCGAGCTTTAGAGCAGACCTAACCAGGAGATATCATTTGGCTGTGCAAGCTCCAAGTCGATTCCAGGCTCAGCATTGCTCTCTGGAATGCATTGGCTGATAGCAATAGCTGAGGAAGCATTAGATAACAGAATGGTGAGAGATATTTGAAATTGGTTGTCTGGCTGCGCTCGTTGGAAAGAACCAGCAACAACACACACAAATTACAGTAGCAACAATCTCCCCAGTGCATTGACCTCCCTAAGCAGAGCGGTTTTAGAAGCAGAACCCCTCTGGAAGCGGATCATTTGGAAAATCTACAAGTATCTGATGCATTTGAATTCCTACAGATTCACTGGTCTCGGGGGAGAGACTCAGTGAGTGCCCGTCCCGTCCTGTGACATCCCGTCAGCGGGCGCGCGCAGCGGGAGCTGTGGAATCTCAATTCTGCACTCATTCACAGCCCGGGGAGAAATATTGTCACCTCCATGCCTCTTGGATTGCAGAAGCAGCTGGGAGGCAGAGCGGTCCCTGACATATGGTGGAGTAACCTCTCCTTCTTAGGCAGGTTTTTTAACTTGTGCTGCGCTGATAAGGCTCTTTATAGAACAAGCTCGCGCTCGAATAACTGCGTATCGCAGTGTCCTGTGTCTTCACTTCTGCCTTCCCTCATTCTCCTGACATATTCTTCTCCACCAGAAGCAGGAGAAAAGGCTGGACTGCTCTGCTGGCCCTCTGCCACGGGTAAAATAATTTTCTTTTCTCTGTCACTTCTGGGATGACTGGCAGGAACCACAGCAGAAACCAGAAACCAGCGGCATTAGCACTGACATCTCCAGCCCTGCCTGCTGCCCTCGGAGTATTTGCAGCCTCTGTAATTCTCCCACCTCTGACTTCAGAGAAAAGGGATGAAGACTGACAGATCTGTTGTCAAAAGCAATATTGGATCACACTCGTGTAATCCCAAGTACAAAATCTGCAGGAGACCCCAAAGACAGCCCAAAGGAAGCAGAAAGTCTGAGGTATTTTCCTCTTTCTGCGGTGACTTGTACAACCAAAGCTTTCACCATCATATTCCAAAGATATTCCCTAATTGAGAAAACGTCTCTTCATCCTAACCACATCCAGTTTATCACATTTTGACCCTCACTCAGCCATGAGTGACTCACCTATATAATTTTTCCTTTGATCTCTGCCACAAGGTAACCTGCTATGACCAACTTCGACTCGTGGGTGGCTTCTTGCCCTATTTTCTAATCATTTTTGTGGCCACCTTCCTTAGTTCCTCTTCAGTTGGTTTCAATGATGTCGTTATCCCGTACGGCACAAGCCCTCTGTTACCTTTTTGGTGTGTTCCAGGATCTCCGGAGGTTTGACTTTTAATTATAGCTAATTATATTCTTCCAAAACAAATTCACTTCAGCTTCATTATTACCCAAAGCTGGACTTCTCGTTCTGCAGAAATTACACTGGGGCACTGAAAAGTGCAGTGGAAATAAATGATTCATTGCAACAGGTGAAAATGCTTTTGCAATTGTGTACTGTTTGGTCAGGAGGTATTTTTGTTCTACAAGACTTTCCTCCCGGGTTTTTGGTTGTTTTCCCTATCCTCATAAAAGCAGAAAATCCGACACTACCAGGTTTCCTTGCTGCAGGAAGCAGGTCCAGCACTGGAAGTGATGGTGTGATTTACCCTACGATACATTTGTTCTGCAAACACTTTTTTTTTTCCCTGCAAATGCATTTGTAGGAACATGCAAAGACGTGTCTTTCTATTGAACTTTGGTAAAAGATGCCAATAAGTGATAAAGTTCAGTGACACAGACAGGAACTGAAATGAGAATCATGTGTTGCAACTCTCGTATTTTAAAAACGGTGACATTCATTAGCTCATTTATCTCTAGCTAAAAATAAGCCCTGAATCTGAGTTAATCATCTCAGCTTTTTTTTTCTTTACAGAGGCAATAAAGAAATGAACACTTCCAGGGTATATTTAACCCATATCTCTTCGGCAGCTGTTTTGTGATAGGATTGATACTATTCAGTCCTATTAAGTGTTTTCAGGCACTTACCTCTGTCAGGGACTACAGGGGAATGTGGACAAATTATTTAGGTTGAAACCTTCCCCTAACAAGAGAGGCCATTCCAAAAAATTAGTTCAGTGCTTAATTTTTGTTTTAGTTTGATTAGACACGAACCCTTTAACGTCAGCCCATGTAACATCAGCAACAGCAACAATGAAAATAATTTTTAAAGGCTCTCCATCAGTTGCTGGGAAATTCTCCTTTACAGCCAGCTTTTTCACTGATTTGAAATACCATTTAGTGCCAGTGATTTGTCCTTTCTGCCTCAATTTTTGATCTTCACAGAGATGAATGAACAAGTTGCAAGCATCAATTCCTTACTGCTTGAAAGAAGTTTGAACTTCTTGATGAAGAAAATAAAACTTACGATCGTGATTATTATTCACACCAGAGCGTAGCAGAAGTAGTGATCATAAAATAGCTTCTATCCACTGAGATGCACAGAAAAATTGAGCTAAAAAAGCCTTTCAGATTAATTTCAGACCATAACCTCTGCGTGTGTGGTGGGTGCTCAGTACCTTGAAGAATGCCAGGATGAGTTACATGCACAACTGCTGTGGGGCCCAGGGCTGCGGGGCAGCGACTGCCTTTGTGGCAGCCATGTAATAACATTGCAGAGGAAAAAAAGAATTAGGCACTTGCATGCCTTAGTATTATTTACCGAGCTTATAATATTGTGAACTTCCGTGGTGTAGGAAAGACCAGAACTGGTAGGAAAGCCCATGATTTGGAGGATGCAGCAGGAGACGCCTGAATGGGAAGTGGTCCAAATCCTTATTAATTATTCAGCAACCGTGCAGGGAAAAACTAGGGTCTTTTCTGGATGTCTCAAGCTGATCACCAAAAAATGCCCAGAGCTAATCAAAAGCAGTGGCTGCTTTTGAAATGATTGATGAGATTCAATCCCTCACTCACGGCGAGTTTGTCATGCAAGACCCCGATCATCCAAACTCAGACTGATCGATGTCATTAACTCCAGCTAAATACACCTTAAGTGCAAGACCTCTGTGTTTTTGCACGGCCTTGTCTATATGTGCTCAACCTCACTGAGCTAAGATTGCTCACGAAGAAAAGTTATTTGTGTGAGTGTTTGCAGGAGGGAGATGCAAGCGTAGGGACAAAAGGATGAAAGTAAACAAGCAGCAAAATATAAAAACCGGTATGTGGAAGCTGACAGAAGCTTTGTTGTTTCAGAGAAGCTGCTGGGGAGGTGGGGTTATGTCTTGTTTAATTGTTATTTAATGTCCTGTGGGGACAAGAATTTTTTTTCTTTATGAAATTACCAGTTTTCTCTTTTGAAATCTGAGAAAATTCCTTCAATGATCAGTTTGGATGTACAGCAGAAAAGTCGGCAGCAATCCCTTTAAACATCTCCGAGATGCAAACAGGGTGGAAAAGCCCCAAATGTGCGTGTCTGCTTCTCTCCATCTCTCCTGGTGCACTCGCTGAGCGAGCGAGCTCCCTGGGAGGAGCCCACGTGGAAAAAACCCATGCGCAGGCCAGAAGAAAATTTCTATTTGAAGCTTAAATCGGGCGATGCAGTTTTACTGCACACGGTGGTTTTTTCCCCAGTCTCTTTGTAAGAAGTGGGGACGAATAGGAGCTGGAGAGTCCCCCCGGCAGCGGCTCCCCCGAGGAGAGGCAGCCGCATCCCAGGGGCCAGGCTCCATCTAGTGACACGACCGGGGATGGCCGGGCGCGGACCTAGCCCGGAGCCGCGCCGGGACCCCCGGAGCCGCCGGTACCTGGCCGGACCGGGCTCTGCAGGGGCCGGACTGGGCTGTACCAGCGCCGTGTGCGGCCGTGCCCCGCCGGCTGCCCGGAACCGGGAGCGGCCGTCCCGCTCCCCCAGCGCTCGGCCCCTGCCCGGAGAGGCGAGCCCAGGGTTGGGCAGCAGCTCTTTGATTTCTGGAAGGGGAAATGAAATACAGGAC
>VZTA01011456.1:91360-116276 GCA_013398855.1 Mohoua ochrocephala
GGGAGATTGGGGGGGGGGGCTCAGCCTAGAGAAAAGGAGGCTCGGGGAGGAGGACCTTCTCTCTCTCCACAACCCCCTGACAGGAGCCCCCCAAGTGAGGGTCAGACTTTTCTGCCAGGTAACAAGTGACAGGACAAATGGAAGTGGCCTCGAGCTGCACCAGAGGAGGTTTAAGTTGGACATAAGGACGAATTTCTTCATGGAAAAGGTTGCCAGGCCTTGGAAGGGGCTGCCCAGGGAGCTGCTGGAGTCACCATTTCTGGAGGTGTCCGAGGAACAACTGGATGTAGCACTCAGGGCTCTGGTCTGGTTGACAAGGTGGTCATCCTTTAAAGGTTGGACTGGATGATCTCAGAGGTCTTTCCCAACCGAAATGAGCCTGTGACTCTGGAATTTAAATCAGTTTTATGTGGTATTTGTAAGCTTTGGAGGCGATGCACGTTTCTGTTCCCCGGAGCTGCTCGGTGCAGTGTGAGCTCAGCACAGGAGTAACAAAGCTGCGATTCTGCATTCCCAGGTTCCACGGGGAGGGGTTCCAGGAGGGCTTTGCAGAGGGCAGCCAGGCGGGAATGGCTGAGGGAAGGAGGCACGGAGCGCTCCACGGAGCCAGGATGGGCTCGGAGGTAAACGGGGAAGCGCTTCGGGGTTGGAATCTTCTTGTCATTAGAAAATGACAGCCACAGGCAGGCTGAGGCCTGCTGCGTTCCACTGTGTCCAGGAGGAGCCATAAAACTGCTTTACAGGTGCTGTTTTGATCCGGAGAGTTCAGTAGATTGTGTTTTCTGAGCTTATTTGCTGTGTGAAGCTTTGGTAATCTTTTTACCCAAATTTAGGGCTAAAGGCTCCCCCTCCCCAATACCATCTCCTGTGGCTCAGCATAGGGAAAAGCATGGAATCATGAGGCAGAGAGGGGCAGTTCTGTGTGTCTCGTGCACTCTTTGTTAATTGTGATGCTGTGAGGATCTGTGGCACTGTTCCTCTTCTGCACACAGAGCCAGTTCTGGGTGCTGGCACACCTGGATCAATAACCATTCCTAGGAATTCGGGAGCTGGAGAGGGGTGGGGAGGCACCTCAACTTGTCCCCTATGTCCAGCTCCAGTTTGTCACAGCTGCAGGATAAGAATGCCAAACAGCAGTCTCCAAAGCTGGATGCTTTTGTGCAGAATGGTCCTGGACACGTCACAGGAGAGAGGTGCTCTGATCTCCTCACAGTGGGAAAGCTGCAGAGGGAGGCAGGATTACAGACAGCAAGTGAGAGAGTGACTTGGATAATCTTAGACTTGTCAGCCTTTCCAGCCTGGAAACACGTGTGTGTATCCAGAGTTCAGTTTCTTGCAGAGTGAGGCACAGTGTGGTGCTTTATTCTTGACTGTCTGTGCTGTGGGTTGTTTGGGGTTTCTTCTTTCCCTCATGACACTCTTTTAAATTCATTTTTAGATCGGCTGCTACCTTGGGTTTGCGCTGACGTGGCACTGCCTGCTCCAGAAATGCACAGATGAAAAGAACAGGTGAGGTTAAAAAGGCTAAAAGTAATTTTGCTGTGACTTTAATTCTTCATCTCTTTTTTTCTGCCCTGTTTTGATTAATCTGTCTGTCAGAATTGCCTTTTCGGTTGCGTTTCTTTATTTTTCCCTGTCATCTAATCAGTATTTTTGTTGATTCTTGAATATTTCGTAACTTTGGGCTGGTAAGTTGAAAGGGAAACCTTAACTTTGTCAGTTGTGCTTAATTCCCAATTTGGAATAATTCCTAGTTTGGATAATTTCTTGAATATGTGTGGAACACACCTGACAATGAGCTAAATGGGAGAAGTTGAATTAAAGAAGGATGGAGGGCTGGGTTTTATGCTCTGGATTATTACATATCAGTAAATTTTCCTGTTGGTGGATTGAAAAAACTCCTGTGTGAGGATCATTGGGTTTTATTTTGATTAATTTTCTTTTTTTTCTAGCAAAAAGATAAGGGCTCTGGATTCATTAATAGGGATGATTCAGAAATTCCCATATGAAGACCCCACTTATGATAAGCTGCAAGAAGATCTGGAAAAAATCAGAGGAAAATTTAAGCAGGTTTGTAGGACTAAGTTGTTATTTTAGCACATAAATTCATTTTTGAAGATGTTTATTTTCTAAAGCCACACCAAAACACGGTATTTGTGTGGAGCAGTCATTGCTCCCCTTCTGCAATCATAGCAAAATACTCAAAGTGAAATAAATTAAGTGAAAATCCTTGATAGCTGAAAATTCCCCAACCAATAACAAACGCAAAAGAAAGGAAAAAATATTCTTTAAAAGGCACGTTGGAAATAATCTTTGACAATTTGACTTACAAGTGGGACCAGAAGAAGAGAAATGGAGCAATTGGGAGCTTTGTTGAACATTCTTCTTGGAAAGGAGACCCTTTGAAACACTTCTGTGTGTTCTTTTTTAGGTTTGTTCAATGCTAAACATTCCATCTGATTTCAGAATTGGTACTGAGAGATCTTCACTGACATTTTGAATGCAACAGATGAAGATAAACGTGGATGACCAAGAGAAAAAAAACATTAAAAGAACAGAACTGGAAAAGTGTTTATCTACTTTTATATATAAAAAAAATTGAAATAGTGAAGAGATGTTAAAGGGGAAAGGGGAAATCACTGGACTTGCAATGTCATTTACCATTTATTATCTCCAAGTTTTATTTAGGATATTACACACACTGGTGTGTAAATCTGTTAAATAGAAATATTTGGTTTAATTCTTTGCTAGTCTCTTACTGATATTTCCTCAAAAGGAAAACAAGCATTTGCAGTTTCCTTTTTTTAAGGATGTTTGTTACTTAAAAATCTGTGTATGCAGATCATTCAGTTTACACAATGTGTAGAGGCTGTAGGTGAAGGAAAATAAAATCAATTCCCTGCAGACTTTGCAGTAGGAAACATTTTTGTGGGCAGAGGATGGGATGACAAAGGAAGTCAGAATGCAAAGGAGAAGGATGAAGATTTCTGCTCAGAACATGGAATTTGCACCTGGATTTTCTAATAGTTCTGCAGACTGAGGGGGGCAAGGGAGCAGACCCCACAGAATCTAGCCCCAGGAAGTCACCAGTTTAAGTGGTGGCTGAGATAAACACAGCTGCCAGAAGGGCTGTGATTCTCACTGACTGTGTTTATTAGTGCCTCTTATTATCACAGCCCAGCTTTTCATTTGCCAGCCTTGAAAAGTGACCTCTTGAGTCTCATCCCAAACCAATGGATGCTGCCAGCTGCATGTGTTTAACTGGGTTAGTTGAAGAGAAATACCTGGAACAGGCTTAGCTTGGGCTGCTGGATGTCTCTGCATTCCAGTTCCGTAAGGAATTCCAGCAGAATTCTTTTATCAGCTGTGCCCTGCGTGTGTCTGGCTCTGCCTGCACGGCGCGGTGCAGCCTCATGAAGACAGATTTGAGGTTTTTTGTTTGTTTAATTGTCTTACCCGTGAGGTTTGATAGGCACAGGCAGTGCCAGAGCCATCTAGTGGATGTGTAGGACCGTAGGAGCTCACAGAGATTGGTGTAGGTGAAGCTGTTAAAATAGTACAGAACGTCCACACTCATGATAACTCTAATTATGTGGAGAATTTCTTTGAAGTAACACCGAGGTAGGATTCATTTGTACTTGTTCCCTCATTTTCAAAAATGTCTGTAAAAGCAAGGGCAGGGTTGTGAAACCTCCCAGTGGAGGTTTAATAGAAGTGTGTGATATGTGGGTGACAATCCAAGGTGCTGCTCCAGAGATTGCATCAAACACAATTATTTTTGTTCAGCTCAGGAGAGAAGGGGTCTTTGGCAATCAAGTGATGACTGTTACTTGATGAATTGGTTTGGTGGCTAGTTTTCTTGTATTGCTTTAGTTTTATTGTTAATAAAACAATATTATAATAAATTATTATATAAGTACATGTATATATACACAAACTTAACTATAAGTATTGTATCGACCAGGATTTCCAGCTGGGATGTACCAAGTTTAGGGTTATCTATTAGGTCTTTAATTCAATTTCATTTGTGTTTGCACCCTGATGGAGTCTCTTCTTCCATGAGTCTGTATGTTTTCTAAATATCTGCTGTTTCACACCTTTTGTGGGCCTGATTTGGATTATTAAATGAGATACAGTTCCGAATTCTGTTGGATCTGTAGTTGTGTGCTTTCTTCAGTGCCAATATTTTGGTTTTCTGCAGCGAGTTGTGGGGTTTCCGTGATGTTCAGGGCTGTGGCAGTGGAACATTCCCAGCATTCTGTAGAGGTGTTTTTATGCCTGATTTACAGCTAAGGAGTTAAAGCCCAGGTTACATCGAGAATATTCATTTGTCTTAGGCTGGGTCACAAAGATATGAAAAAATATGCAACCTTGTACATTATGATATTGGTTATTAATAAAGCAGGACATAGAGATTGAGGCTTGGTGCTGATTGTCCAAGAAGTTTTAAAATTTTGCAGAAGTAAGACTTAAAAATAGATCTGTGTATTCATTCACCACCCCTACTTATAGCTCAGTAGTTAGGGAGGAATGTTTGAAACATTTCACTTACCAATTTCTGACTTGCCTGGACTGCGTTCTAGCTTGTTTTGTCTCTTCATGATCATCTCTCAGCTGAGCCTGGGGAATATGGACTTTTATTAAAAGGTGGATACACAGCTCATTACTTCTAGGCTGCTGAAGCCACTGCAATCCAGAAGACTTGTAATTTTCCTTTCTGCAGTGTGTGGTGAGTACAAGAAATAGTGAATTTTGAGGCATCAGCAGAGAGAGGTAAACTTTGATACCATTTGGTGAAGTTCCCAAGCACAATTCTTGTTCTGCCTTCATTAAGCAACTTCCTTTCCATTTCTTGTCAGCTGTACTAAAGGTGATCAATTCCAGCTTTGAATGAATATCTGTAATCAACAGAAATGGGTGAAATAAATCAGAAAAAAAAAGAATCTGGGTGTGCAATTGTTTGCTTCAAAACCAACCCTGTAGAGGTACTCTGGCTCATTTGAATCCTGTTCTGTTCTTCTGGAAGAAGGTTGTGATAATTCACATGTGAAGTGAAATTAGGAGTTTTAAGTTTCCAGTAAATCAGTTTCAAAGTTTATGTAGGCTTTGGTTTTTGAAGAGATGCAAGAGAGAGTTTGAGCCTGCCTTGTATTTATGAATGCTTATTTACACTTTGGCTGGAAATACAACTTCCTGCACTGGAATAAAGGGAGATCCATCTGTCAGAAGTCTGCCTGCACCCTAATAATCCACAGTGCTTTAGAGTAAGAGCTTAATATTTCTGGTAATGTTATAATTCTTTCTATTCTTGGTGCCTTTTGAATAGTGCCCTTTGCAACTTCTTACGACCCTGGCTTCTGGTCTAATTGCAGCCTAAAACTTCAGCTTTCATAGTTTGGCAAGTAACCATGAAGATTCTCATTTTACAGTCTGCCAGAGTTGTTTTTTTAATGGATAAAGTTGTGACAGTACACATTCCCACAGGAGTGGATGTATCACCAGGGAAAACGGGGATTTGGGAGGTGTGAGAGGAGTTCTGCAGCAGGTTTCCAGTTGCAAGCTGTGGTGTCTGGGACTGATGTGTAAAAGCCAACTGGAGCAATGCACCTCTGAAGCACTTCAGTCCGTCCCAGGGTTCGGAATTGCAGGACCAGCCTAGCCTGGGGTGATAATAACAATAATAATAAAACCTCTGTGTGCTGTTTTGAAAGCTTGCACAGTTAGTTCATTTGTAGCTAACCTGAATATCTCTTTGGCATCATGCTGCAACTGCTCCTGCCTTAATCACTGGAGTGTTTATTCCCTAAGTGTGGTAATTAAATGTTTTCAGCGTTTTTCATCCTAAAATTCTTCAGTACTACTTATCAAATGATGCACTGCTATGTGGAAGGAGACATGGTCACTAAGCTCATCTGAAACATGGGAGACTTCCTAAGTCCATGGAATATATGAAAGGTGAAAAAAACCCAGGCATTGTGTCACTTGATTCCAAAGCAGCCTGCTGCACAATGTTTTAAATTATTTTATCCTATTTTATAGCCATAACTGCTTGAGCACTGGTACAGCATTCAGTGTATCTGGTTTTGGGAAGATTTCTCAATAGGAATAAGAACTGGCATAAAACTTTTGTCTCAGAACAATTAGGAAGCTGTGTTGTAGTTGTGCAGAATTTGTTCGGGTGACATCTGAAATGGTGGCCTCCTGTCTGAAAGAATTTAACCGATAGTTGTTCCTAATAAAATCATGGAGTTTATTTCAGCAAAATGTGCAGCAGAAAGGAGGTTGATCATTCAGTCCCTGCATCCTGACTGTGCCTCAGACAGAATCAACATCAGCATTTGTCACTGTCTTTCACTTCTGATTTTTAGCCCCCTATTTCTCTGCTTTAGCTCGACACTTTTTAACCTTCAGCATCTTCAGGATTCTGGGGGATAATCAACACTGTGTGGAATCTTTCTTGATAGTAGGAACTGTGAGTCAGCAACCCTTTAATTTTTTTAGTTGCAGCCATTGTTCCAGCAGCAAGCTTTGCTGCTATTGTCCACTGTTTGTCCAGCTCACGTTTACTGGACTGTGGGAACGGATTAGGGTTTCATGGCTTTTTTTTTCTTCTTGCATAAACTCTTGATCAAAGACATTCCTTGGATGACAAAACACTGTATACTGTGTCACACAGCCCTGACCAGACTGCACGAACAGTAGTTTAAAAACACATGCCCACATTGTTCTCTAAACTGGCCTTTTTTTTTTTTTTTTTTTTTTCTGCGATGTATGTGCAGACATTGAATTTTTGAGACCCCCGTTTACCTCGGTTAAAAACACACACACGTACAGAAATTATTGCTGATAAGCACTTGACAGTTTCTGAAATGCAAGTGAAAAACAAATTGCTCTGAGACTAAGAACAGTCAGAACAGAATGTCATTTCTAAGCAGAGCTAGGGGTTATGTCTGCGGTGTGTTTCCTTCCTGAGGAGACCTTGGTCGTGGGGCAGGTAGTCAAGTGCACTGGAAACCTAAACCCACGTGGATTATGGCATCATTTGATGTGTCATAGCCAGAACACCTGAGTAAGGTAGAGAATGATTGGACCACAATTTGGGAGCTCATTAACCTGCTTCACCATAGGTACGTTGTTGGAACCTGAGAGAATCTGGCTTCTGATAGTTTTATGTCTTCTTTTAAGTTCTCTTATGCAATAGGAGGAGGAAAAAATACAGAAAAATCCAGTGGCATCATTATTCCTCAAACTAATGAGAAAGAAACAAATGGTGTTAGAGAAAAACATGGAGACGCTTTTTCAGAGAGCCTTGCCTTGTGATTTGCCTGAAATATTCCTTCAGCAGAAACATGGGAGAAGGAGATTCCTGAAGGCACTCCGAGCAGGTTTACAGAGGGATTTAGAAACACGGGAGGGCTGAATTTGGGTGGTTGGAAAGCTTTTTGGGGAGGAGAGGAGCAACGTTCCCCAAACGTGAGGTTTTGCGTTGTTTGACTCTGCAACGCTGTTGAGCACCGTCATGCAGAAGTGAAGGCAGGTGAAACTTCTTTCACTGACATTGGAAAATACTGTCCATAAGGGAAGAACCTTTCTGATCCTTTGCAGCCCAAGGATCCCCATGGAAAGAGAAACCTAAAAAATATGTGGCTGACGGATGTGTTGTCTAAAAGGAATAAAACGCTCAGAGTGAGTGGCTGAAACAGCTGCAGAAATAGAGTCAAACCCACAAAATAAATGTATTACACTTATAAGAAATAATGTTTACTTATGAGTAATTTATGGTGTCTTCTGGAAATTTAACAGCATGCATTGGCTGAAGATCTGCTCTTCATATTTAAAATAGCCAAATGTAAAGAACTGTGGCCCTGTGGGTGTTCAGGGAGGAAAGAAAGCTGTTCAAAAATAATACCCAGTATTTGGACAATCTGGAGTGATACAATCTAATAAAGGGGAGAAATTAAACATCAAAAAGCTCAATTGCCCGTTGCAGACAGTTTGCCATCAGAGCAGAGACTCAGGACACCCAGGTCACTGCCTCAGGCTTGCTCGGGGGTGTTGTAATGCCCTGCCGGTGCTTTTGTGGGCCTTGGGTGAGGATCTGCCCCTCTCAGCCCAGCTCCTTGGACACTGCTGCTGATGCTACAAATCACATCTCAGTCACACCAGCAGCAACGTGGTGGTGGCTGTCACGGGAGACCAGGCATCCATGGAATATGGCTCCTGAGGGGATTAAGCCGAGTGTCACAGGGCTGCTGCCAGGTGGGATGGATGAAACAAAACCACTCGGCAACGCAGAATCTAAAATTTGTTTACTCAGCAGGGAAGGGTGAGTGGGTAGGAATTTCCATTCTGTGATGCATGTGCTACAAGCACGGCTCAGAGCTTTGGACCTCCATTCCCCACACGTATCCAGAGGAGGATTCCTGCTCTGGCCAGCCCACGTGTCAGGTCCTGGCTTGGAGCTTGGCCCCTGCGTGTCGCAATTCCTCCTTTGGTCCAGCATTCCTGGTGGTGGTAGGGATCTGTACCTGGAGCTCTCTCCAGCCCCCAGGGATTGCCCTCTTAGCCAGTTCTTGTTTGGTGTGTCTGCCAGCACAAGCACTCCCAGGCCATTCTTTTTCCACCCCTGAGTCCAGTTCCTGGTGGGGAGGAGGCTCCTCTCACCCTCTTCTTTTCCTTCTGTAGTCGAGGTCCTGCACCAGGCAGGGCCCCCACATAGTAAAGATGCTGCCCTATTCCAAATTTGCCATGGACACGGAACCTTTCTGCCAGTAATTCCTTCTTCACGTGAGAGCCCTCAGGAAAATGATGCCTGTGAATACTTGGTGAATTCCCTGAAATGTGAGACATTTTAATACCTGGTCTTCACACAGGCAGAAAGGAGGACAGGTCTAGGGAGGGCTCTGCAGGATCAGCAAGGAACTATTTCTGTTTTCACTCTGAAATGTTTATCACATTAAAGGAGCAAAAGGGTAACTTTTGCCTTCCTCCTAGATTTGGTCCTGCTTGGCCGTAAAGAGCAAAATCAGAAGTCTGGCAAATGTCACATTATCGGTGCGATCTCATCGACTAATTTGCAATCCCTTCCTCATCACTTGATTGGAATATTGTGTGGAACTCAGTCAGAAGCCACATGGGAATCTGTGCTGGCCATGCCAATGCAATTACTACGAGCAATTGTATTTGTGGAAGTGTAAAAATACCTTGTTTGGCTGAAGAGATACATTTCTCATAAAATGATGCTGACAGGAATCCATTAAAATGCCATCATTTATGACTGCCCTTTACTTTCCCCATTGTAGGAATCTCGGAGTGTGTAGCCCAGTATGTGCATGGGTCATTCCTATGATTCTTTTAAAACCTTCCAACCTTCTCTTTCTCCTCTATCTTCTGGAGTTTCCTAGCACTTAAAAGTGCTTGAATGCAAGTGGATTATGAGTTTAAACATTTAATAGATCTTGTCTATTCTTTAATAAAGAGCATTTGAATTTAAGTGTTCATAAAAGGTCCAAGATTGTCAAATGGCCCGAATTCAGCAATGAGACTGGGGAGGTTTTTGGGAGGCCTGTTGGAGGTTTTTTCTGTCTCAATTTGATGCAAAAAAATACAGTAGTTTTCCCTTTAATAAGCTACAGCATAGCCTAGCTGAACATGCATATTTTTTTACAGCCTATAGTAAATTGTTTTTCTTGCTACATTCTTGTCTTTCTGCCCTTTGCAACATGAGTAATACTGGCATAGTTGACCCAACATCCAAGTTTAGGAGTCTGCATTTAGAGGTGATGTTCAGGAGAAGGAAAATGTAAATAATAGAGCTGACTATGTGGGCTTAAACCTACTCAAGTCACAACACTTGGTCAGTTTAATAGAGTTTCTAAAAGAGGCAGGAATGACAAAACCTGCTTGACACATTCAACCAAACACAGGTTTACATTTCTCACTGAATCATTGCAATGTTTTTATCAGCACAAGATTTTTGTCAGGAGCCAAGATCCCCTAAGTGTGTCTTCACTTGATTTGCAAACACTTAAGATCGGAGGGGTGAGCCATCGGCCATACAAAAGTAAGCTATTTGTTCCTTCTGGGGGTTTGGGGGTTTTTTTAAGATATTCTGGGGAAAAATGAATCATTTTTGGCCCAGACCAATTTAAGCTTTGGCTTGATGTGTCTCTGAAGTTCCTGTGAATGTAGTTCAGGCCACCTTTCAGTGTTTTCCACCTCCCAGCATAACTCACTGCACGGAGGAGCTGCCCGTTTCAAATGGAATGGAACAAACCAAACCACAGTCGTACTGGTTTTACTTCGCCCACCTGATGCAGGATTTTACAGCAGGCCACACGGGCTTCAGGTTTCTGGCTGAAATGACTGGGAAACCACCAAGCTCGTACGAGCTCATCTGGGATTCTTGTGATGCAGGTGGTTTCCCATCGAGTGGTAACTGCCCTGAGAGAGCCTTGTTTTGCACTAGACAATGATTAACGTGGTAGAAGTTAGCTCTGGAGTTTCATTTTTCGTTTCCTGTGCTGCACTCACTGCACAGAATCGGTTGTAACGTGAAGTTGAGTCAATGGGAAACTCAGGAGGCAGATGCTGAATTTCTGATTTGTGACAGGGAGGACAAGCACTTGGCCTTTTGCATAGGTTTTTTTAAGGCAGAAATAATTCCACAGGATAAATAATCAAATACATAGGTTATAAGCTTGACCATCTCCACTAAAAACAAGCTATTTCTGCTGTGTTCATCTCTGAAAATAGTAATAATTGATAATGTGCATCCCCCATTTTCAGAGATATTCTGAAATGTGAATTCCAGGTTATAAGTTTTTTCTCACTCTACTTTGTAGCAATACCTAATTCCTGTCCTTCTGGGTCCAGTTCTTTTTTCACACGCTTTTAGTAGGCTTTAACCTTTTTCAGGTTTATTCCTTGTTCCCTTAGCTGTAAGATGCAGCAGCTGTGTCTGAGGGGAAGGCACAGAGAAGAAGGCAGCTTAACCAACCAGCTTTTAAAACCAACCGTCTCCTGTAAAGGTCTTCCAGGACACAAAACCTTCCTGATGAGAAAACACGAGCACACCTTCTGTGCCATCCCAACACCTACTCTGTTTTACCCTTCATTCACATGAACCACCCCAAAAAGGGCATTCGACTCTTAACTTCCTTTGGTGTTAAAAAATACAGCCTTCAGGCAGAAAAGAAATATTTTGCTTCTTTAAAGAGCCACGTTGGTGTGGCAGGCGGGCAGTCACCTACCCGTGGCTCGAAACACCCACGGTTTCCTAAAATAACGACAAAAGGTCTTCAGCTTTTAAAATGCGGAGAGTCAGACCTAGAAAATGTCATGTGCTTTGCCCACTGCACTGGGGAGTTAAAAACATTCAGCATTTTCAAGGCAATTTAAGGGGAAAAAGAAAAAAAAGGAAATTAAAAGACGACAACAAGCAGGCATTGGGTTTTACCAATTTTATTTCTAGACTTTAGTTTTTTTTGCTGGAAACTTGTCTGTTACAGGTCTGTTGGTGAAAATGTGCATTTCAGACCAGTGATGCCAATAAGTACAATATAAAAATGTACAAATCTGAATTGCTTTTGCTTACTACAGATTGTTATAACAACGTGACAAATAAAGCATCTCTGTTGGCACGTGAACCCACTTATCTGGATTTGGCCTTTTTCAGTACATACAATATTTTAAAGGGATTTGCAGTACACACTGCCACTCAGTGTAACACATAATAAAAACCAACAAGCACTAAACTCAATAATCATGTTTGGTTCAGAGACACAGAGATGCCACGAACAGAAGTGTTTTATGAGGTAAGCAGTAAGAAATGTTCCTGAAATTTGGACAGAATGTATCCAGTCCTCCTGGGTCCTGCGACTGCTAGTAGCATTGCGATGCTTATTTATGCACTATGTAGGATCTTAACTGCATTTGCCTCAAAATGAGTTCTAATTCTGTTTTGGTTTAGCAGCATACAGGCAACAGCTAGATTATTCTTCAGCATACAACTCTGTTAGCTGGCTTATTTATGAGATTTACAGGCTTTTTTTTTTAAATTAGCATTATGCTATAATTAAAAAAAAAAAACAAACAAAAAAAAAAAAACCAAAAAAACCAAAACCAAAACGAACAAAAAAACCCTAGTATATCATAACAGATTAAACACACAAAATACTTAGAGTTCCAGAAGATAACCTATCATACCAAGTGATGCGTCCCAGCTGAGGGGCAACCACATCAGGTGGCACACAAGAGTTATATTATAATGCACCTTTCATATATCAATGTGGCTAATAACACAGCTTAAAACTACTATGATAATAAACCCCAGATCAGACAAAGAATCCAGCTTTATAAAATGCGTAACAAAAACAAAACAAAACAAAAAAAAAAAACANAAAAAAAAAAAAAAACCAAAACCAAAAAAAAAACACAACCAACCCTTGACATTACTTGATCTTCTGAAATGTCTGCTGGTTTTTAAATTAATGCAGAGACCCATTCAGAGCAACGTTCGATGCATTTCCGTTTGCAGTAGAACTATGAGGCACTGTAAGAACATCAAAACCTGGTCTAGACACGGGTAACTGAAGTATGAGGTATTGTGAAACAGGAACCTTTTTTGGAATAGAGCAGTAATCACATTAAGTAAAAATTGATCACATAAAAAATCTACAAAAAAAAAAAGATGTCAATAATATAATTTTCTATGAGAAAATTAAAACCTATTACATGGCAGTATATGACATTGTATAACAAAAAAAAAAAAAACAAACTGATCCACAAAATAGCAGCAAAACACAATGACAAAGATACAGAAAAGCAATGTTAATTTTTTTTCAAACCATGCTGGGAATTTATCCATAGCAGCTCAATAAAAACGGAGCATCCACTCCTTTTCTTTTATCTTTTTCTTTTTTTTTCTTTTGAATTTTTTTTCTTTTTTCCTTTTTTTGTTCTTTTTTTTGTTGTTGTTGTTGTTGGTTTTTTGTTTTTTTTTTTTACAATCAACACCTTAGCGGCAGTTTTCTCACATACATTTCACCATCACATTCTCCTCGAGCATCAACTTCAACAGCTATGTCCACGTCCCTTCAGCTACTTTCTAAAATAATAATAAAAAGATACATAGCCAAGATGTGCAAATTTTCTATTTGTAGCTAAATTAAAAAAAAAAAACAAACGGGGCATATACTGGAATAAAAACTTCTTTCAAGTACTCCAATTTTCATATCTATTAACTATGGCGTTTTTTCATGGTTAGACTGCTTTTGAAAATGTATAGGAAGGGGCCAAATAGACTGCTTGGTTTTGGGTTTGTTCTTTGAAGCGTGTCCTTTTTTTTTTTGCTTTAATAAGCTGGGTTAAAACTGCAACATCAAGGGTAGAAAGATTTTCTTTTTCAAAAGGGGCGATTGCATTAATTTACAAATCATACTGGCCTTACGAACATCCTCTGCAATAAATATTCTTTTTAGCCTTAACTATAAATTATATATTTTAGTGTTTAAAAACCTTCAGTTGTAAAACATCTAGCGATAATCCTTAAAACTATGTGTCCTATATGTGAACCTTTAAGGCCCCTAATTTATAAAGATGAGTTGGCACCAAAGGATTCTAAACTTCAAACTTTTCTATAGAAAAGGAAAGGAAGATATCCTGGCAATTTGTGAATGCAATTTTCTCTCACTGGAACACAACCTTCGGAAAAAAAGAATCACCTCTCCTCTAACACCATAGTTAAATGCACTTGCTTTGCAATTCCAAGTTTGCGAACAAGCACTTTATATATTTCCAAACCATTCCATTAAAAAAAAAAAAACAAACAAAAAAAATAAAACAAACAAAAAAAAATTCCCACACAATAAAAGAATGTATTTCCTATATCTAATGGACTGAAAGTGCTTTGAATGGAATGGTTTTAGAATATTACAAACGAACAAAAAAATTAAAAAAAAAAAAAAAAAAGACTGAATTGTGGATTGAACCTGACCATAATTAGGCTGAATATCTGTGGGGTCAGACCAGCATCTTTACACAGGTAACTACAAAAATAGGAAGATTACAAAAATATAATATATTATGTCACTATTTCGGTTTCTCTTTATAATAGGGTACTGTATGAGTAGTACATTGGCCTTTCCCAACCATGCTAAGCTGGAACCCTACAAACGCCTCAATGCACAGGCAATCCACAGGCACCAAAAAAAAAACGAAACAAAACAAAAGATTAACATATAATAATGCTGCATACTAACATACACTAACTTATGGGTTACGTTAACCATTTATAAGGTGAAGAGGATAAAAAAAAAAACCTAAGGAAATAAAATAAACATTTACAGATGAATTATAAAGTGACTAAATGCATAAGCAAGCAAGATACAGAAAAGCCTAGAACTGCGTTAAAGCTATGCTTTTTAAAGAAAAAGAATATTTCATTTACTATCTAAAAAACAAAAAAAACCCTCTTCTACTTTAAAAATGGTTGGTTGGTTTGTTTTATATGTAAGAAATCAAATCTAATACCTCCCCTGGAGACATTTTGTGTGTTAATGCCTATTTTTACAACATACAGACAAGAACACTTTAATATAAAAACTAGTTGATTATTATTGTATAAAATCCTCTATTTTTGTAGCACAAACCCCTGGGGGTAATGCAAATACTATTTTTTTCTTTTTTTAAGACAGTTTTTGGGGTATTTTTTGTTTATTTGTTTGTTTGAAGTCACAGATGGAAGGGAGACAGAGCAAGAAAAAAATATAACAAGACTGGTTTTCCCTTCTGGTATAAAAATGTCCTGGAGAAAAGGGTTTCTGGGGGGGAGATCCTGATGCCGATTCCTTCTCAGATGCCCTTTCTTTGTCTGCTTCTCTTGCCAAGCAAATCCATTAAGAAGAAGTCCTCTTTAAATGTTCACGTCTCGCACATCAGTAGGTGTGCAGGAGAGGTCTGCCTCGTCCTCTACAGTCTTTGTTTCTGAAGATACGTTGTGCTGCTGTGCCTGGCGTAGACTGGACTCGAGGAGGGACTCAATCTGTTCTTGGCAGGCTCGTAAACAATCCTGCAGGAGGGTGGAATGGAAGGAGGGAGAGAGGGAGAGAGAGACCCAAGAGTCCTTTAGAAAGATCGCAGGCCAAAACACTGTTTCTTGACAAAGCAAGAGAAACGTTACCGGGTTATCTGGGAGAGCAGCAGGTGGAAAAGGAGGGCGGGAAGGAGCAGGAGAAGCACCCGACAGGGAAAGGATTGGATGAACAAGCCCAAGTTTTGCAGATTGCACCTCGCACTGCTGCTTCTCTGCCTGTGCTGTTTACACTTCTGTACAAGCCCACTGACCACAACTGTGATTTCTACTTTTGCCCCAGGAATCCCTCAGCAGCAGAGTCTGCTGGAAGCGATGCCCACAAACAGTGACTTTTCCCCCCAGGCTAAGCTCCAATGATACGAAGTTCTTAAAAATGCCACAGGTATGTTTAGATGCCCATGCCCAAAGCTGCCTGCCAGCTGCTGCACTGTCCAGCTGTGGGCAGCTCGAGGCAGCTGATAAATTCCTAACTCTGAAAGCATCTCCAGAGATGGACTGGACTGGGCTGTACGACCCCAAAATGGAGAGGTCTCCCAGAAGGGCCCCAAAGAGCCTCCCTAACCGTGCACTACCGAGCTCATCCAAGCTTCCCGTGTGCTACCACATCCACCTCAGTAGATCTCAGCCAGGGTGAGACCTTTTCCTCTCGCTTCCAAAGAGTTTTCTCTGAGCTGGATGCGCACACCACCCTCCTGAGGGTTCAGGAGGGTGCGCGGGCCTCGCTGGGAATTAAAGCACCACAGAGCACCATGGAGGATCCTGTCTGTGGTGGGGAAAGGTAACTTCCCCCAGGCATTAAGCCACGCCATGAGGAGATGTAATCAGATTCCCAGCAATCAGAATTGGAGAGGGCCTTTCAGCTCAACCTGCCCAGCTTCCTGCAGGTTACGGAGCCCCGTACGCCCACTGCAGCGACACAGAAATGGTGCCCTAAACAGGCCAAACGATCCCACAGCATTTTGCCAAAACTCATCCAGCATGCTGTTTACCCTCATCTTTATAACAAACATCGTAAGCTTTTTCCCCCAACATCTTTAACTCTGTGTATTAAGGACTTTGAAGTTTCCTTTCAGCATTGCCTTTTCTGATTTAACCTATGACATGTGTTAGCCCTTGCGGTGAACCCAGTCTTCCATGATAAATTGCCGTCAAAAGTGTTAGGATGTGCATGACTGAGAATGAATGTTGTTTTCCTGAGAGGGTGACCTGCCTGCTGTTTTCTTTATTTCCCAGTTTCAATTCTGCCTTCATTCAGAGGCTTCTTGTGTGATCTACCAGCTTTTCACTGATTCCACTACCACAAGAATCTCCTCTGCCACCAATAAGGGCACATGGCATTTGGGGTAAAATAAGATTAGAAACCCAAGCAAACAATTCTCTGCAAGTCCTTTCTGAGAGAGAGGGAGGTTAATCCTACCTCTAAGCAGATCAGACCATCAGTTACAGCTCACTGAAAACACATAACCTATGACCTTTCCTGGTTTAAACCCTAGTGTAATATTTCCTCTCGACAGAGACACACAGTGTTTTAAATGACAAAAAGAAACGCCTCATATCCTAAAGTCATCATGCCTTTGGCTCCCGCATACCTCTGGCCTCCACAATAAGGTCTCTATGAAGTCCTTGCAGCCAGCCCTCCCCCAGATATGACGGATCAATCCTGACTGTAAGGCTGCCCCTCGGAACCGGGCGCGTTGGAGGGGAGCGCGCCCGCGCAGCTTTAGGTGTGCCTGGCTTTACAAAGCCACTGTGGAGGATAATTCTCTTTTAGCGTGTTCAGTGTTCCAAACTGAAAGCACATTTATTTTTTCGGAGCAAAATGAACCCTCTCGGGGTTTTGTTTTGGGGGTTTTTCTTCGGGGTGGGAGTGGATTTGCTGGTGAGTTTTGATGGGAACATCGTGGGGTTTTTTTTCTTAATCCCGACCATTTGCATACAGCGTGTTTGAGCTCTGAAAACTAAAACCATTCAAAAGAATTTCTACAAATACCTATTCTTCTCCCTCTGGAGTCCAGTTATGAATAATTACGTAGGACTATGTAATTTAAAGGTACTTTTTGCCCAGAGAATTTTTTTTTCCGTTTAAAATTCTCAGAGTGCAGCATGCTGTAACTGTATTTTTTTAAAACAACCTTTACAATTTAATATGAACAGACTGTCTTAAGCTACAGTTGAATTAATTTTTTTTTTCCTGTTTAAGGAATTTTGTCCATGTCTTATTCACATGACTATTAGATAAATAGCTTGCCTGTAGGAATGCATTAGAGCTAGCAAAAAATAACTGCAAAACATAAAGTTCACTGTGAACAACCTCGCCAAAGCTGTTTTCATTCTCAGTGCTTCCCAACACTGAAAAGCAAATACAAAACTTGTGCATTACTCTGATAACTTCTCCCAACAACTTTTCTGCTTCACTACCCAAATTTTCAATGCCCACAGTTTGTTCAAGGTCATAAACCCTTCCTGGATTAATTAAGCTCCTCAGTGAAAAAAAAAAAAAAAAAAGCCAAAAAAAAAAACTTGCTAGCTTAACTGATGTGGTCAAATACCTTCAAGACACAGTGGACACGATCAGACTCCAGGGTCAGATAGGAAAGGAAACAAACAACAACAAAAAAGGAACTGCTTGGAAATCCTTTGTTCCTGCCTGACCCGTTCTGGATAACAAGCACATGTTTGAAGGTGCCTCTGAGAAGGGGCAGGCAGGAGACGAATTCCACTGCACTAACAGACAGCATGGAGACCCAATCTAATCTAGTTTAGCAAATTTCTGGCCTGGAAATGAATGTCAGGTAAAATTCCATCTGTTTGGATGATGGGGTCAGGAATAGAATGATGGAAGACAGCCCAAGACTTCTAATTGTGATTATCTGACTTCTAATTACCCCTGATCAAAGGCAAAATGGGAAATTGGACTCCTACCAACATATAAACATGAACCATAAAGGAATTCCAATCAGGTGATATTCATTTTACTTTAGATTCAGCTTTCCTTGAGACTAAAGGTAAAAAAGTGTAATTATGTAACCTGAAATCCAACAGACCTGCTGCTCTGGCTAACAGATCATCAGGGGGAACACCAGCCCTGCTCTTAACGTCCCAAGACAATCCAGCACAAAACACGTTCCCTGACAAGGGGAACCATCACTGGGGCACAGCACACCTCATACAAACCCTAGTGAAATGGGATAGCAGGAATGGCATTTGATACCATGGATTACATAGAGAGGTGTTCTGGGGAAGTCTCCCCGCAGGGGAATCACGCTCTGGATGAAACCAAGCAGACTCCTCTTTCAGAGCAACTGCAGTGGAAGTTGCTGTTCCCTTATTCCACCCCAAACACAACAATACACCTGCACACGCACAGAACTTTCTGATGCTCCATTTCTGTAGCAATCCATACAAAATCCTTGCTTCTCCCTAACACGTGAATATCTTTAGCACTGGAAGCTGGAGGGGAGTTACTCCCTTTTCAAGCTGTTAACCAAGCTCAGGTCAAACAGATTGCGGCCTCGCAGTGACTGTGGACAATTAAAATGAAATAATCAAAAATCCTCTTTCTTGCTGAAGCAACTTTGTTTTCTTTTTAAAGAGCTCTGTCATCAGCCAAGTCAAGTCACATAAGGACAGGCCGTTGTTCTGCAGGACGTGAGAGAATCCACTCCAGTGCCCAGTATCAGGAATGGTTAAATCACGTTCTTTGAATCAAGATGCTGCCTGAACAGACAGCAAGTCTTTTCCCTCAGTACCTGCTTCAAACACCTCGCCCTGGATAGTGGCCAGCCACACGCTGGAATTATCTGCACTGTTCAGAAACTGGCCAAAAGCATCACACGTGCACACCAAACTGAGCAGCCCAACATTTCAGCATTTCTTACAGCACTTAGCATTTCAGGTTCTTAGAGCATTTAACACTTCCACACTGTATTACCTCAGCTGCAGTGATATAAGTGGCAAAAATAACACGCTCACTGTTCAGGTGATCAAAATAACAAGCTGAGATACCGCATTTTCCAGCAATTGTTTCACACAGTCTATCAAAAGTAAAGTATTCTTTTGCGAATAATTAATTGCAATGCGTTCATCTTTCCAGAAATCGCTCGATCCTGCCAACAAAGCCCAGTTACACAAGCCCAGTTTTGCAGTGGCTGGACTGGGACGGTTTTCTACGCATTTGAATTACTAACATGTAAAATAATTTAACAGCATCTCCAAGATTCTGCCCCTAACCACAGAGTTGTCTTTATTTGACTCATTGTCCAGCGCTTGGAGACCTCACAAGAACCTTTTTAAAGCATCTATTTATTGGTCTTCCACATTGTTTCAAAACAAAGCTCAACTCTGCCCCAACTTCACACACCATTATGACATGGATCATTGACTTTAGGTCTTCCTTGTAGGCTCCCTTCCTGGCCCATTCACTCATGAAAGGTTTATTGCTCACTAGTTACTGATGTGCATCTCCTGGAAGCTGCAGGGCAAAATGAAGAGTCCTGTGAGGACCATCTACCTTGTCACAAAGTCGTGGGACAAGCATTTGTTCCAAAAAGGAATTCAATCCCAGCTACTGTGCAGGTCTAGCACGTAATAAACCAAATTAGATCATTAGAACTCTTTTAAGAAGAGCTTTTTCACACCACTTGGCACAATAAAAGGCCTCAAGAATGGTCAAAGATAAGGTCAGAGATACCACAAGGTCTCAGCAACTGTTTCCTGGTCTTATTCCCCAAGTTTTGTTTTACAGAGGCTCCTGGTTTGATTACCCCCAGCCAAACACGGCCTCTGCCCCCTCCTGAGTAGGTGCAGGGCTCCCTTCTCTCCCAAACACAAGAGCTGGATGTGCCATTCCCATGCGGGAACTGCAGCAGTGTCACCACAGATTATCAGTGGGCATCCCGACAGCCAAAGGAGCAGGCTGGGCACAAGAGAGCACATGGAGAACCCCCACTCCGAGGCTTGACCTTTCCCGAGATTTACTGTCAGATTAGCTCCCGTGCAGCAAGCAGGCATTCATTCTTAAAAACCCTTAACGCAGGAGATCACCCGAGAGGAAGAGTCACTTACCGGATCACATTTGATAACTTGTGATAGGAAATGTGTGAGGCATTGATAGGAGAGGAAAGTGTTAGTGTTCCCCAGATGCAGGCCTTGCACAGCTGCTACCACGCTGCCAGCTGCGATCATGGAGGGTGGGTTTGAAATAAATTTAATATCTGTATGAAGAAAGGAGAGAAAAAAAAAAAAAGAGAAAAAAAAAAAAAGACTGAAATGATTGCTTTAGGAGAAGCCTGTCCATACACATACACTCTTTCTACCAGCATGGCTTTCAGCTGCCAACTAGTGCATCCGAAAAGGCAGGGGAAAATGGTGAGCAGAAAGGTGCCTCCTGCTCTAAAACTGCTACAGGCCCCAACCTGCAAACACTTATCCACACCAGCAACTGCTCTGCAGAGAGTGGCCCTCGCTAGCACCGAGCCTGGGAGGCCATTCATCACTTCGAGGTGCTTTTATCATAAGCAGGGCCCCCATTCTTCCAGCGTTAAAATACTTTGCTCCCGTGAATAGTGCCACGGGGGTCAATGGCCCCGCACATCTGAGAAAACCTGTTCACATCCTGCGGTGTTCTGCATGGTCGGACCCAAGGTGCACTCTAACAACGAGTCCTGGGGCCCTCTGAAGCAGAAACCTTTGCTCTGACACTCAAAGGAATATTGCTTTAATGAACAACAACATCAACAAAAAGAAAGAAAAGAGAAAGACTGCTTAACCCTGTCAGGAGGCAGATAATCCATATTTAAATTAAGGTTTCATCTTAAAAATGCTTTGTCTCAACCTAGTCTCTTGTCAGTGGCTGCCATCCATCCTGGCAACAGGGATTTAATGTAAATGTGGCATAACTAAGTGACGGGGGTCCCAAGAATTGGCGGACAATCAGTTACATTCTGATGTGACACCATGCTGACAAGAGGCTGGGCCCCCTTCCAGACTGCATTGCTGTAGGTCTCTCCACAAAGCCACTCCCAGGATCCCTTAAGGGGCTATCTCTGCCATTTAGCGTGTTTTTCCTTTGGGTTTGTTTGGTTTGGTTGGAGTTTTTCTACCATTTTTTAATAATAATAATAATAATAATAATAATAATCCACATTTTAATGAAAAGACTCTTTCTGCTGAACAGGAATGCATTTGATCCGTGGCAGCGAACACCTCGGAGGAGAATCAAGGAACAAAGGAAGCAAGTGGCACAAGCAAAGGTCCGATTTTGTGAGGGAGAAAGGGAAACGCCACAATGTACACCAGAACCTGAGATACATTCCTCCAGCTTTTACCAGAATACAACTTCCTCTGGGTTGGAAAAATATAAACCATCTGTCAAACCCCTGAATGAAATCAAAGGAATGGACAGCTTAGAGGGCTCAGTGGAACAGTTTGAGTATTAAATCATGCATCTCCTTTATTATGATAAAATAACTTTTGTGTAAATGTTTTACCAGCGAAACTAAAGCCTTCAGGACTCCGTGGAAGTCCTGGCTCTGAAGCTGTTTATTCAGACACCTCTGACACTCCACTGTGGCCCTGACCAAATACCCACCTTCAGAGGGGCACTTCGCCCAGCACCCTGCGAACCTCCAAAACTAAACTGATGCGTGGAATTCTGGCCAAGCTTTTAGGATGCACTGCCAGCGAAAAGGCAAGCTCGAGCTAAAGTCATCTCGTTCACGTTAAAATAAACCTCTCGAAAGAAATTTGGTCTCCCCCCTTTCCCTAACCTGCCCGTTTCCGGGCAGATGTAAACACACCCACCTTCTAGCAAGCCTCTGTCATTCCCAAAAAACAAAAAAAAAAAAGAAGCAGCCCCGACTGCTTCTTGGCACTGTACCCATTCCAAAGCCAGCCCTGAACTGAAATACTGGCACAGAGCTGCAGGTGGACTTCGGAAACGGGCGACTGCGAGCATGGATCCCACCAGGATGGGGTTGCTCGGAAGGGGTAAGGGTGGCAGTGCCTTCCCGACACTGTTTACCGAGCTCCACAAACGGGACACGACCAAAATGTGTCACTTTAATGAGCCCGTCCTGACAGGATCACGTTTGGGATTAATATTTGCGTCCTTCTTTTAAATGGAGCAGTAAACAAGAACATGAATTCATAGTCACACCCTCATTCTTTCCAAGGTGGAAAAGTGATAATGAAGTTTAAATGACCAGTTTGTGTCTGTCCCTATAACCACTCCAGACAAGCAGCATGGACTGCCTTTTTGTTGCAACTCAACAAGGAATTATTTGTGGCAGAGGCCACTAATTTCAGCATATTAATCAGGGGGCCCCTCTCGCCTGTAATTGGATGCCCCCAAGTGAAGAGTGTGGCATCATTGTCAGCCTCCATCGCCTCATCTTGCGCTATTGAGCGCTCAGGAACAAGGGGGCTTCGGTGAGATGAATTAGACCTGACACAGCCACAATGGGGTAGGGGGCCCCATCAATTGAAGCACACATCCCCAGTAGCCTATCTGAGACTTCATCCAAAAAGAATAAACAACTTCAGCGTTGTTAAAAAGAGAGAGAGGGAGAGAGAGAGGAGGGGGAGGAGAGAGAAGAATGCCAGCCACCCTGAAGGGAGGACAAAGCAGGCATATAGGCGCTGCAGCGCTTTAAAAAAAATTCCTAACAAGGCGAGTCACCCCTTTTCCTTTTTAAATGGAGCAGCAATTCCATCCGTCTGGAGAGCTGGGGGCTATGAATGAAAATCTTTTCATTGAGGCAAATCAAAACTGTGAACATAAATCACTTGCTGCAAGATGCAACAGGTTCCAACTGGTCACATACCTTGAGACTTCCAATTTTATAAAGGCCGGAGAATGGGAGAATTGTAACGCGCTCGTTTCAAAGGGGGATCTTTCTTTCTCCTTCGGAGAGGGCCAAAGCAACAACAATAATAGTAGCAATAATAATAATAATAATAATAACAACAATAAAAAGGAGCCTGGTATGTTTTGATAACCAGAGGAACATAATGAAATGCTGAAGCTCCAATATTTGTTGCTATTCATTGTTATGCTTGTATAGAGCTGCAGTTCTCCCTCAACACTGGTCTTAACTTGGGCCAAAAGAGGCCTGCTTCCTTTTGAGCTCTCCCTGCCTTGCTCGGCCATGCCAAAGCCCCATTCATTAAGCTCAATTATGTGTTAACTTCAAACAACCCCTGGTAATTTTTTTTTCTTTTTTTTTTTTTTTTCTTTTTCGCTTTTTCTCCCGAACCTACCACAGCACAAAGGCATCCTTTGGTGAAAATGGATTTTGCAAAACCAAACCAAATCAAACAAACCCACTTCTGCTTCTACTAGCCAGACAACTGGAGAGAGAGAGCTTAGGAGGAATTCCCCTCGACTTCACCTTGCAGCGTAACCTTCTCTTTCTGGAGCGAACACACACACGCTCATCTACAAACACTTCCACAGCCTTCACCTTGGTAAGCCGACTGGCCAAGGGTTTGTTTTCTAAGCAAGCATTATTCTGCAGTCTCTTCTTAGGAGAACCTCCTTTACAGAAGAGGACACAGGCAAAGGACAGACTGCACTTGCCCCTGAGGCCACTTAAGCGAGCTGTCAGTGTTTCCAGTGGACTTTGGATCAGGCCCCACAGCATCCAGGCAGCACAAGGCATTTGCAGTCCATCTAGGTTCGTTTTGGCAAGGGGAAACGCAGCACAACCCAGCAACAGCAAAGCAAAGTCCAGATGCTGCTTAAGCCACATGTGATCTTCACTAGCCAACAAAGAAGTCATGAGAAAAGCAAAAGGTAGAGAAACCCCTGACATCCAAAAATAACAATAAAAACACAGAGCCTAGTGGCAGCCTTCCTGAGCGCTCCTTCCCCAGGCAATATTCCCAACTTCAGTAGGGAGCTGAAGAGGGCCCCAACTCTGGTGAGCTCAGCGCCGTGTTTTTTTAAAAGCTAAGTAAAACTCCCAGAACATGGTTCTCATTTACTGATCCATTCTCCAGCTGTGGTGTGTAGCAGTGTTAAATAAAGGCTCTGGATGTGCTTCCTAAAAGAAACATAACAACACCGACAGTAGATCAAAGTGCTGCACTCTTAGCAAGTCTCCACCCTTTGAACTACTCTTGTTTTCATCCCTGTCATTGCCAACACAACAACCTAGGTTAAACATCCCCACATCCAAAGGGGAGCCCGGGTGGCCATTCTTTTTAGCTCCAAACTTAGCAAATCACGCCTCCAGAGTAGCAGCAGCCTCGTATCTGGTAGAACCTGGCACGGAGGGACACACTGGACTCTCCCAAAATGTTGCTGCCGGCGGTTTGAAGGTTGAGGCGCTCCCGAGACCGAGCGTTACTCCAGGCAACCTCACCTACGAGCTGCCCCTTACGCTGATGTTGGGCCCAAGATGAAGAGCAATGCCAGTGTTTATAAACTCCTCTTTTATGGCTCGGTTGTTCTATCTTTAGGCCTTGCAGCGGGGCCGGTCCTGTGAAATAAAACCTTTTCTTTTTTTCTTTTTTTTTTTTTTTTCCTCCTTCTGAGCGCCTGCCATCTTCCTTCAACCTTTCTTATCCCAAATCCAGCCTCTGGAAAACAAGCTACACGGCATTAAGGGGTGCCACCGGCCGCGCACGTCCCACCGAGGCTTTGGAGTGTGGATACCACGACTCTTTGGCGTCTTTGGAGGCCGGCCCTGCTCATGGCTCCAGCACAGCACGTGGTCAGGAGGGTGCAGATGGCAGCGGCTCGGTCCCGTGCCAGGAAAAGCCTCCGTGCCGCGTGGCCCTCCTCCCATCCACCAGCCACCGAGGAGGGGGGGGGGGGGG
>VZTA01011456.1:122323-202614 GCA_013398855.1 Mohoua ochrocephala
GGCCCCGCCGCGGGAGCGCGCATTCCTGGCGTGCCGCCCGCCGCCGGTGCCCGCCGTAATGCCGCGAAGAGCAGCGCAGCGGGGGCGCCGCCGGGGAAGAGACACCTTCCCCCCCTCCAAAAAAATCCCACCCCGCTGTGTGTCTGGGGTGCGGTGTCCTGCTCCGGGCTCCTCTGGACAAGAAAGAGAAGGAGCTGCTGGAGAGGGTCCAGCAGACGATGAGAGGTCTGGAGCAGCTCTCCTATGAGGAGAGGCGGTGGGAGCTGGGGTTAGTCTGGGGAAGACTACGAGGGCATCTCATCAATGCCTATAAAAATCTCCCCGGGATGCCAAGAGGATGGTGCTAGACTCTTCAGCGGTGCCCAGCAACAGGATGAGGAGCAATGGCCGTAGACACGAAACACCAGAAGTTTCACGGCAACAGGATGAGGAGCAATGGCCGTAGACACGAAACACGAGAAGTTTCACCTCAACAGGAGGAAAAACTTCTTTATATTGAGGGTGGCAGNGGGAGCGCGCATTCCTGGCGTGCCGCCCGCCGCCGGTGCCCGCCGTAATGCCGCGAAGAGCAGCGCAGCGGGGGCGCCGCCGGGGAAGAGACACCTTCCCCCCCTCCAAAAAAATCCCACCCCGCTGTGTGTCTGGGGTGCGGTGTCCTGCTCCGGGCTCCTCTGGACAAGAAAGAGAAGGAGCTGCTGGAGAGGGTCCAGCAGACGATGAGAGGTCTGGAGCAGCTCTCCTATGAGGAGAGGCGGTGGGAGCTGGGGTTAGTCTGGGGAAGACTACGAGGGCATCTCATCAATGCCTATAAAAATCTCCCCGGGATGCCAAGAGGATGGTGCTAGACTCTTCAGCGGTGCCCAGCAACAGGATGAGGAGCAATGGCCGTAGACACGAAACACGAGAAGTTTCACCTCAACAGGAGGAAAAACTTCTTTATATTGAGGGTGGCAGGGCTCTGGAACAGCTGCCCAGGGAGAGCGTGGAGCCTCCCTCTCTGGAGACCTTCCAAACCCACCCGGAGGCGTTCACGTGCCACCTGCAGTGCCCAAAACCCCAGGGCAGCCGTGTGGCTACTGTGAAATGAGGAATTCGATGGAGCAAAGCTCACAGAGGGTTTCTGTAGGGGAACCATCCCCAAGCTAGGCAGAGGCACGAGTCCAGGTGGGAGGGAAGATAGGGATGGCTGGGGTGTCCCGAGGTGAGGAGGTGTCACTGATGGGACCAAACAGGCAGGGAGGGACCCAGAGCTAATGGAATTTAGCCCAAATTTATCCTGGAGATAGATATCCCCTCCTGGAGGGGAGAAAGCGGAGAAGGGAGGCAAAAGGGCTAAAGGCAGGGGAAGCGAGAAGGAGGGTGCAAGGTTTTGTTTCTTTCCTCATCAAGGGAAACCTCCTGTTAGGCCAGGCCAGAAGTGAGCCAGTGGAGGGAGAGGCACCGGAGGAAGCCTGGCAGACAGTAACAAGGTGAATAAACAATGTATTTAAGCACCAGCATCCTCAAAGTGAAAGTGTTTTAGCGGGAGATATTTTGATTTTAAAGCCAGCAGCTACAGTTTCTGTTTTGCTCAGCTGGCAGTATGTTTTGGTGATATATCAGCATGAAAATGGCCAACACAGACACTGGGGTTCGATATGGATGTGTGAGGTACGAAAAAGCACATCTTGGCCACACAGAGCATTTACACTTAATTTACAAGGTAAAGAAACATTTTCTCTATTCCCCAAACCAAAACTTGCTCTTGCAGCATGGCAAGGCATCTCAAAGGCACATAATAAATACCATTGGAAGTTTGTTGTTGAATTGCTTATTCAGAAGGTTTCGAAGTACAATGTTATTATTTTTCTTTTAAAAAAAACAAACACTGGGAGATGTTTTGTGGCGATTTTGGGTGTAGTTCCCCATGAGTGACAGTAAATCAGCGTGGCTCACATGCACTGCAGAAATGCTGTTTCAGGAATGTCTCAGGTGTCTTCTTTTCATATTTAGTCTTCCTCTGCCAGAAAATCCCTGTGCATTAGTAACTGTGATCCAGGGTAGGCTGGGCTGGCGGGGTGGCTCCGTGGAGGCAGATTTGCCTCCTGACTAAACATGTTGGCTCCAGGGAGAGGCAGCTGAGATCAGTGAACATCCCTGTGCCCTTTCCTGAGCACTATAAAGGTGTGAGGATAGGAGCTCATTTTGGGACTCCCTGGCCTAAACACAAATGAGATCTGGCACGGTTTTTTGCCACCATCTCCACCATCCATTCTCCAGCTCTCCCAGAGCCCAGAAGTGAGTCTGTGCAGCCACACACCACACTTCTTGTCTCAGTCCACTGCCCTGTCCACTCTTTCTCCAAGGAACTCTGCCTGACAGTGGTGAATCGGCTCACTGCATCTTTCCACACACCCCCTGAGTGAAAGTGGTACACAGAACCTCTAGGGCCGGATTTTTGTGGGTGCTCAGCACTTCTTAACTCCAGTTTAAGCCAGTGGCAGTTCTAGGAGTCATTATTTCACTGAAATCAGGTGCCTGGCTCCCTTGTAACCTCCTCACCTTCTCTGGGGTCCCAATTCTTTATTTATTAACCTGGGATGGAGGGAGAGGCTTTCAAAATCAAAGCCCCTATCGAGTTCTGACACCCAGCTAAGTTGTTTCCGTGGTCTCTCATCCTTCCTGTTGAGTTACAGTGAGGTGCTGTTGTTTGGCAGGCCCTGGAAGATGGGGTTGCTGTGGTCACCTGCAAGGTGTTTGCATCCCTCAGACCGTTCTGAGACCCTCGACCGCACTGCTCCTTGCTTGTAAAGTGGATTGGCACCTCTCTGAAGGACAAGTATGCGTTCTTTGAACCTTTAGTAAAAATAATTTGGCTCAGAACCAAGTCTAAAACACTGGATTATAGTTTTGACCTGAAGCATAGATGACAAAATGATAAATTTGCAAAACTCAGGCATTTTTTCAGAGCACATGAATTCAATGGGAGTAATACCACCAACTTCAAAGGGAGCAGGATGGAACCTGTAATGTATAGCACTAATGACTACAATCAAATAAACTCACTTTGCCTGGGTTTTCTACCACCTTTAGCCTCCTGAGCGTGTCTGTGCACTTTTATGTGTGTGCCAAAGGAGTGGATGCAGGGTGCTGCCATTCCAAATCTGCAGCACCCGTGCTAGATTGGTGAAAACATAAATAACGATGCAGGGTGGCGAGATTTGGGGAACCTGGTCCACTTGTTTCCACAAATCAGTGAAGGAAGTGAAGAACTGAGAACCTTGAGAGATGAGGTTACCGTCTTAGTGAAGCCTTCAGAAATATTTATGCTTCATTTGAGCTCTTTGTGGCAACTGGTATTTTCTTATTTACTTGAGGTGCAGCTCGATTTGGTTAAAAATGAGTGTGGAATAGCATATTTTTGGGGAAGCACATAATCCTAGAATTACATCTTGGTATCTTATTTATTTTGTATTCTTTTTGCTGTGTCTGGAGCAGTACACAGCATCAGCAGTAGCTCATTTGTCCCCTCTGGCTGGTTCTTAACCTAACTCACTCTCCCTGGAGCTGCAGGTGGGGACAGAAGAGGATGCAAGGTGTGATAATAACCTCCTATTTAACTCAACTGAATTTCTTGTGTTGGCTAATTTTCATTTGTGTTTGGTCATCATTGACCAAATTGCTCAGATTTGCAATCTTGGACTGCGAGTGCTTCTTTTCAGGGAAGAAAAATAAAAAGAGGAATCGTCTTTCTGGGTGTGTGTTCCATTTCAGAGGGATTGAAGTTGAAAAACCAAAGTAAAAATGGGAATGTTGGTTTTGATCAACAACTGCATCAACCCAAAATATACCCAGAGCTCTCCTCCAGCCACAAGCTGGTGGTGTCATGGTGTGAGCGCTGACCACCAGCACTTCTTGAAATGAACAGGTAACGTCCCAGAATACTGAGCTGGGAAAAAGGAGGCTCTGGAAAAGGGGATTGGCTGCATTTTTGCTTGAAATGCACGATGAAGCTGTGCCCCCACCTTACCTCTCCTCTTTAAAATCTGTGTATAGCTGGAGCATATTTTCTTCGCAGCCCAAGTATTTCATCAAATCCCAGCTTTGCCTTTGAGTTCAGGCTGGAGAAGGAAACTGGCTGAAAAAGCTGAACCCCCAGCAAAACATTGGCATAAAAGCAGGAAAACTTTCTCAAGAAATACCAGGAATACTTTTTCCTGCTTCTGGAGTAATCGAATGATGTAGGGCAATGATTTGCATCGATGGAAATGAGGCTAAATTGTGAATGGTTTAGAAGCTAATTCAGGAAAAGACTGAAACATGTGCCTAAATTTAAATAAGTAACTACACCGGAATTACTCATGTGCCTAAAAATTAAATATATGTTTAAATACATTGCTAAACCGGAGCCTAAGGGTATGGTTTAAAGTTAAGGCTAAACTAGTCTAGACAGTAGCTGTTGCTGAAAGTGATTTTTCTTCTCCTGGTTGACTTCCCTGAAATGCCCATCCTGGAGTAAAACCAGCACAGCTTGTTGACAATAACAGCTACTTCCTCAACAACTTTGAAAAGCATCCATTTCTCGTAAAAATGAAAGTAAAAGTCTCAGTTAAAGCTAAAATCCACAGAGATGGGCTGGAGTCAGCTTTTGTGCTAACACGCAGCCCCTATTTGATTTCACAAGCTCCAGCCTGTTGGAGACGGAACGGAGGGAAGCAGTTCTCACGCTGACTGGGATGCTTTTATTTCCTGTGCTCGTGGGCTCTTCCATCCTGCCAGGGGTAGCCAGGGGGAAGGGAACAGCAGGGAAAATGTGTCAGTGAAACCAAGCTGGCTGCAAAGCAAGTGAGAGGAGACAGGCTGCTTTGAGATGCTGGCCCCTCTCGGTGGGATGCAGGAGATGCTGGAGTTTTGGGGTGCTGGCCCCTCTCAGTGGGATGCAGGAGATGCTGGAGTTTTGGGGTGCTCACCCCTCTCAGTGGGATGCAGGAGATGCTGGAGTTTTGGGGTGCTGGCCCCTCTCAGTGGGATGCAGGAGATGCTGGAGTTTTGGGGTGCTCACCCCTCTCAGTGGGATGCAGGAGATGCTGGAGTTTTGGGGTGCTCACCCCTCTCAGTGGGATGCAGGAGATGCTGGAGTTTTGTGGTGCTCACCCCTCTCAGTGGGATGCAGGAGATGCTGGAGTTTTGGGGTGCTCACCCCTCTCAGTGGGATGCAGGAGATGCTGGAGTTTTGGGATGCTCACCCCTGTCTCCTGAAAGACTGACTGGTATTTTTCTGGAATAAAGCCACAGAGGTTGACGGGTGTTGACCTGACACAAAGGCACGTGGCCTCTTGGGAAGGTCGAGGCTTCCTGGACACACCCCAAGAAGTCATGGGCTGGGGCAGGTGGTGCTTGCAGAGCTGTCTGTAGTTTTAAGGGTGGTGATAGCAGATCTCAGCCTCTCACTGCAGACACTGAAAGGCAGCAGAGGTCTGAGGACCCCAGGTATCCTTCAGGCACGTTTTCTGTGGAAGGAGGAAGACTGGGGCTTGTGGATGTCTATCATGGACCATTTGTGCTGCTGCTCAGCACTTGGCTGCCTGCCTGTGAGGGCTTTGTGATAAGACCCTGAGCAAAGATCTAGCATGTTTTTAATCAGATGTTTCCATTGGCTTTAATATGTTGTACCCATCAGATTAGAGTCACTCAGCAGAACTCCAGCCTTCCACACAGTGTCTCATTTATCCTTGCTCCTGCCATGAGCCCGGCTCTGCTCTGCTGACGTTGGTTCTGGTTGTGCAGTCCTATTGTGGGGGTGTTTTTTGGGGGGGGGAGTGGTGCAATTAGCCTGGTTGAAGCAACTAGGCCAAGGAACATCGAGCGGTAAAATAAAGTCTTGATGACATATTTGAACTCTTGGAGACCATGGGTTATCTGATCTGCAAGGTCACTGCTATTCTCTGGGAAAGTTTAAAAGAATCTGCTCCTGTTTCAAGCTTAAAGGGCCCTTCTTGACAGTTTTAGGATGCAAATTCAGTTTTTCTGTAAGTACGTACAGTTGGTGAGTGTTTCAGAATATTTGGTACCTGTATTTTTATTTCCTTTTCTTTTAACTGCTCATCAAAAGCAAACAGAATAGAATTAGTTTTAATGAACAGAAGGAAAAAAGTGACTCCAGGAAGGCTCCTTCTGCTACCAGAGCAGAATGAAATGCAGAAAGGAAAATAACAATAATATGAAAATGAGAAACCTACAAAGAACTTAAGCATTCCTTTAAATCATTTAAGCTGTCATCAGCAGCAGAAATAAGGAATTATATTTCAGACATGACTTATACCAGGCATGCCTTAAAAAGAAAGAGGCAAATTGATAGCGCCTGAAGAGTCTGTGCCTGGGAATAAAAAAGTGCAGCATTAGGCCCTGGGAAGCCAAGTGTCTTTTCCACCGTTCAGTCTGCAGAAGAAAAGAAATGATGGCCCTTGATCTTTAGCAGCTCTAGCAGATGGACTTGGGGAAGCAGGAGGAAAATACCATCAGCGACAGTTTTGTCCTTCTGTGTTTCTGAAAAGTCAACATGTTAGAAGCTATTCTATTACAAAGCTTCGTTATGGATATGATTAGCTTAGCAGCGTTCTCCTGTAATACAGATCATAAAGCCCCGTCAGAACGGAATCGAATGCTGAAAACGTTGCATAATAACTTTCACAGACCATTAAGCTTTAAGGCTGCAGCGTGGGAGTTTGTTACAAAGAGACCCTCTTACGGCAGCAGATACTTTAAGTGAGAGGTATTTCCCACCCCGGGCTTTATTTGCTGCCAAGTCTGATTTCTGGCTGTGTTTATGTTCCTACATGGGCTGGCTCAGCTTGGCAGTGGGGTTGCTGCAGTGGCACGAGCAGAACTATAGGAAGGGATTGGGCAGGCTGTTATTTTCCTTTCATGGGAAGCTGAATGTGTAAACTCCTGGCCATTCTACCCTTGCTGGCCGTAGCAAAGTATCCCCCCTCTGTTTCCCTCCTATTATAGTAACAGCATTATTCAGCAGGATGAGGTTCCCGGTGTCTTTCATGCCACTCTCCATGCTGTGCTGTTGGGAACAAGGATAATGCACTCCCTTGCCTCAGGGATTATGAATTCAGTGTCCTTAAGGAACATGCAGTTTATCTACAAAGCAATGCACTGCTTGTGCCATAAAAATTCCTTATCACCTGGTAGGAATATGGATTCAGATCCAATTGTTTGGCTCTCTGTAGGTATCAGAGTTTAAGGAAGGGATCCTATTACCTTGCCGTTATCTCCTTGGGCTGGTTTTACCCCGGTATAATTCCATGAAGCTGCTTCTGACTCACGTTGGGCAGGTGGGGAATGACTGAGTGCATGGACTTGATGAAGTTGCAGTGATAGCAAAATGAGAGCTGGAGTCTCTGGCGGGGAAAATCTTTCATTGTCCATTGATAAAAAGTTTATGATTAATCACCGGCTTGATTACATTACCCTTTAATTAAGCTTGTAAGTGCCGAAGAGTGGGGACTTTGGTGTGCTTTTCCTCTGCTATCTCCTGATCGTGGCTCTGCTGGTGTGATTTTATAGAACCACAGGATCACTTAGGCTGGAAAAGATCATCCAGTCCAACTGTTGCAAAAGGTCTTGCAGTGATTTCCCCTTACTGTGAGACTTCCCAGGAATTTAAGTCATATTGCTCCCTACTGATGCTTCCACAGCTGGAACCACCTCAGTGGAAAGCAAAAATGTAGGTGAAAAAATGTGTTGGTTTCAAGCCTTGGGATTTTCTTCCACAGGAAACTGCTGATTCTAAGCACGGATCTACAGCGCAGGCAGCTGATCCCAGCAGTTCATGGCAAACTTCCTCACACAGGATCCCACTGCACCTCACAAACTCACCAAAAACACCGCCAGTGACCGCAGGAGAAGCAGGGCTGCGCGTGGCAGCTCCTCAGCACAGACCACACGGATCAGGAGAGTTTCATCCCAAGCCACGGGAGCCAGTTCCTCCTCTGGAGAGAAATGTCCTGGGAAGATCAAGAGACACAATGACAAAGGGAGAATTTTAGTTCTGAACATAGCACCTGGAAGAAGAAAACGTTTCAAATCTCAGCATGACTTCCCTGCAGACTTAAAGGGTGTTGATGATGCCTGGGCTGAAGGATTCTGCTCCCTGAGGTCTGGGATTCTTTCTGACCACGAGCCATTTTAACCCTTCAGCTCTTTTTTCTAGCACTGCTGATGCTTTCCACTGAATCATGCCCTCGTGATAACTGTGGTGAAGCACTGTGCTCCTCAGAGATCTCCCCCATTCCCACAGTGCCTTCAGCCCAAGGAGAAACAGTCTTGACAGAAATCCCAGCAGGACTCTTGAGCTCCTGCACTGAGAAGTGAAAATTAAAGCTCCACGTGTGGAACTTGCAAGTGCAGCTTCCCTTGGTCCCAGCATACCCTCTGTGCTGGGCAAACATTTTTTTGACTGGTGGTTATTATCCTTCCAGCAGAAAGGTAGCAGCAATAAAGTGTTATTTGAAATTTCAACAACCAAAGGAAAGGCCAGGGCGCTGCGCTTCGGGAGGGCTCCCTCACAGAAACGCAGGAAGCCTCAGCTCCTTTTGTCCTGAGGAGGATTTGGTGGCTGGGCTCAGTTAGGAATGGCCACGGGACAGGGTGATGGAAAGGCACCAAACCCACTCAGGGTGCCATTGCAGTGCCTCAGCCCACCTAAAAATCCAAGCTTTACCCACTTTCACGAGTCGTTCACCGCCTAGAGAGACAATCAATCCCAAACCAGGATAGACTGAGACCTTTGATGGTATCAGCCTGAAGATAAGGAGGAGACTTGCCAAGCCAGATGTTGGTTTCCCTGCTGCCTAGCAGGCAGCCCCTGAGGCATCCACCCTTTTACAAGTCACCAATCACCCTGAGGAGAAGTCACTGCTGAGATTCACCCTCTAGAAAGCGCAGGCAGGAGCTGGAAGAGGGCAGGGATCCAGCCACAGGTCTGTCACCCCACCCTGAGTTCGGCCTTTTGTCGCTGGCTGTGACCATTGTGGGGCTGCTTCAGACGGCGCTGTCGAACTTCCAGTCCTCGCTCCAGTGGAGCTCCTGGAAGCACCAGTCAGACACAGGTCTCTTCTGCTCCACTGCATCTTCTTAGCAGGAAAACCACATTCTCAACTCGGGCTGCATCTGCTTTCCTGCCCTTCTGACAGAAGAGTGCTTAGAAACCCTCTCTGCCGCCTTTGCTCCCAAGCAAAGCTAAGGGAGCCCAACCAGCTCGGGGCCCTGGCTCCATTCATGGCATAGTTATCTCATATGTCTGGCTCAGCTGATCAGGAGAGAGATGGAATTACACCCAGGTATGCAATTTTGGACTAGTTTAAATGATATCACGCAATAATAGTAACGATAATGATGATAATATCTTATGTCATACGTGAGAAAAATTAGCTATTGTCTCACACGAGCAGCACAATGCAGTGTTATGTACTCAAGAGGGAGAATACCAGTTACTTCACTCGTTTTCATCTCAGCCTAGGGCTTAAATCTGGGAGACAGAATCATCTGCATGAGAAATGTGGCATGAAGCATCAGCCCGGGCTGATAGGAGCTGCAGGCTCCCACACAGCCCACACCAACGATAGCACTATCAGATGGAAAGGGGTTATACACAAAGTGTAGCCTTGCAGCCTCAGCTGAGTATCTTTGCAATGGTTTCCCACATCACTTAACAGCTTGTTTAACCTATCATGATTAACCAGCAGGCTCTGCAAGAATTTCCCACAATCAGTAAAAATGCAGCAGAAGGCCTGAAGGACCTCGGTGGAGGGCAAACACGGTGATGGACAGTAAGTGTGTGTTCATGCCTCTCCTGAGAAGTAGCCACAGCTATCTGGGTTCCAAAGTGCTGCAAATTCATTGCTAATATTTTAGTTTCGATCCTTTCCACTGATATGTTGCAGTCAGGTTTAGGAAAAGCAGCAGAAATCTTGATTATTGAAGTCCTATTGCATGTATGGCGGAGCTTTGCAAAGCCACAGTTTTCTCTCAGGCTGCACAAATAATCAGTTATCTCTCTGTCATTCTCAGAAAAAGACTTGATCGTGAAGTGATTGCAGCGAGGTCTTTTACTTGGGTCTGTAAAGACTTCCATGAAGTGTGACAGTGGATAAATGCCTTATCTGGTATGCCAACTTACTTTATATTAAATTCACCTGGAGAAAGACAGCGTGTTTGTTTCGTGTTGCCTGTTTACTCCCTTGCAAAGTTTGGCGCTCTGTAATGGATCTGCCAGCCATGCAAGTTAGAAAGTTTCCCTCTCTGTTGTTAAGATCAATGGTTTCTCCTCCTTCTAATTGCAAACAGCTTTCTTTATCATGAAAATTTTAAATTTCCACAAATAGCCATCCTGAAGTCTAAGCGAAGGCTAAACAAAACTAAAAACAAAGCGAGAGGAAGTACAATGTGCAGAAATAACCCAAATGCAAAGCCTGAATTCTTTCAGGAGGTGCTGAGCACCCCCGAGAGCTGCTTGCATTGATAAAGTTCAGCAATGGAGGTGCGAAAGCATCCTACAAGGCCTCTTTAAAACAGCCCCTGTCAAGCCTGCCTTCTCAGATCAAAGTCCAAAGCTACGCTCTATCAAGCCACAAAACTTCACTCAGAGATGCAGGAAGGAAGGGCTGGCAGATGAAGGTGACAGATAGCAGAAGCGTTTCTTAGATGAGAATTCTAGTCACTTAAACGCCGCTCAACTTAAATATTGCCTTTCCATAACTCAACTCCTGGAAACCCAAAAATATTATTCCACCCAGAGAGCTGGCGCGGGGTACGTCAGCAGTGATGTAATATTGACAGACAAATACAGCCATTGTATTCACGAATGTTCTCCTTACAGAGCAAAGAGCATTGCGGCAGCATGTACTCGCTGCCAGCACGGTAGACTGCAATGTAATCAGTGCCTTGGATGCATTGGGAACACAAACAAAAATAGATTAGCTAACAACCAAATTGTATTTATCTTGCCTGACAGGGCTCGCTCAATCGTGAGTCACTTTCTGATCTAATGGCGCTGCCATCCCGAGGGCTGTGGGCAATGGTTGCTGCTGAGAGGAGGAGCTCCAGGAGCCCAAACTCTGCAGGGGCAGAGCGGTGCTGGCGTGTCCCAGGCAGCAGCGTGAGCACCGAGGCTGATCCCCAGGAGATGCAGAGCCACCGGCAGCTGCATTCCCTGGGCCGGGAATACCGGGGCCTCCTGGGGTCCTTACAGATCTCACGGGGTTTTTGTGGCAGCAGAGCTGCTTTTCCAGGCTGGAGCACAGCTGAGGGCCTGACACAGGCTCCTCCTTGTGCTGTCCATGCTCTGCTGGCTGCAGCATCCCTCACCTCCAGAGTCTTGGGCGGGAAGAGCAAAATCCTTGCTCTGCTGACCCCGGGAGCGCTGGAAGCCCTGGGATGTAGCCGAAGGTCGGCTTCGGCCACCTTGATGAAGTCTGTCTTTATCTGCCCTGAGGTGAGGGCCTCCCGAGCAGCCAGCACAGGTATCGACGGCAGCATCACCAGAGCCCGGGACAAGCCAGCATCCCAAGGATTTATCCAGGAGCCTGGGTGGTTTTGCTGGCCACGGTCTGCTCCGCCCAGCGAGCTCAGACACGTCTCCGTGACCTGCCTGACTTTGGGATCCGCGGCACTGACGGATCTATTTGTTGGTAATCAATGGGGATGTGCAGGAAACTGTATCTCCCAGCACCGCTGCTTTGAGGATTAAAAGCGCCTCGCGTTCATAATGAGAGTAATTACCTTGTTTGAAAATAGTTGTCAACTTAATGTTAAATAAGAGAGCTTTGCGCTGAGGTCATTCGGGTTCCAGGTGAAAACGTGCTATGGAAGACAAATATTCAAAGCAAGAGCGGGCATGAATGTGATTGGGCTTGGTTCTGATCAAGTTTACATTTGTTTAAAGGCCCAGCCCAAAGCCTGTGAAAGTCATTAGGAATAAATCAGCTGGAGTCAATGGGATTACCCTACTGTCAGCCCGGTATGGGTGAGATCAAACCCCAGATCATTATCTTTTTGTGGTTTTCCTTTCCGCATATTGAGAGGGAGTCAGCGCGAAAGGCCATTGATTGTTTTGTAAAACATCCTTCGCACTCGGGGGGGGGGTCTGCCTGCCTACAGGATATGGCCCATAAAGCCACCGGGATGCTGAGGATTCCTCCCTCTGGATGTGCCCGGCTTCGCTGCCAGAGGTAACCAGAGAGTTAACAGCTTTGGCACAGAGAGCCAATTGACTGTGCGCGATGGGAGAGCCCGGCCAGGCATTAAAACACAAAACCAAAGGACAACTCAAACCACCACATTCTTCGGAGGGGACGCTAATGGGCGACAGTTGTCTCTTACCACCTTGGTCTCTTGCTCTTTCATCAGAATCAATTACTTAATTTTACTTAATTTCTCTTTTTGTGCGTGACGGCGATGCCCTCATGGAAAACGAGTCCATGGAAATGCTGAATGCCAGTAAGTCAGAAGAAGGGAAGGATGCAAACCTGCAGTTTTCCCATGGCCTGAAAATGACTCCCTCCCTGGCTTAGGGCAGCCACAGGTATGCTGTTAATTTTAAGTCCTCTTGCCAGAAGGCTATAAAATGTCTTTTCATCTTACGTTACATAAGTATCCAACAAATAAGAAGACTGTTATTACAAAGGCAACCACACCGAAAAAAAGGCTTCATTTACTCTGAAAACCTGCATTAAAGACTTCTGATGTCTCTGTGGAACTTGTAGGTTGCTGAACACTGTTGGAGAGGAAAATCCATTGGATTTTTTTTTTTCCCCCCAAAAAAAGAAGTAAGTTTGATGGACATCAAATTGGAATGCTGTGAGGAACCAACCGTGTGACAAATCTACTGTTAATCATGGTGATAATTTGCTCTCAAAGACAATGAGCTTCTATATTCTTTCAGCTTAACAGGCACCATTCTGGAAAACAGTGCTAATATGAAGCACTCTCTAATTAAACATTTCAGGGATCCTTCTGAACTAGACAGAAAAGATGGATACGTGTCAGGAGTGAAAACTGTGAGGTGCTGAGCACATCTTAGGACACAAAACCACAGCTGAGTCTGACGATGCTCAGGAATTGAGAGAAAGTGCTCGGCAGCCCCAGGAAGGGTCTTCAAAATCCTTATGCTTGTCATCAAGGAAATAATTCTGCTTGGCTTCACTGGGTGCTGAGTGGTTGCTTTGCACTTTAACCCCGTTTTCTCCAGGATAATTAAGTGTGGTTTTGTGCCGGCCAGGCAGACATTGCTACAGTGAGGTAAGGCACAGGAGGATCCCTCTGGTGGAGGTGATTCAGCACACATCCAGCATACCTCTCAGCAATTCAGGCATTCTTCCTGAAGCTGTTTCGTTCTGTTATACCCTTCCATATCTTCACAAATTGATTGGCATCAGGTATGTTTGAAATATGTCCTAAATCAGTTAACTTTCGGGCAGTAAGGCATCCTCACCTGCTCATTTCACAGGGAAAAAAAAAAGCCCCAAACAATAGAAATGTCCATGTGCATGTTGACATCCTGCTTGTGAACCAATATTGTCACAAGCAATAGGCCTGGAGAGAACAGGCCAATCAATGAATATGAACTGACTTACACTGAGCTAAAATTGGGTCCAATATCCTGATTGAAGTTATTACAATTAACTAAATAAATACACACGCTCACGTAATTAATTTTGTAGTACCACGGTGCCCAGAGGCCACATCTGAGACCGAGAGACATCTATACTAAGCACTGAAAATACATCCAGTGAGATACAACTCTGATCCTGAACAGCTTGCTGCTCATATAGACAAAAGGAACAAAGGGCTGGGGACAGAAATCATTCTTTATTGCCTCCATGTCAGAGAAACTGGCCCAGAGAAATTGAATTGTCTTGCCCGACACTGTATAAGAATTATTTGGCAGGAATGAGAAGCAAATGGGGACCATCAGTATCCACTTCACGGGTCTGCCCGCCCTTTCTCTAGCACAAACTCCTTTTTTTTTTTTAACCAGGAGGCTTCTCAGGCACAGGACAGCCCCGGACTCTTGTTTCTTTACGTTACATTACTACTCCTTTCAAGCACAGCATGGTACATATGAGCAGGAGCTTTTGTTTTCCGAGGTCTTTGATGAGCCTGTGTCCTGTCCCCCTCACCTCTGCTCCGTATTTAACTGATTATGTTTCTTCAGCAACAATTCAAGGCCTCAGATGCACAAATCCACGAGCACCCACATTTCTGCCGACTGCTTTCACTTGGCTCAAGAGCTCCTACACATTCTCCTTTGAACCCGGGAGTCAAGCTCTGCCTCCTTTGTGCACCTTTGGAAATCAGCTGAGTACTGAGAACTTTGCAAATCTCACTGCAAGGGGAGCAAACGTGTCTTGGAAATCTTGTAGCGGCGTCTTCAAGTGTTACGGACCTAAATCCAAGACATTTGCTGTGACCTCTCTCCCTCTACTGTCCCTCAACCTTGGTGCTTTCAAAGTCAATGATAAAATGGTGCTGGCTTTAATTTAATCTAGAATTTCATCTTCTTCTCCAGACAAGCAGTGCATGGCTCTCAAAGTCTCTTTCCCCCTTTTCCTGCAGAGAACAAACCTGAGAAGAAAGCTGAACATCTGAGGTTTCAAAAGTACCGTTCCTACGTCTTTAACCTCAGATTTGTGTTCCAGACCCTGATAGATTCATTTTGCAGTCAATCAATTACCGTTTGGGTTTGAGGAGGTTTGAAAAATTGGCTCGAAATAAATAGTCTGTTCTTCTTGTAATCTTAACTATGGAGGTATTTGTAGTGATTCTGTAATGAAGATTTCTGGTTCCAGCAGTTTAGCTATAAAATACGACTTCATGTGAATCATTGAGTCCATCTGGAACTCCAACAAGTCAATGTCTGTGCCATCTTCCAGGCCATAAAATTATTTTCTGCCTCTTTGCCAGACTGAAGGTTCTAGGGAAGGTCCAATTGACAAATTACAGAACAGTGCATCGAACAATAATTTTATTCCCAGATAGCCACGTGTCTGAAACAAAATTTTCCTTTGGGTAGCATGGATATATAATTTGAATGCACGCTTATTTCCTGGTTCTGGAATATTTATTTACCTGAAATCCTGCAGCTGTGAGAACCATATTGTGAGCTGAAGGAAAAGATGGCCTGGACATCTCCCTTTTTGATGCCTCCTGGCTGAGAGAGGGAAGGAAAAAATAGTCCTCTGTGTTTGATGGATGCAAGAACGAGGTTTCCAACCATGGAAAAGCCTTTGGAGGCACAGGTGAGGTTTTGATCCCTGGCCCCAGCGTCATCCATCTTGGAAAACCTTCTGGTTTTATTATTTCAAACAGGTCAGCAAGAGCGAGATGGGAAACTGCAGTTTCAAAACAGGCACCACTGCACGGTTTCAGCAAAACATCTCGTGATCTCAAAGGGAAGTCTAATATTGGTCCAGGATCCCTTGCAAACTCCTTCAGGTCCCAACACCTCTGCCTGTCCCAGTGGTTTAGTGCTCAGACCTGGAGCACGCAGCCGCCCCACGCGTTGCACATGGCCATGACGACCCTAAACCCAGGGTGCCCCTGCAAGGAGAAGTCCTCAGCCATGCATGAGAGATATTTTCCATTTTCAGCTCCGTGTCACATGAATGGAAATTATGCAACTTGCTGAGGCCGGTGCAGTTTGGGGCTGTGCATTTGCTGGTGTGAACAGGAACACGGGAGCTGTTTTCTGTTTCCTGTGTTTGAGTGCGGTGCAAACGCGGTCCGGGCCTTCTGCAGTGCTGCTCGCTGAGACAACTCTTTCTTTCGGAAAGCAATTCGGGAAGAACAACAAAGAGTTCTTCCTTGCAGAAAAAGGTTGTGGTTGCCTTGCCAGCTCTCAAAATTAAAACTATGTTCCAGTCAAAAATGCCTATTCAGGCTGACATCAAAGAGAAAAATGCGAGCAGGTCAGGGAGTTTAATTTCCATGGCACTCGCATTTGTGATTCACATGTCGGGCGCAGTAATGACTTACATGCCCATTGGCAATAGTGGAATAGAGGGGCCAGTGTGGACACAAAGGGAAAGGATCCCGAGGTAGCGGCGAGGGGACGGATTCCGTGTTGGGTGGGACGCGCGGAGCCCATTGAAGCCGGGCGGTGTCACTCGGAGCACGGGCTGCTGGTCTTTCTCACAGCGGCGTTTCCATCAATGAGAACCTTGTGGAGCCCCCCTGGCCTGGGTTGAGGCTTTTGGGAATGATGCTCATGGGGGGCCTGATGCCAGAGGGCTCCTTTTTAATTGTCTGGAGACCGGGCCCTTTTAAATACACTGAACATAGCGGGTGACTCCCGAAAATCTGGGTCTCGGGGCACATTTCCTGAATCCTTTGGGGTGTGTTTTCATACCGACTTTGTAACTTCTCCAAATCTCCAGTCCAGGTGAAGGGCTGTGTCGTGAGATTTGAAAGCAGGAGGTATGTAAACTTTTTAACAGTGTCTGTATATTCTCCTACTGCTCCTTATTTGCTTTTCTCATGGGACGATCCAAGGAGGCATTACACGCTGTTGATAAATAGATTTTCAGCCCATTTCATTTAACCATTACTGCATTTCCATATCAAAGATTTTACACTTGGCATGCCCCAGCCTATTTTATTTGTAATCTTTTCTCAAATGAGGAGTTTGGAATGTTTTCTTCATTATGTGTTTCATCTGCAATGTACTGCCCTCGTGTTATTTTTTAAGATGAGATCTTATACGCTACCTCAAGTCATTCTACAACCCATTGGCTCTTATTTATTCTGGCCTCCTAATCTAACACAATTTCTGTGTTGAAACTTGTTGCTATTTTTTTTTCCAAAGATACACCATAGGATGTTAAGCTTGTGCTGTATATCAAAGTGCAAATATAAACTAGTTGATAGTCTCTAGTCACACCCTGGATAGGTGTGGCATTTGGGAATTTTTCACTTGCTGGCTGGAGATCAGAATGTGCTTAACATGGTTCCACACACACAGGATCTCGGCTGGGAGAGAACTGGTTGGGGCTTTTCGGGGTTTGGGTTTTGGTTTTGGGGTGGCTTTTTTTTTTTTTTTTTAAATTTTTCATGTATGTTGTTTGAAGGGTTGGGAGCTAAATAGTTGTACTGTTTCCAGAAACAGATTTTTACATGTTTGGCTATATTTAGAGCTGCAATTGGGAGATTTGAGGGTACGATAATCCAGTGCCTCGCTGCTTTTCCTTTTCTCTTTCTATCACTTTGTGATGGACAAGCCTGATTCTAGTGTCAGCCTAAGGCATGGTGCGGAGCTGCACCACTCCAAGAGAAACTCCAAGGAGGAAGTATGACTCAGAGAGCTGCAATTCCTTCCACAGTTCCTCCTTGTTCCAGCCAGGGAAGTAACTTACTTCGGTATTTGAGCTGCTAGACTAAGGCTTGCTTCTCCCCTGGTGCTCGCAAGCCTCAGCTTGCAGGACAGAAAGAAGGGGGACAAAGGCCCGTGCCAGGACAAGGTGCCACCACCCTGGGAAAGGCCTGGGACCACTCAAGCCCCCTGTGGGGTTTCACTGTGGGCAGCCACCTCCCAGCCACCCACCAAGAGCAAACCACCCATCTTTTCATACTTGGAGACTGGCAGAGAATCTGCAGGCAATAGTTTTCGCACCGAAACAGAAGCACTAATTGGGGCATTCCTGGTGAAATGTTCAAAATCAGTATTTCCTCGCTGGTAGCGAGACTCTGAGGCCTGAGGACATCCACTGATGCAGGATCTGTTTGCAAATGTTGCACGTGACTCTTTCACCTGCCTGACATTCCGCTCAGCGTCAACATGCTTTGGGGAAAAACATAAAATAATAATTACAATAATAATGAAAGTCACAGCCTTTTTTTTGAATATGCTTTTTCACGGATGGCAGAAATGGAGGGATCTTCAACTGAGAACTATTTTAAAAGAATTTTTAATATGGCAGTGAAATATTATGTTAACTGAGAGCACAGACTAAATACTGAAAGATGAAAGGGGCCAGGAAAACAAGAGAGAAATTTATCCATATGCACATCAGCTAGATGATCCAGGTAGGAATAAGACCTCAATACTTGTTATTAAACCCTCTAGGATTACCAGGGATAAGTTTTCAGGAAGTGTTTTGCAGTTACAAAAACTCCCCCCAAAACCAACAACAAAAAAACAACAACGAAACAAAACCAGGAGCAAGAAGCGACTTCAGAAAACAGATCTGGCCCTCATGTGGTGTTCAGCAGCACAGATACACACACTCACACTTCCTGCCTGAGTTATACCAGTTTCAAAAATAGCCTGTGAGAGAAGATTCAGTCTATTGGAGCAACTTCTGCTTTCAGCAGAGTGGACTGAAACATGGAGCTGAATTTATACCTCCAAGTGTGATTTGAGGTACCCACATGGGTAAAGCTCATCCTTCTGCTGTGAGCTCTGAATGGCATCAGTGCTAATTCACCTGGGTACCTGACAGAGATCTCCAGAGAGACCTGGAAAGAGAAACACCATTCACTCGAGCTGGTCTTTATTCCCACACCAAAAATAAATGATGCAAAGGAAGCCCGCGGCTCAAACCCGCAAAAGTTGCTTTTGTTTTGCATCAGTTTATTCAGGTATTTTAAACAGGCTTAGTTAAAATAATCAGCTGAGCCTTTCTGACAACTCTGTAAGAGAGCCTTGTGTGGCTAATTCTTAAATATCATCGGACAGCAGGCTGATTGTGCCCGAGGGCACATTGTCGTCCCAGGTTGCAGATAACTTCCTGTGTTGAAACGATGACTTGAGAGCGATATCCTCATCGACAAGGAAATATCATCTTCCAGCCTTGCTGGGTCTTAAAGCAATCTGTGAGGGCTCCCTTCAGCTGCTTGCCTGTGCTTAGCCAAGTTACTGGATGCATTCAGGATGCATTAAACTCATGCAGTTTCTAAATTACTGGATGGGTTGGAGATCACATAGCCAGCTGATTTAGTCATATCTCTGGTGCTAGCAAAAACTGAATATACTGACCTGCCAGGAATGTTGCCTGTACAGCTATGTAGTAAATGTGCTTGGATGTGCTCAATCACACAGATTTGCAACGGGCACCTTTACCACTTTCTACAGCATCTCTGCTGTTCCCAATGTTTGGCCGTGTCACTTTTGAAAGGGGATAACACTTTGGAAGAGCAAACATTCGCATTTCTGACCACATGACCAATCAAGAATACGGCAACAGAACCTTTAGTGGACCAAGGTATGCACCCTTTTGAACAGAAGCGAGTTCAAAATAATTTCATCAAGTCAAGTCAGGGGAGAACTTAGTCCCCCTGATAAGTAATACAATAAAATTGGCTGGATGACTCACTGTGAACGATTCAGTGAAAATATTATCTGTTTTGTATACTCTTCCTTTTTCTTTTCTCCATATTCCTCTTTCTCTTCCTCATCCCCTTTTTAGCCTTTTCCGCCTTGTGAAGCCACGCCAAGACCTAAGAAGCAGAGTGAGACAGATGATGGAGTGAGTGGTTTGGAGAGGACAAAAACAAGCCACTGCTGGAAGTGCAGGAGATGGTAAAATCCCAATAATCCATATTGACATCTGACATGACTAACAAAGGAAAGGCTCATTCCTTGCATTGTTTGGGTTCCTGAGAGTGCCCCTTGCCTGCTCCATTGTACAATATAGCCCAGATAAAATGCAGCTGCAAGAGGGAAAAGGTGACACCGATCCTGCCCTAAATAGGAGTCAATACTGTGCTCATCACGGCAGCGTCTGAAAGCAAGATATACTATTGCTGCTGCAGGACAAAGTTCATGGAATATCAAGTGTTGATAGTCTGTGCTCAGAGTCTGTAAATGTATGTACAAATGGGTCACATCCACAGCTGGCATCTGTCTGGCTCCAGATCTGGTCCAGTAAGTTTCTAAAGAGTAGCTCACGACAGACCATTGAAAACTTCCAAAGAAAGTCCCAGGGCACATGACAGAAATGGCCAAGTGGGACAGCACAGTAGAAGAAAGAAATCCTGTGGGTTCATTTCTTTAAAGCATAGAAGTCATTAATCATTTCTATTCCTTTCCATTTGAAACAGCTGCCTGCCTGCATTTGCTAAGGAACTGCTTTCCTAACCACACAGCAACTAAGCTGTGGGCCCCAGAATGCTCATGCTTCCACATATTAATAAACAATTTCCCTCCTTCGCTGTGTCAATGAAAGCACGTTAACATTCTTAGCATCTGGTTTTGGGCAGGGAAATAAAACGCTGACGGTTCCACACTTTACGAGTTCCTTTCCCCCCCAAAAAATCTTTCTTACTGCTTATCTTCTCAAGTGGGGCTCCAGGAGTTCAAACGCTTGGCGTGTGAAAAATCTCAGTGGCCTTCTACCTGTCACCTGCGATGCAGGATGCTGCTCGTGACCAAATTAGAGAATGACCTCTCCTGTCCCGCTTGTCTGCCCATCTCCTTGTGGAACTGAGTGACATTTCCCACGTCAGCTCGTTCCTTCCCCGGATCCGCTGTCATCTCCGCGGGCGGCTGCAATTAGTGAAATGCCAGCCAGCAGGTGGAGACGCATGAAAGCAATCCCAGCCCGTGGACAGGCTGCTTTGACATCGCATTCCCATAGCCCCGGCCAAGCGCTCCGGCGGGCCAGAGCCAGAAAATATCGCGATTGGCTTCATGGAAAAGTTCAGAACTACAGCCTTGGATTGCTGACAGAACATGTGACGGAGCAGCCCCGGCTGGGCTGAGGAGCCGTCCAGCACCTTTCATGTCTCAGTGAGTCCTGGAAGGAGGGAGGGAGGGACGCTGGGGGCTGACTCCGGCCTGACCTCGATTCATTCAGTTTGTTCAACAGTTTAGAGCTGCCTGTCAGCGTCAGCTGTGCTGAGTGATGCAGGGAGCCACACGCACTCCGGGACGGGCGCATTCCCTCCCGGCCTTGCGCTCCGCAGCCCTGGGGCTCCGCTGGCTCGGCACCCCCAGATGCATTTCCACCTATTTGCTGCGAAAGTGCAGCCTTGGGATGGTATGAAAACAGCTCGGCTTCCTCTGTTCCTTTCATGACTCCTCCCACCCAGTGTTTCCTCTTTCGGAGTGGAAACACCATTGTAATGGCTATTTCTGAAATGTCCCTGCCAAGATCAGGAAGTGCGGAGGGATACAGAAGTGTGAGGAGGGGGAAAGGTAGTTTGGGAGTTATTTTGGGAGTGGGGAAGCTGTTTACGTGAGTCTGGGAGCAAATCCAGGGAGAATTCTGTGTCGTCTTCAAGCCAGTGGTTAAGTTTCTAGCTCTAATCTCTCTAGAAATGATAAGAAACCACAGTTCTGGGTCTGCAGAATACCTGATGTGAACCGATCGCCTTCAGTGGAAATATGCACGCAGTGGGAGCCAAGCCTGAATGCCATGCCACAGAATGCTGGCAAACTCCTCCCTTACAGCAAAAGTGATTGCTCAGGCTGTGAAAGACAAATTTTAAGTGACAGCACATGTCAGCATCCACATGGAGGTATGGAGAGAGGGAAGGAGATGGTGTGAAATTAGGAGAGCTTTGAAAATTGCAAAATCCGCCTGCAAACACTGCGAGAGATTTCAGTGTTTGAACACACGATGTGCTGTCAAATTACGCTCATTGTGGGGATACCTGAAAACATGTCTTGTGTCTTGTTTCACAGCTCCAGACCCCCCCAACACTTAATCCTTTGTGGTGAGTATGTCAGAGTTTGTTATTTTTCCTTTAAATGAGAAAGGCTCTTCAAATCTTGAAAATCCAGTTTCAGTGTTCCAAAAGAAATGCATTTTGCAGCTTTTCCATCCTTTCTGGATCCTTCTCCTCCCCCTCCACGCTGCCTCTTGCGCTCTTGTCTTTGGAGAGCAGAGTTTAACATGCCGCTGAGGAGATAGCCTGCATGCGAAGTCCCTCAAACATAAACACACTTCAGGAACAGATTCACCCCAGTGTGCTTCCAAATGTGGAAACCACATTCCATCTGCACCCTTATCAAATGGTCAATAGCTGGGATGTTGAATGGACATTCCTTAGAGTGAAGATTATGAAAATGTACATTACTGCTCGGCAGAGATTCACCAGCTTCCAAACTCTCTCTGCCCAAGAGCAGTTGAGCTCAAAGTCCCCGTCAGGCTGGGGACTTTGGGAATGCTGTGCAGGAATTTGCCACACTGAGCTACAAAACCCTCTTCAGGTGACTTCTCTGGTGATTAAGAAGCCCTGTGTTCATTCAACTCAGGTATTATTCTGCATTTGCTGTCCTTATAAAAGTTTGCTGCATCTTAATTTATAAATTATCCATAATTATAAGAGGTGTTTTTTTAAAAACCTGTCTCTGCTTTTCCGCTCAGGTTCGCAGCACTGTGACATCAATGACTTCTGAGCTGTCACCCCGACAGAAAAATCAGAGCCCATGTGAGTGTGCTTGTCGCACACCCTGCCTGATGATAAGGCAAGTTATCACCATTATTCTTTGACCTATTTTTTTGGCTTGTAAATGACTGGGTCTAAATTCCCTGCCAGAGACTGAAGATCTTGTTTATTGATCTATTGTATAGGATTGCCTTGAAAGAGTTAGCATTTGTCTTCGGTGACTCACAGGTTGCTCTGATGATGGATGTGTGCTTTGCTTTGCTCTCTGAGTCTCTCTCTGGCTCCCTGTGTACAGATGTTTCTATGTCCATAAATATAAATATATATATATATATAATATATAGAAGATATGGTTTGCTTTCATGACATACCCCTTAGAGTCTTGATTTCTTTTGAGGATTGTTTTTAAAAGAATCACTATTAGGCAAGCAAAAGTTACTGAGGCAGACAGAAAGAAAGTACCAGAAGCATTTGAAATAAAGGGCAGTTTATCATTTAGGGCAATGGGATAAGGGTGCATGAGAGTGGAAATTCAAGTGCTGAATCATGTGGACACGCTTAGTATGTGGCTGGTAAATTGTTTAATCTACCTGGTGACTCAGTTCCCTGTTTATGACAGGGGGACAAAGCTTAACAGCCTTGTTAATGAAATAAAATCTGAGTCCATATGAATGAATATGGACTGTGGGCATGAAGGTGATGGCAACTTACTCAGAACTGACCCAGCTCATCCCTCCCAGCCAGACCTTGCTGCTGGATGCCATTTTGGATCCTGCCTTAAACAATATTCTGTTGAAGATCTCTTGAAATGTTGGTCTCTGTGGCACCTGTTCAAACTGAAGTTAGGTTCTCATTGGGTTGTGACAGAAGACAATGAAATTAAAGGCATAACTCCAAATGTACAATTTTTGGGCAAAAACACCAAAGTAGTTGTCCCAGGACAAGACAGGTCCCTATCAGAGATGTGTTTGCACCAATCGAATATATTAATGAAGGAATACATAATTTTTTGAAGGATTAGATTGAAAAATATTTTGGAAGCACCTGAATTTGCTAGACAAATACTGTTCAGCTGCAGGCTACGAATCCTTGAGATCTACTTCCAGAGAGTATCAGGTGCTCTTTAATGCAAAATAAGGGTTTTCTTTCCACCTGAAGTTCAGCTGCCCCTATTTTCAGATCCCTCTGTCCCATCCTGAGTTTCATGAGTCGCAAGGATGCATCTTGTACCTGTGCATTAATGGCAACATTTGGTTCATGTTACAAACCCCCCTTCCCACAAGTACGTGGCGGTGCCGTGTAGGACGCGCATTCCCATAATCATTTCATATGTTTTCAGCCTTAAAAATAAAGTTTATATAATGAAAATATAATATAATTATACACATGGGAGTTCTGGTTTGGAAGAGGTTCAGCAGAATTCTTTGATAAAACAAGCCCCCAACCACAAAGGCTGCATGCAGTGATTTGACAGTCAAACATGTATAATCACTTGCTCTAAATTAAAGGCATGGTAAGAGCAGCACACTGAAATCCCTTCTGTCACTTTTGGCCAACAAGTGACAAATACTGTAAACCCAACCAAAATGCATCCTCGAATAAACTTTGAGGAGCTTTTTAAAAAAAGGTGCTCGAGGGTGGTGAGTTATATAAGGAAATGGGAGCGCAAAAGATCTTTTTATGCAGCGTTATTTTATGATACTAATTGAGCTCTCATCAGCCTGGTCCTTTTTTTGTTTCTTTTTTGCTCTGCACCAATTTCTAGCACCCAGAAATGGACAATATGAGGGTTGTCAGAGGAAAAAAAAATCATCTCATTAGGCAGAACAGAGATGTCAAAATCAGTGGAGTTCAACACCTTATTGTTTAGGTGAGATTTGCCATTTGCTGCTCCTGCCAACATCTCTCCCCGAAGCATGGGAACCCTTTTTCACTCCACCAAAGCTGCCCCTTTGGGCAGAAAGTCCATGGGCAAGATCCTCCCTGGGCACAGAATTCTGCAGCTCCACCGAGAGCAGCAGGATGATGCTGATTTACACCAGATATGGATCTGGTTCACAGCATGTCTCAGTCTGAATTCACAAAGCATGGAGTAATGTGAAACAAGGAAGTGACTTTTGTGAAAAGCATTTTGGAAAGGAAAACCAAAAATGATGGATGTACCACTGGGGCAGAGGGAGTGGAGCCCGCCTCAAAGAAGACCTTGTAGAGCTGCCAACCTTCCCACAAAATGTGCTGCTGCCCTCAGAGGGGAGGGGGAGGTTTCCCCAGGACAAATGCAGCCACACCAAGCACCCTAATAACCACTTTGTAGATATTTTTATGTACCGTCACATCAAAACCAGACAGAACTTCCAAAACATTTGAATTTGACCCATCACTGATTAATGGAAGGAGGAGAAGGAGAATGGGTGGGAAGAATAGTCATTGTGAACTGCCATAACACTGGGCAGCACGCCATGCTATTCAACAAATGAGACAATACATTAAAAACCAAAACTTTGTTTTCAGGGCCTTCTATATATATCAAGAGCTTGATTCACAGACCACTGAAGTTAATGGGAATCTTTCCTGTGACTTTAACCAGCTACTGGCCCTGCTGTTACAAAAGAGGAGTTAATGCAACTTTGCACTTACTCAGTGCCTCAGGATTAGAAAATTGCAAGGTTGAATGAAACATCAGTAGTTAGTTGCTGATTGAAACTAATTAGTCAGAATGCACACTCATTTTGCCCACCTGTCTGTAGTGTATTTTATTATTGGAGTTATTAGCAGGAACCAATAGTGGAGAAAAGATTTAACTAAAGACAGAAAATGCACATGACGACGAGAAAAATAGTCAATAATTTATGTTCCACCTGACATTTAAAGCTCTACAAACATAATTAGTTGGGGGGCTGGGGGTGGGGGAAATCTGATTTTCAAATATTGGATACCTTTTTATGGCTTCTTTCTGTTTCTTTCCCTTTAGAAGCAATTAGCTCAAACATATTGCAGACCTTATGTCTTCAGCCATGCGAGTGACCATATTGCCATTAAATGTGAAGCAGTCCTTTATGAGGAACAGGATCATCCATTTCAGTAGGAGTTTGGGATGGGGAGAGTAAAGTCATCCTCTTCCTGATCCAACCGAGCAAATGGAAAAGGTGACCCTCCTCCTTTTGCCATGACTTTGTTGGAGGTCCTGCCTCCACCAATCTGCTGGCAGAGCAGGCAGTGTGGAACTTTCCAAATGACTTAGCTGTGCAAAGTTACGTTCTCAGTCTAATTAGGGGAATTAATTTCTCCTGGGGCCCGTAACAAATTTCACCGGAGTTAGTCCGTCAAGAAAGACCGAGCTGTGAGGATACCTGGGACAACTCGCTGCTTCCACAGGCAAAGAGGCGCAGTCACCAGGGAAACTGAGAACAATTCCTCATTCCCACTTGAAGGTATTTCCTCCAGGATGTTCCTGGACCAAACTTCTGTAAATGCACAAGAGAGTCATTAGGTCCTTAGACCTGTTCAGCAAAGCTCCCTTGATCAAGCTTAAAGTGTGCATAAAACTCAACCATTTTCCAAATAATCTTAACCATGCACTTTCTTAACCATGCACTTCCATTTTGCCAAGGGCTTCCCTGGTATGGCTGGAACATATCCCACAGTATTGCTCTCCGACTCTGGGAATTCGAAGCTGCAGCGACACTGATTCCACCAGATCAGCAGAAATACTTGTGTTTTCCTTCACCGATCACTTCTTTTCTCTCTTATATTTGTGGCCTCATTAATAGAAAATCGATATTTAGCGTCACTAAAGGATCAGGACTAAAGACATTTGTGGAGCAGAACTTTGTCAGCGAGCCAGTCACAGCTCAACTGGAACGATATTCTGGTGTTTCTACAGTACAGGAAATGCTTGTATCACTTTTCCCCTTCCTCTCACATGTAAATGCAAGCACATTTAATATCCTGGACACTTCTATTTGGTAACGTTGGCAGAAAGTGACACTGCTGACCCGAAGTGATCGTTTGACACTGGGAAATCAAATGGCAGCAGCAAATTAAGGTGGCACTAAAGTTACTGTAAATATTGTCATTCCTTCTGTGGCAATATGTGCCAGTAAAGAAAAAAATAATTCTCCTCATCATACTTAATGTAAATATCACAAGGATTATGTTTGTGTTTCATCCAAGAAGTGCCATGTTCAGCAGTTTCACTGTAGAAGACAGGAACAATTCACTTCTCATTCAATTCTACACCTGAAATACCACAGATGTAAATATTGTCACTTTTTGCTCTTCATGGCAAAAAGGTTTTTCTTTTATTTTGACTTTTCTGTCTTTCTAAAAGGATTCTTTTCCTCTCCTTTTTTTTTTTTTTAATTGGAGAAGAAGTGTTTAATCTGTTTAATCTCCTTGTTTGGGGCCAGCAGTAGCTCCTCACCCAAAAGCCAGTGCAGAGGTGCTCACTATATCCAATTGACTTGTTTTCTCTTATTCAGGTAAAGGACTGAAGTTTAAATACAAACTTTAGCTTAAATCGAGGTACTTTCCAAAGCAAAATCCTAAATGACTCCTGCTAAGAGTTTTGGGCAAAAAAATGTAAGGAGAAGCTCAGATAACTGCTAGGAAAAGTAGATCCCTGGAGAAAGGCAAACAACCTGGCTCGCTGTTGACTTTGCCTGGGTCAAAGGGAAAAGTTGAGTCACTGGCTTCTGCTTACATTTTTTCTTTCATCTTATTGATAGCAGGAATATGAGTCCAGCTCTCCAAGACTTTCTGTCTGAGTTCCTCCCTTTGCTCGACTGCCTTCCCAAGACCAGTCCCTTTCCTCTCTTTTATCTTACACAGCAACTTCCAGCTTTGCATGTTGAAGAGGCTTGGGCTGACTCTGTGCAGAGGTAATGGCTGGTTGAAGGAAGAGCGAAACGTTCATTTGTAAAAGCATTTTGGCACAAGAGTAGGTAAAAGGGTTCCAGTTCCGCTGCAGGAAAACAGGCATTTTCATTCTTCCTGTTTTCCGGTAAGTCCTTGAAATAAATGATTGGATATTTGGAAAATAAAGAGGCGCATACATCTCTGTTTCAAGAACTGCCTGGATGGGAATGGTTGCTGCTGGTGAACTTCCTTGGAAGTGTAGAAGTTTCATGACTGCCTTATGTAATTTGGCCTTATGATTGCTATTAAAGGTCAAGGTTTCCACGCAGGAGGAAATCTTCAGGGCATCAGCAGGACTGCGGCTGAACGCCTGGTGCCTTCAAACCCATCGCAGTCCCACTGTGATGTTCCAGCAGGATCTCTGTGACTTCTCCTGGGAAGCGCGTCGGGGCCGTTGGATGTGTGACCACTCGTGGAGGTGAGAGAAGCTGCTAATCCTGAGCAGCCCCACACACACCCACTGCACACCCAGCCAGACTGAATCTCCAGCCCTCAGCCTTCTCCATCTGCTCTGTCGATCCCTTTTGACTTATCTCTTTTTTAAAGGCAGCGATTATGCGCAAATCAAATGAGTCTGTTTCTTTAGGTCCATCAATTATTACATTCCATTTACATTTTCTGTTTACTTTTTCCCTTCTCTATGGAAGCTATTGAAGGTCTGACGATTCAGAATGCTCTGGGAACACTATGTGGCTTTCCTTCTTGTTTGCCCATTGTAACGGAGCTCATTTTTCAGTGGAGGTTTCCCATTATTTCCAGGAAAAATGTGGTCAAACCCATGTACTCCCAAACCTTTTGATCTCCTGAATCCTCTTCATATCCCAGATAAAAAAGTCAGTGATTAAGACAGAGTTCCTAAAAGGACACATAGTCAGGTTTCCCTTTGACCAAAATGGTTTCCCAGTGAATCAAACCTTTCTCAGCTCAGGGGGGGGCTCGACAATAGACCCTGAAAAGATGGATAGAGCAATTGTCCTGCTTAGTGATCCACGAAAGGAAAGGGGTCCTTAGTGAAGGGAGACCTACACTAAGTCTGACCTGACACTGCAGGAGTAAGACAATGAAAGGTCAAGGAGACTAACGAGAGGAAAAATGCAGACAATGGGTGCCACAGCCAGCACACAGCTCCTGCCACGCAGACTATGGGGCAGCGGCGTTAACTGCCTCAGACATGTGAAGGGCAACTGAAGCGGAAAGAACTTGAAGTTTCCTTCTTAAGAATTGTGGCCCAGCATCTCCAGGATTTACCCAGGCCTCACAGAGAGGTCAAAGTGATGCAGCTAGGCCTGAGGTGAATGAAAAATAAAGATTATCTAATTGAGGAGGAGAAAAATATAGACGTATTTTAGACCGAACAAAAAGGGCAACTCCTTGACAGTTGGGATCTGCAGCAAGTTCCCAAGGCATTTTATGGGAGGAACCAGAGAAAGCTTTTGCCTAATTATTTGAAAAAAGCCCAAACAACTTGATATTGATATATGTGGGACTTGCAACCATCGTATTTTTCTTCTGTATGAACAAAAGATTCGTAGATTACAGTATCTGGGGCTCAACTGAATTTCCTTCAAGCACCCAGCAATTGTTTCTTTCTGTGTGTGAAAGAATCCTGGTCCCTGTCATCTGTCCAGAGACAAAAGGAGGAATCTCTGTGGCTTCTGCATCCCTGTCCTCAAAGGCATCTTCATTATCACTTCTTTGGAGCTGGGCCTTGCCCTCCTGAAACAGCCCCTTCCTACTTAGGTCAGACCTAAGTGCTACTTTCGAATGCGTACACCAACCAACTGGGACACTCTTTAGCTAACAAATAACATTTTAAAAGCCTCATCAGAGGACTCAGGAAGAAAGCCTACCTTGATTGTGTTTTTCAAAATAGCTGAACGTTTTTTTCCATTCTAAACCACATTTTTCATCTCTTCAGTGACCAGATCTTTTGACAGCGGACACGAGCACTGAGGTTTGTCAGAGTTATTATCTCTGTGGCAGGAACTGACAGGTGGAATAGGCATTTTCTTACCCATAAAAGCAAAATAAAGCAGCGTTTTAATATCTGGCAGGTTCAGGTAAGACAACTTGCTCTTCTTCGGAACCTTGCACAAAAATTGCACTTTCCCAACATTGCTGAAATCAGGTCTAGGTGTAGAGAGAAGGAATTGGGATGGTAGTGTTGGTTAGAGGATGGCACATGGAAGTTGCACAGTACACCGGGATTTTACTCCCAGGTCAATGGCTGGCTTGTTGTGTGATCCCAGACAAAGCCCTAGAGCTCCTTCTGCCTCATCTTCCCTGCCTGGAAATTAAATCCAGTTTCTTAAGGAACTTTTTGGATCTGGGGTTAGAGGTGCAGCAGATTATTACTTTCACCTATGTGTTCTATTAGCTCTATTATCAAAGGAAGCGAAAATTTAAGAAGCATGTGTTGGGTTGAGGAATGGTGTGGATTTCAACTGGCATGAGGCAACTAATGAAAATTACAATTGAAGGGTAAAATACTTTTCCTTATTCTGAGATGATGGCTGAATCAAACCCAAATTCTTTTAAAAGCCATCTCAATTGGAAACTATTAGGTAATTCCTTTGGAGAGTGGAGAAGGGGGTAGACAATATTCCTCCTACAATTACTGAGCCTTCCACAAATGAAATGATCTCTTTGCATTCCAGTGATGACCCCAGCCACGGATGAAAGCTGAGTTTCCCATCCGACCTCTTGTTTTAAGTTTCCACCTGTGTCCCTCTGCATTGTGGTTGTTAACTCTCTAGGGCCTGCGGGTGAGCCCAACGCCGAGAGAAAGTGAAAGATGGAGCTCTCCTTCAAGGAACTTGCAGTTTAAGGAACGTCATTCCCAGAGTTAACTCCATTTGCGCCGGAAGGAATTCCCCTCGGGATCAAGTTTTAAAGTGGTGACTGCTCACAAAACCTTGTGGGGTTACAAAAACCCAGACAGGGAGGGAAGTAGGTGTTTCTGCCGTGCTGGAGGAGATAATTTGTCTGAAGAAAGAGAAACGAGCGCCTGTGAACGTATGGCTGGGCCAAGCCAACCTGGTCTGGGGGCTCCTCAGGGATTCAGGCTGGGCAGAAACACCAACAACTGAGCCCTTGCTCTGAAGGCAGCACCGAAAGGAGGCTGGAAACCTGGGCAGATCCCTCACGGGCAGGCACTGGTGTCAGGCTCTGTCCCCAGGCACTCCGCCCTGGGCCTTGGAGAGCATTTTCCATCGGGTAGAGCTGTTCCGTCCGGCCTTTTCCCGGCTGCTCGGCGCGAATCTTCTGAGCTGCCACACAGACTGCAAACGTTGATTCCTGCCTCCAAACACAAGGTAGGAGCACAACTAAGATCCGATGAATATCACGTTGTGGAAGTGCCTGGTGTTTTTCCAGTGTCTTTAGCTCAGACGGAGGAATGAAGACCAGCCTAAAGTGTGGTGGAACTGCTCCCACAGCACATGCCTATTATCTCCATTTTTCAGGTGATGTTTAGACACCTCACAAGCTCTGGAAGGGGATGGTAGCATTTCTAATCGTTTTGCTGGCCAGGGTTTTGCGGTGTGTTTTTGTATTTCAGTCAAGGATTAAAAAAAATAAGCGATGTCACAGAGGTGCAATTCCCCTGTAAAAAACAAACACATCTGGGCTCCTTCTCTGTAGCTGATAAGGACCCCTGTGAAGCTCCTTTCTGATCATCACGGGTTTTTAATTGAGTTTAATTAGCCATTAAAATAATTTCCCAACGTTTATAGCCCATTTTCCCTCACTGGAACATTTTAAATCAAGATGATATCTTTTTCCAAAAGATATGCTCCAACTCAAACAGGGATTAATTCCAGGGGACTCAGGAGGCTGATGCACTCACACCCAACCCCTGCAGCCTTCTCACTTCCAAGCAGGTGACGAGAATCGCTGTGGTTTTTCCATGCAGGATGTGGATTGAAGGAACAGAGCAGTGCTGAAGGTGGGTGGGATGAAGTGGGAGGCTCCACTGCCCCCAGACTGGCAGGATCACAATTCCTTTAGAGGTTTGTGTCAAGGAATATTGTCAAGCATTTGCCAGAAGCTCAGAAATCCTTAAAATTAATGTACCAGAATTTTCTTTGTCCATTCAATATTCATTTTTCTTATTTCCAGATTCTTCCAAGGCTTATCCTGCGTGAAATGAAGACTCACTGAATTGTTTTTTAGAGGTAAAGAGACACAATCTTTAATATATTCCAAAAACTTGGTTTCATTTCTCACCAGGAAAGATTTTTTTTTTGTTAATCAAAGTGGCAATTTGCTACATGGAGCCCCCAATCGTAACATTTTATCCCAGTTGGATCTGAGGATGCTGAACATTTTGCTGCAGTAAGTCATAAATTTGGGCCAGATACTGCAATCAGTCTGCTCTAGACTCCTAATGATGTCAGTGCGAGTGCCATATCTAGGTCAGCTACAAAATTAGGTAATTTTTTACAGGAGATGCATTCTCTCAGAATGTGTTATGATTTGCAGGGCTCCCACAAGGCCGTACCCCAAACATTTCGCGAAGTAACGTGCAAATCTAATCGTGTCTCATCCAAAAAGGAGGAGGCAATGGCAGCCACAGAACTGACTCTGCAGTTCTGTTCTGGTGTGCAAGGAAACAAAGAGAGCGTGTTTCCCTCCAACTGAACACAGCTCTAGTAATTGCTTCAATAACACAATGTTCTCCACCAGCTTTTGGCCAATACCTGGCATTAATAACCCTGTCAGGATTACCCTGATTAATGAAGAATAATTCATGCCAATCAGACAGCCTGTGAGGTGGCCAGTGCCATATTAACCAGCTCAGTTCTTCTCAAATATCTCCTGACACTGTGGCCCTTTGTGAAAGGACAAGACCAAGCAGGACAGTAAAAATTGCTGGATAAAGGTTAATTACTCACATGCCTGCTCATTCTCACTGTTACCATTTGGTTCTCTTTCATCTCCCTGCTTGAATTTGCTGTTTTCTTTGCTCAGTTCTCAATTTGCCCCTTCACTTGCTGGTTTTTTTCACCGAATGCAGATCATCTCTCAGTACTGATCTGCCATTGCTGATCCCTTATAATTCTTTAGTGCCTTTCTTACTTATTTTGATATTTTTCCTGTGTACTAACACACAAAACGCCTCAGTAACCTCTCAGAGTAAGGGATGGCTCTGTCTGCTTTTCCATGTAGGTCAGCTCCACTGAGCTGGGTTACAGTTCATGACTTGCCCAAGGTTACACAGGAAATGTGTGGCAGAACTCAGAATGGAAACCAGATTTCGCGCTCTCCTGCCTTAACAACAAGGTTATCCTTTCTCTTTGTGACGCTTTTGGGCAGTTCGTATGGATCTACACATATGTTTCAAATGAGTTAAATTTCCATGAACTTGGTGCTTCGAACAAAAGTGGACGGGTAAACGACAAAGGGCTAAATTATCGGAAAATGGCAAGAGCCGCTCGGAGATTTGCATACCTGGTCACAGTAGTTGTGCACATAAATAACTAATTGATTACATGCATAATCGTAGGAACGGTGCATGCAATTTTCTGAAAATTTAGACCCAAATTCACAGAAGGGTAACTGGAGAAAAGAAGTTAAAAGTTTAATTTGATTCACATGCCTGGTGAGCATGGGCTCGAGCCATAGGGGATGCTGTGACTGGGCTGAGGTCTGCTGTGTGCAGCTCACAGACCTCGCTGAGCGCATGGTCACCCCGATAAATTTCCTTAAAATGTGTCATGATCTGCATTTTCCTTCACTAAACTAAATAGCGACTTGCCTCTCATGCCCTTTAATAAAACAGGTAGGTGTGCTCACCGCTCTCCTTTGTGTGATTTGTTCCTCTTGTCTTTTTAAAGCAAACACTATTAGGAAGTCTGGGGATTTTTAAGGCTCTTTCCCATTTGCCAGTGGCTTGAAAACTGAACCCCACGATGAAAACTGAATCCCACGATGAAAACTGAACCCCCTGATGATTAGAACCGTATTAAATAAAGGTGCTAAGGGATGAGACGCTGAGCAGCGGCACAAAGAGACATCCTCAATGTGAGCATCCCCTGAAGAACTCCACACAGAACTCCATATTCTGCTTGCCAAAATGAAAAGGTGTGAAAATTTGCATTTAGAAAACTCCAGTGATTCCTGCTTGAGGGGCAGTTTCACAGAGAGCTCTTCCCCAGCTAGAGAGTAGACAGAATAATTGCCAAATACTCAGCTGGTGTGAATCAGGAAATGATGTGTGTGTCCCAAAAAGTGGTGCTTTACACCCAGAGAGGATCCGGCCTGTAGCTTCCAAGGTGGCAAGAGACCATGTTTTCATTTGCAGCATGTCTGGGACAGATAGAAATGTCTTTAAGCCTGAAGGTCCTCAGCGCTGGGTTTATGTTTTTTTGCTTTATTGACCCCGTTCCTCGCTGATTTGATAATGAGAGAAAAGTGTGCTGTTAACAGCTCCGGAGCAACGTGCTGCAAATTTAGGGAAATGAAAAATCTTTAACAAGAATTGAAAGGAAATCATTGATTTACAGCAGGAGCTTCAGCTAACCGTGGATTAATTAAAAAGCAATGCAAAGATGAGCACGGGTCAAGAAATGAGCAAAGATTGAATTTTGCCAGGAGCGGGACCGTGAGCGGACGCGGGCGTGTGGGTGGAGCGATAATAACACCTGGCCATCTGCAGAGAGGGCGGAAAAAATCCTGCTGGCAAACGCTGAGATGTTACAAGTGAAACGCAACCAGCAAAGTGTCAGCAGCTGGTCTGGAGGTGCTGCTCAGAGGGAAACACAGACGTTCTCTTACATCATCTCCATAGGTGTGTTTTTGTCCTATTTATAGGGCTAAGGTAATCAGGCAGCCAACATGTTTTGGGAGTTACAACAGACATCTCCTGGCACGCGGTAGGAAAACACGGAGGCAGGGATCTGTCTCCGGCTCCAGCGATGGGAGCAGCAAGGAAAGGGCAGCTCCTGGCAGCCCCCAGGCACCCACAGCGCTGCTGAGTGACGGGGCCCGTTCGTGCACACACGCAGCTCCCGGTGGGACAGACAGGGAACAAGGAGGGATGGATCACGCATTCCCACTCCAGGGAATGAAAAATGTGACCATTTTTGAAAGCGTGGGTTCATTGTCACGTTACAGTGATGGTGGTTCCACTCTGTGGACTAAACATAGGTTTTCTTAATTATCCGATCCATTTAATTTGTAAAGTGGAGGATTTTATGAAGGCTGATATTGTGGCTGTGCTGGTGAGGCAGTAATAACTCAGAGCCACAGTTATGAAGTGCTGTTTAGTAGTGGTGGGTTTAGACTTTTGGTTATTGTGTGCATTTATTTTTCTTTATGGTTTTGTAATTATTTATATTGGTAACAGGGAGTTTGTGAACACAACTCCGTCCTTGTGTTCATATGAAAGAACAATACTGTTTGCAGAACAATTATTTGGAGATTTTTTTTTTTCCTCTGAGCTACCTTGTCATTCAAACATAAACATGTAGGCTGATTGTAACGGGAAAACAGGGAATTACAATCATTAACTAAGGACAAGGGATTGTATTTTACAGAGGGGAAAGAGAGACAGTGTGTTGCAGCTGTTCACCCAGATGTTCACCCACTGTCATCCTCACTTCTCCAGTAGAAATCTGTCATCCTAAGTCCCTCTGCAAGTCCAGCAAAAAAGGTCATTTTGCATTTTCAACCTTTTGCACCCTGTTAACTTATCCCCATGCCAGTTCCCAGCAGCTCCTGGTAGCTACTGGAGTGGTAGAAACCTTGCAGAGAAACACCATGATAAACAACTAGAGGCAAAAGATCAAAATCTCCTAAAAGGTGTAGAAGCACAAGTCCTGGTGAAAATCACTGGGATTCAAAACACCATCCTTTAACTGCCATGGAGAGATCCAGCTCTGGATCCCCAAAAGAAGGACATTTTTATCCAGGCAGCACATTGCTGGAGGGGAACAGTCCTGCCCTGTGGCTCCTCTGCTTCAATGAAACTGAATTAACTTCCAGAATGCTCAGGTCTCCCCGTGCCATGTCCTGCTGCAGACATTCTCCTTGGTGTCCTCAAAAAAATCTTCCTTCAGCCATTATTCCTTTGGAATGATGAGGAATTGCAGTAACACTTCAAACAGCTTCGAATTTCAGTGCTCTTCCTCCCCCTCCCACAATTGTAAAGAACCAAAAATCAGGGTTCTCAGGGACCATTTTGGAGTGTATCATAATGGTGGGAATTGAGGAAAAAAATGAACTTTTTGTGACCAGCTTAACTCGGCTAGCAAAAAAAAAAATCACTCACTGAACTCATCTTGAACATTTTCTCCTCGAGTGGAGGATCCCAGCAGTGGAAAAAAGGCACTTTTGGAAGCACTGGAGGGAAGTTTACACAGATGGTATGAGAGAACTGGCATTGTGCTTGGAGATGTGGTGGGCCAGAGAAAAAGCTGCCCTAAATAGAAGGGACAAGATGCTGGGTTTAATTTAGAAATGCTATTGGCATTTTTGTTACTGGAATGAAGGGAGCCACGAGTCTGCAAATGAAACAACCCAAACCCTTCACCACAACCATGGAGTGTAGCAAAAGTGCAGCAGCTTGGCATTTGCAGGCTTTGATATTTTTTTTTCCTTTGTCTTGCCAGCTTCTGGAGCGCTCTCTCACCTATTTAGTTGCTTAAAGATAGCTTTTAAAGTACAAAATGTCAGCCTGGGCTGACGCTGTGAAGATTTTTCCAAAATTCCAGCCATTCCTTTGGTTTAGCAACTGAAAAGCTCTTGCAACTGTTATCATTTGTGGTGGTCACAAGGAAGTGACACTGTCCAATAAAATCCCCACCACAAGTCAAGCTACTTAGCAAGGACATAATTTAGACCTTGGTTTGACAGCTTTTTCTCTACTCCATGTGAATTGACCGAGTTCAGTTGTTTGTTAGATGCATTTGGAGCTGTTTGAGGTTTTCTGACAGTACCAGAGAAAGTGGTCCCCAATACACCATCCTTCTCCTTGCTTATGAAATCACCCTCTCATAAAGCTACTGGAAGAACAGAGAAATATGGTTAGTAACTCCTTGATAAAACTGGATTAAGATTTTGTTTTATTTATGTTAGCAATAATCATTGTGGTTTAGTGGCATTTGAAACAGCTGGAACCTCCTGTTTCAGCTGGTGTTTTGATATGTCATTTTTGTTTGGACTTTGGTCCTGATTTTCTGCTCTGTGTGAAACAGGCAAACCATTTATGTATCTCAGAGGAGTGCTTTTAATTTAGGAATTTAGAGAATTATCAAGGGTGGTTATTTTAATCTCTGCCACTCAGTCACTAAGGGCTAGGTCAGAAAGCAGATTTAGGAATATAAATTGGTACAGAAGTCAAATTCAGGTACTATTCCTGTAAAATAAAACTAAAGCCCGAAAACCTTTTTTGAAGTGTCCTCATTTTGAAGTCCTGCACATGCCCAAAGGCACCTGAAGCTTGATAAAATTCAGTGAGGAGATCATGCGTACGTCCAAATCGTCCCTTGCGGAGGAATCCAGCTGGGAAGGGAATCCTCCATGCCAATGCCACTGTCACCTGAGTTTATTGCCCAGAGCTGAGTGAATGCCTGCATGTACAAAGCTGAAAAACGTGTAGATGGAGCATCTTGAGCTCCAGTAGGTTGGGGCTGCTGTAGCATAACCAGGGAAAAGTGTTGGGAGGGCTGCAGGGACTGCGGGGGCCGATTAGTTTGACTCCACTGGGTGTGTTACAAACCCAAGCAGCAGATTAGATGTCGAGTTTATTGTACAATGGGATAAGTTCCCAAACTTTTCACACTGCTCCTTATCTCCCGAAAGCACCTGCCCCCCGGGCAGGGCTTCCAGGGTAATTTGAGTGCGAAAGGAAAACAGAAGAAGCTGTGGTGAGAACTAGCAACTGCCCAAAGTAACCCTCTGTCTCGGCTTCCAGGTTGCAGAGCCCAGAAAACTGCAGATTTCATAACCGAGGGTAAAATTCTTGAGGTTAAAATCTCTGGAGGTTGTTTTGCAGGGCAAAATTTCCTCCGAATCTCCAGAGGACCGGAGAAACTCTGAAAAGAGAATTAGGAGAAAAGCAAGCATGACCTTATCTGGTGCTGTGCAGCAAAATACTGTGATCACAGTCTGTGATTTCGAAGCCAAATTATCTGGGAAAATGGTCTCGAGGGGTGCAAGCAGTAGCAGGAGACGCTCTGCATGTTATATCATCATAAATGCGGAGTTCAATACCCATCGTGTTTTGTTTTCATTTTGTCCTGCGTCTCTGTACTATGCCCTTCCCCACACTTTCTGTGTAAGGACTGCCAGAGGAAAAAAAGAGACTGAAATCTCATCTCTGTTGCTTGTGAAGGGTGTGGGGCATCCAATAATCCAAAGAAATAATAATTTAAATTAAAAATCCAAAATAATGACGATAACGATAACAATTACAACAATAATAACAATGTCTGGGACATTCAGAAGCAATAAGGTCTTAGTCCTACAAGGAAGCAGGCTGGGATTCAAGCATGTGTAGAGGTTTTCATCGAGGAATGTGGGTTGAAACACACAAAAAGCTCTAGAACTAGAAAGAAACAAATCTTCACTTGCTTTATGCGTTCTCTGATTATTACAAAGGATTTAGATGAAACATTGACAGCACATTTCCAACCTGTGCATGGTTTACATGCCACTGGGTCCTTTCTTCCTGAGACATCCTAGGGTTAAATGGTGAGCATCGTCGTTCCGAGTCTGTCAGACTCCTCCGCTAAATGTGCCTGGGGATATTTGGGAGATTAGAGAGTAGGTGGGAAGGCTGCTGTCCCAGGAGTGACCGTGTCCAGCCTCAGCAAGGCAACATGCTGAGGGAGGCTCTGCTGGAAAGGCTCAGCCCTGGCCAGGCAGAGGCGAGGTTGGCATGAGAGGGAAGCAACCAAAAGGAAGTGCAGATAATATCTCTCGCCGCTGATAGCTGCGTCTGTGCAAACAGTTAATAGATAACGTTTGCGGAGATAACTTCTCCCAAACCAATAAAATTCCTTCTTTTCGTGCCCTGCAAATGGTTTCCTTTGTTGGGGTCCTTCCAGCAGCTCTTGACAGCATCAGTGCTCTGCAGGGGAGTGGATCCCCTCCTTGTCTGCATTTCAGGCTCGGCTCTCTCTCCCAGCCTGGAGCCCCAAACCCCCAGGGTGTGGCTTTGGTTCCTAGAGGTGTCGCTTATCTTTCCGATGCACAGTGGGGAACTGGTGCCCAAGACTTTGTCACCTCGAGATTTTTGGCTGCAGTGAAGCAATCCAGGGCAGGCCAGAGCCTGAGGAACGCACTGGGCACTGCAGATGGAGGAATGGCTGCACGACTGTCTTCTCACGTCGGGAGCCTTAGGTCCAGCGGTAATTTATGCCTCTCCAGCCCCAAACGCAGATAATGAACATGTGTTGCATTCGCTGTGTGAATGCCGAGCTGTTAAAGAACAGCAGGCTGCAATAAAACTCTAGGAAAAGCCATATCCTGCTGTCACTTCATAATGGACATGAGGTTTGACCATAGCACAATGTGGGATGTGTGGCAACTTTTGCACAGGACTAGCTTGGAGGGACTTTTTTTGGATAATGCACTGAACATCTTCAGAAAGTGAAGCTAATGAAAAAATGCTCTAACCAAAGCCCCGTGAGATCCAGATTTTTCCTTCTCAGGGAATGTCCTATGGTTGAGTTTTATTTCCACTCCTAATGAAAGCAATAAAACAATCCAGAAAGCTATTACAAAGCATGATTATGAATACAATAATTGTTGGTCAATCAAGTGATTTGTTTGAATAAAAGCAAAATATTTAATTTAGATGTCAACTTGAAATAGTATGGAAAATAGGGGGAAATGTTTTGCAATGCAAAATTGAAAATATCGTTTTGAAAACGCAGTAACATTCAATTTTCAGCGAGCCGATTCTTTTGCTTTTCTCTTCAAAAGGAACATTAGTCAAGCTCATCTCTGTTGGGCAGATGTTTTGTTTTCTTGAATTGGCAGATTCTGAGCGTTTAAGTGTAACCGACTTGTATGTAAAACACCGAAAGATATGTTAAAAAGGTGATGTAATCCCGAGGAGTTTAAAGTGTTGCTGAGAACCCACAGCACCCAAAAACACCAGAAACAATCCTACAGGTAAAGGTTTGGATTTTTTTTTTTTTTCTTGGTCACAAATATTCGCATGGATGAAATTATAATAAGGATCAGAAAAAGATTAAATAATTGCACTGATTTTTCCCTGGGTCTAGAACTTCTGTTTATCAGATGATTTTTTTATTTTTTTACCAAAGTGGAACGAGCCAGAATACTGCGCCACTTTTATTTTTCACGGGCTAAGCCTAAGAAAAGCCCTAAAATATTTTATGGCCCACGGAAAGGGTGTCCTAGAGGAGCAGGCGCCTGTTGGTGAGGTAAACACTGCTTTCTGGTCAAGTCCAGCTGCAGCTGTTTGGGTTTTTAGCCATTGATTTGCATGGCAGCCTGGTGTAGCACTGCTCCCTACTGCTTGGCAGCCGGAGAGAAATCAGTCCCAATGACACCTGTGGGAAGCCGCTCTTCTTGGGGCGGCAATTAAGCTCGACGGTAGCTTTTGGGAATCAATGCAAATTAAATGCAGATAACAGGCATTAATGGAGCATTTATTGGAAATAATTTGAATGATGTTTGGTGGTGGCTTAGTTAATGGAAATTAACGACTAACTACGGTTTGGGTAGGGGCAGAACTGCTGGAATGCAGCGAAAGTCAATACGGGCAGTTCCAAACGGCAGAGATAAGGAAGTGCTTATTGATATTAGTGATCTTCAATATTTTCCATTGGAACTATAATCCGATTCAGGCCACGTTGCTGTGGACTTCATCCAGAGCGCAGGGGAAACAAATTGTTAATGATATTATAAATGCAAAGTGTCGCTAATCTGGTAACTTGCTACGCTGGGTATTGAAATAATTAATGCAGTAGATCATTCTTAATTATAGTCTTGTATTTACAGACAAACTGAAACTGAGGCTGGTATTGATTAAAAGAGGTGCCATATTGCAGACTTTTCTAACGCTGTAACTATATTGTTCTTGAATTTCATACAGTGTAGCCTAGATTTTTACATCTGATTTGAATTACTTGAATGTCTTAAAGATCTGTGTTCCAACCAGATGTGAGAAATGGCTTTGGTTTGGAAAGTTTTGAGGAAGGACCACCAAATAATGAGGGAAAAAACAACTCTCTCTTATTTTCCCCCTACACCTCAGTGGAAAATATAAAAAAAAAAATAGTATCCCAATTTATTAATACGACTTGGGATCCTGTCAGGAAAATGTTCCTTACCTGCAAAGTTTCTTTATCTTTCTTTCCACCCCGAGATTATATACTAGACTTGATGAACCTCTGTAACTGAGAGAATTAAACATTTCTACACATAATATTACTGTTTACTGTGCTTCATGCATGTTCTGTCACACAGCCAACACTTTAACTAGGCAGAATTTCTCTAGTTAAGCACCGCTGGCTTAACTACAATAATTGGCTGTACTGAGAGAATACACATAGCCCAGTTAACTGCACTAAAGCCACAGACTTTTTTTTCTTTCCCTTGTCATTAAACTTTTGGATATTTTTAAAACTTAATTATTAAAAAAAACCAAAACCCAACAAACTGAAGTATTCAATTTAATATGAAGACATTACCCCTTTAACAGGAAGGTTTGTATATAGTTTCCTGTAAGGAATTGGATCACGTGCTACTTCTGCACCACATTTTGTTTTGTTGTCTCTGCTTGAGGGAAGTACTTTATCTCTCAGAATCGATTTTCTCTTGCAAAGTTATGTGATAAAGGCTAGAGACATTCTGGTTTCCAAAATTTTCTGCGACATGTAGGGAAAGCCCTCCACTCCTGTGAAATTCCCATTGGTGAACTGGGAATGGCTGCTGGAAACTGACCACAAAAAGAGCGCGAGGAAAGCCAGGTGAAATGATGTACAAAGGGTAAATAAAGGTTGGAAATTTCTTTGGAAATACTTCCAAAGCTCTGTTGAACATGTCACTGAAAAACTGAAAGAATTACCTGGTTTGTTATGCCATATACAATGTTTAATAAAGGCATGAATTTCAAGCTAGTGGTAAAAACAAAGGAACTGTAATAAGCAGGTTACTATTACCTCACAAAGATACCATCTGTACTTCCCTGAGAGAAGTCCAAGGAGTACAGAGACCACGTTTCAAGCACTAAAAATGGCTGGAGAATATAACTGGCATTATTCCTTTTCATTATACCTGGTGATTTGTTCCAGGACTTACAGTCCTGACCTTGATGTGCCATAAACAGAACCTTCATTTAAAAGGGATTAAGGCCGGTTATGTGTGATAACCCACCCTAGCACAAATGCTGTCTTTTAGAAGATGCCAAGTTATGGAACACCTCCTGCCCATTCCATTGCCAGTGTCTACCACACCGCTTGGGAGAACTCCTCCTGCTGCCCAGGGAAAATGGAACATCCTACGGATGAGTCCTCCCAGGGTACAAACCCCTGTCTTATGAAGGCCATCCACAGCAGCATCATTTGGGATCGACAGATGTGACAGCGCTTTCTGCATTACTGAACTTCCTGGGGCAAAGCATCAAGAAACCCCCTCCCGAGCGTGATTCAACCACCCTGAATTCCACAGTCTCATGAAGGCAGAGCTTTGGCTTGTGATTTGGGCAAGGTCCAGCCCAGAACTGTGGACTGACCTCAAACTTCACACCGAGTGTGGCCTCTCTGGCTCCCGAACTGGTGCTCAGGTCAGATCAGCTCAGAACTAAAAAGCTGGAACTGCCTGTACATCTGTCGAGTCCCCCAATGCCTGGAACACAAACCATCAGGGCAACCAAATGCTAGGAATGAAACCTTTTTCCTACACACAGCTCCCAAATGAACCGAGCTGCCAGCGTCCTGGTCCTGATCGTTGCTCCTCTCCAGCAGGAAATTTGGGGAAAGTGGCCATTTCTCCACAAAATTCCTTCCCACACACCACACACACACACAGAGGGGGTTGTGAAATTGCACCTTTAGTGAGGGTTTTGTTACAGGCTGGGTTAAGCCCTGCTGAAAATGGTAGGTTAAACCACCGCCCTTCTCCTCAGCGGCGCTGGAGGAGACAGTTCAGCACATGTTCCTGCCCAAAACAAAGGCATATGTAAGGTTGCCCAGGAATTCCAAAGATCTGGGTGGGGAGCCTTGCAGAGTTTGTTTTGGGCAGGGATGCATGTGGAAAAGAGACAGAGCAGACTGAGCTGAGAACAGGCGGGGAGGAAGGTGGGCAGCCTGCAGGAGCTGTGCCTGGAGGAGCCTGGAGAGAGGGATTTCAGTCCCCAGGGTTTGCTGGAAGGATCTGGGGAATGTGACCAAGGAAACCTTCTCCCCTTCCACGAGACAGGAAATGTGACTTAGTAGTGGCCCAAAAGTGGGCAACTCTGTATTCAGGCCCGTTCAAAGCTGCACACAACTGTAATAGTCTCAAGTAACAAAAAATGGAATAAACATACAAGAAAGTGGAATCAAGAGATTTGCTTGCCTGTATTCCTGGAAAGCAGGGCCAGAATACCTTGCCACTACCTCTAACCATCACAGAATTGTGAAAGTCTAGTTATTTTTTTAGGCCAAAAATGGGACAACGTAAGGAAGCCCGCACAGGTCTATTTTTATATCAATTGAAAGTCACAGTCCGATCAAGATTATTTGAAAATTCCCAGACAATTCAGTCTCTACTATGCAGACTATGAACAGTGAATTTGGTAAATTCCGTATACAGCTGGAACAAAGAGTCTGAGACCTTCTTTAGTTAATAAATGTAAGTGAAATATTTGAACAATCTGATAACAAACACCGAGACAGGCCCCAGACTGCTTATTTAAGTCACAGTTGTAACAAGAGCTCTGGAAGATTTACCTGTGGCAGGACTGCAGATGTGGTCACTCAGAGATCTTTGGTCAGATTTTCAAACTCATATAACTGTACTTTATTTCTGTACATTTCAGCCGGGGCCAGCATCCTTATCATTGCAGAAACAGGGATTTACAGCCCTTTATTCCCTTCAGCATTCACCTTGAAGGCCACGGAGCCCTCGCTCCCAGACTTGCTGATATAAAGATAATCATCTTTGAAGTGAACTTCCTAGGAACCAAGTCCTCCTCCAGCTGGAGGCAATGGAAACGCTGTTGCTGGCTTCAGTGGCAGTAAATCTCAGTTCAATCATTTTTTATGACACCTCTTCTTGCAACAGATATGTTTACTGGAGCATTCACTACTAATTGCCTGCATTTTATATTTGGTCACATTATTAAATGCGATTTGTAACGTATTTCTCATTTTTTAACAAGAAAAAAAAACATCTTGAGGAAAGTAAGGACTGTCTACATTGAGCAAATCTCTTAAATATTGGACTTATCTCATTTGTCTTCCCTTTCATTACCCATCCATTTAAAAGGAAGGTGTTTATGATGCGAGGTTCGGCAAATAGCTCATAAAAAGTAAGTTTTATTTTGTTGCGATGCAGAGAGAGGGGAGGGAGGGAGAAATCCCATAATTTCAGCAATTTGTTTTTCTTTTTCACAGTTAAGTTGCAACTCAGCCTGAGTCGAAATGACAGACACCAGTCCCAAGAATCAAGATTACACAGTGGAAGTGCCAACTGACTCCTCAGAACTGCACTCTTAGTGGCACCACTGTTACTGGAGTGAATCCAGAGGGGTTGGGTTTTTGCTCTCAAATCAAGCATTATGTTATCACTTTTCTAGTCTCACACCATTTATTTGGAAGCAATTGTTCCCTTGATTCACAGCCATCCGCACACGTGTGACATGAGACATCAAAGTGCTGTGTTTTATCTGCCCCTGGGTGTCCGTGCTCAAGGTGTTGATGTTGATGTGGGATGAGGATGCTCGACAATTCTCTAAGCCAGGAGGAATGGACACGGTGAAGGCGGTGACCAAGGGCTGTTAGAAATGCACTTTGGGGTTCTGGTGGTGCAATCCAGGGCTGCCCACGTGTTGTTTCTGTGGCTCATTTCTTCACAGAGAACCGCTGCTGATTCTGTCATTTATTAATGTTTCCATGCCGAGCTTTCCATACTATTTTTACTTGATAATTCTTGGCGGAGGGAGGAATTCTGCTTTCAGCAGAGCGGGATAAAGCACTGACCTCCACAGCACTGGAGGCCTGTCCTCTCTCCCTTCTTCATCCACCAAATTTCACCTTGTGCGGGGCACTCAGCAGACACCGGGAACGGAGCTCTCCTCACCCCACGTGGAGCGAGATACACTCTGAGCTTGGTCACTCCTATTCCCTGTGGAGATGATGGGAAGAAACAGAAACCTGTAGGCTGTGATTCACCTTTCCTCTCTCAGACATCTGGGAGAACTGAGGGCCAACAGTGCCTCACACCGTGGTGACCAGTTCAGACACTTGCTGTGGATCTCCCCCTGCTCAGCTGAACCCCACGCCTCACCGCTTTTCTTAATATGACCTGAAGTCCAATATAACTCCACCTCAAGCCATTTTTTTGTGATTCATACAAATTTTCAAACCTTTTCCCCGCTTGTCTTCAAGGCATTTTGATTAACGGGCGCATCACAGGATTTCAGAGAATAACCAAAGTCACCAGAGGACAAAGCCACATTCGCCACACACGAAAAGCTGTCCCTCCGGCTCTCACTGAAATTAATATTTTAGTATCAGCAGCAAGGAGTGTTACACAGGTGGGATCTGGTAAGGTGGTTACAATCTTCTGCACGGACTCACTCGTGATAGAGGAGGATTGTTTTGCAGACAGAAAGATGTCATGCTGCAAACAGAAACCAAGGGAGTGCTTTTGTTGCAAGATGTTACGTGACATGTTTGGTACCTCTGCCTTAAATGGTCTGGGCTTCCTTTAAAAATGAAAATGTGAAATTAGTTACTTTGATCCTGTCTAAGAAGCCACAGAGTCTCCGATATTGAATCCTGTCCTTCCAAATGCTTTTTTTTTAAAAAGCCTTGCTTATCTGTAATTTCTGCCTGTGACTTTAACGCATATTCCCCACAGTTCTGAAAGCTGGCAGAGCGAGATGTCACTCAGTAGGGTTGGCATAATCTTGATTTCATTTAACTGCTTAATTTTGCTCACTGGGCTGCCCAAAATCCTGGTGAGCACCCAAGTCCAGACTTTGCAAACACGAAGTTTTGCCACCAACCAAATAAATCTCTCACTTTGATTACAGAAAAATCTAACTTTCCATGTGAATTTTGGAGCCTGGGTTTCCCTCTACTTCCTGCCCGAGACCATCGTTACAGCAACTCCTTGCAGAGTTCCTGTCTAATTGAACCACTAGTGGCATGCATATGTGCTAAATAAAGGAATGTCATAAAAAATTTATGAGTGACTTACACTTTGAAGCAATAAAGTGTTAAAGAGTTAAAAAGAACTTTATTTTTTTTTTTTTCCTTTCCCCCCTGCCCAGGTCCTGCAGACCAGGAATTGTTTGCAACGCACAGAGCTCATTTGGGATCTGACCACTATTATTATTATTCCCTTTTGCAGTGTACTATGCACACGTCTTTTTCAATTTCCACGAATATTGACAGAGACCTACGCAGTGAAGCGATGTGAAACTCTCTCAGCGATTTTCAAACTATGCAACCCATAAATCATTCACCTTCACCTGGGCCCAGATTTGCATGAAACTGGGGGTCGATTGTCTCAAAAAGTTAATCTACCCCAAAAGTCCAGCCAATCCCCGCTGGGCGTGAAGCGCAGAGCGAAGTTACAAAGGTAGGTTTCGGATGGCTCCAGGGTTTGTAATGGATGCTTTGCACAGCTGTAATGATGAGTGGGTGAGGAGAGTTAAGAATGAATCAAGTGTGGGTGGTGGAAATATTTGCCGGGCATGTCACAGCCAGGGGAGGAAGCGCAGGGGCCTCCCGGCCTCGGTGATGGGAAAGACGTCAAGGTTCCCTGGACATGGGCCCTGCTTATTTATTTATTTCAGCTCTGACACGTTCCCTTTAGGAGAGCAAAAAAATGTGAAATCGATACCGTGTCTTTTGAAAGCGGGGAGCTGATTGTGGCTGAGCAGCAGAGCTCTCTTATAATCTGCTTCCAAACGTGTGGGTGCCTCTTGGGTTTCCTCAGCTATTTTATGGCCCATTTTCAAAGATTTTTGTAAAACCAGGCCAACAGCGTCTGCATCCCCTACCACATCAGTGAAAAGTTGGACTGTGTTTCAGAGCCATGTAAATTCCTCCTATAAGAAACATTTACATTTTTACAAAGTGTAAATTTAGCAGACCACGGGGTGAATTCCTCCCTCGTCACATTGCAGTTGCCACGGGGATGGGTTGACTAATAGTTTACCACGGGTGAGCAGCGAAAAGAGCAGCACGTGTACCTGAGCATTACAAAGGTTTCTCCCAGGATTGCCGTGACTTGTTCAGATAGTTGATAAGATAATTAATTCTTACCGTTCCTCTATTTTCATGAGAACTTGCCTACGAGTAAACAAAACCCCGAGCCTAGTTTGTGTTTCTTTATCATATTATTATATGGCTCTGTAAGTGCAATAAAGCAATCTCCTGACTTCTTGACTCTTCGTGGTTGTTGTTCCTAGACAGGTTTCTTGAACACATGAAATATATACAACAACTTTCATGTCTAAGGTCCTAGCAGTTTAAACACGGTCCAATTCTTTATTGCCAACACATTTTTGCAGTTAGGAACTTGATTGGGCTGGGAAATATTAGAAATGTGTTGACTAACACATTGTTAAAAATACAAGATGTGTAATGTTGGAGTAATGCTGGATATTTGTGGTTCAGGTTGAACGGTTGTTCACGGTCCGAAGTCGCAACCACAGCTGACAAAGAAGTTCAAAAGATGTTGCCTAATAACTAAATTGCTCAAAATAGCGACTGAAATGGTGGCTCCACTGAAGTCTGTGTCAGACTCCATTGATTTTGTAGGAGTGGAACATTCCCTTTCACACAGAACAATGTACTCATTCAATAAGTAGGTTTTCCAAAGTGTTGGGTTGTTTTGTTGGGTTTTTTTTTTAGCCAAGTGTCTGAAAGGACCAAAAAAAAAAAAATCTTTAAACCAGGGCAAGAATTAGTGACAGTGAAAACTGTCATGTTGGAGGCTTTAAGGAGAGCAGTGAAAACTCAGAGCCCGGCCAGCATTTCATTCTTTTGCCCTAAAAGACTCACCCAGCAAGAATCTGTAAGTGACACTCAACCGAGAGAGCGCTTTCTGAACAGCTGATGTGAAACTTGAAAAGAGGCAACGTAACAAATGTAATGGGGGGGGGGGGGNGGGGGGATGTGCTTTCATTCCAGCTCAGGAACATCTGGTTTATTGCAACAATAACTACTGTAATTATATCACTGCTGGAAAAGCTGCTCTAGGTTAGGTTAAGTTTGTGGTTTCTATAATAAACACTGCTTTGGAGGAGTGGGGGTTTCAGTATTTCAGCCATGTCAGATCACGCTGAACTGAGCTGTGATTTGAGGCAAAAATAACAAAATATAGAAAACATAAAAGCATTATTTCTAACCATACATTTCTTGAGATATACTTCCTCATTATGGCAAGTGGAGGGTATGCCAGAGAAGTAAATTTTTGGATGACTGACCATATTTCACTGATAAAAACTAAAGAAGTAATTTTTTGGTCAGTTGGAGACAGGCTTATTAATACTCATCATAGTGCATATTGCTGGAACAAATGAACAATGATCCCAAAAAGAAAGGACAGCGTTCTCACTCTACTTGCAGGGAAAATTAAGGAACCTAGGTCAGACAGCAACTTAATGGCAGAGGGTCTCCTAGTAAAAATAGAGTGGATTTTTCCAGGGGTGTGCCTGTGTGATAGGACTTATTACCCAGCCACTGTGTTACTTCCCTAGCCATTAAAAACGAAGTGTTTCAACTCCAGTACAGTGCTTTTGCATCCAATGGAAAATTGGAATCTACATGAGACTTACTCCAGTAGGGTGGATACTCTTGGATCTGCAATGGGCTGCGCGCTGCGCGTGAAGATTTTCTCAAAAGCTGCAAAATATAAATAAAGCATTTCGTATTCTACTCCTACAGCACACTTATTCTAGAATGTGTCATAAATATTCTCTACCTATTCTCTACAGGTATAAAAAAGAATGGCCAAACATCTTGCTGATAAGGGGAAATAGAAATGTCATTCCACACAGATGAATTCCTATTCAAGTGCTTTGTCAGTATAAAAAAGACACGTAGATCCAAAACTGTCTTAGACATTTGAAAATAAATAAAAGGAGATATTTTATTATTGCCATTTTCTTCTTTACCCCACGTCATGATTTAAGTGTTTGTTGCTGCTGTGTGTTCAGACTCACAAAACAGATCAAGTAGAATTTGTGAGTTCTGGGTGTGCATCCTTTTAACAACTGACCCGGTGTTCCTGCATGCTCGCACTGGCAAAACCTCACCTGAGCAAGAACCAACTCATTCTGCCCATGCAGATGTGGCTTTGTGTGTGCAGACTTCTGTTGTATACATGCAGATTTAACACTATCTTTAGTTTTACCTCCTGCAGCTAAAATCATTTCTACCAGCTCGGCGTTTGGAATGGAAACGATTCCTTTGTTTCAATACAGATAGAAACAGAATAATGCCAGAATTTGGCACTCTCTTTTCTGTGGCGGGTTTTTTTTTTCCTACCAGAAAAGTTCAAATTAATGAAGGGTAAATCACATCACATAAATGGCCACTAAACCTTGCTGAAGGCAGACCAGTGAAAATATACTGTAACTTTCAAATGAACAAAGTTGTTTCAAAGTGCCAAAAAAAAAAAAAGTAGATTTATTGTTATCTAGGATTAGCTCTATCTGAATTCTCCAAGACATTAGGGATCTAATGGTCATTAAACTAATCAGTCAAACACGTAATTTTTCTTTCATGATGTTCTTTTTTATATCTTTCATGTTCTCTCTTTATATCTTTCATGTATATCCATATATAGACTACTTCTATATAAATATAAGCATAGATACATATATTTTTTTTTTTTTTGAGGGGGCGAGGGGATGTGAATCAAGAGCCACCCAGCTTTCTCCATTTTCATAGAAGGCTCGTTAAAAATAAAATCTCACGAACTATAAAATTATCCCTAGGTTGAAAGTTCCTTATTTCTCACCTGTCTGTCATCTCGCCACCAGTTTTAGAAGCCTGACAAGTGGGCTGCTAAAATTTTTATTATAAATAAATAAATAAATGTATGGGTTGATTCTATCATGGATACTTTTATAAATGCTCCTGGCTTTATTTCACAGTCTTTGACTACAGTCATTGCCAAAAATGGTTTAATTCTCTATGATTTTTTTGTTGCAAAATTGTTAAATCTCAGAATTAAAAATGCAGGAAAATGTCATTAACTGATGTCAGTTCTCACTCACCTGTATCGAGAGAACTACAGAGGAATTTACATGAGCTGGAGTGTGGAAGAGTTTGCTTTCCAGCTATGTAGAAAATCCAAATGGTCCGATGATGAAAGGAATGAGGGGTGAGTCTGAGGCTTGCTCTGCACTCACGCTAATCCCAACCCCAACTATTGTCCTTCAGACAGGAAAAGTCAAAAGAAAATGGTTTGCAAGCTGCTGGCAGCAGCGCTGGGCATGCCTTAACCACAGCAGCTTTCAAACACCACCTAGGACTGAGATGAACCCTTCACCTTTCTTTTTTTGGATGCTAAAAAATCCCCTCCATCTCTGCTCCTGCCTGCTGAGGCACTGCATCTTGGAAGACGCTGAATATTACCTGGCTGATGCTAAGTGTCCTCAGATGCCTTTCTTGTCGATGGCACCTTCCAGCACCAGGCATCCACTCAAAAAAGGAAGTTTAGTTATTGCAGGCTTTTCTTTATTATTTATTCTTTTCTTCATTATTTATTCTTTCTTATGTGTTGTCAGGAATTCTGGTGGTACTCAGGATTCAGTCCTGTGAAACAATGACCTTCCCTTCTACTCCAGCCTCGGCTGTTCCATATAATCTGTCTCTCTCATGATTGCCTAGAAAAGAAAAAGGAAATTTGTTGTTGTTGTTGTTGTAGTTTAAACAGTAAAACCAAAAAAAAAGAAAAATATCAAATAGTGGATTGAAACATGATTTAAAAAAAACCCAGCCCTGAAGATATCATTTCCAATTCCCTGGCTTTTTCTCTGTTTTAGCAGTGTGTGATTAGTCCATCTAGACAACAAAAAAATTTGGAGATGTTCCCCCGAGCTCTAAGAGCTTATTTGGTTCAGGACTTGCTGTAAATGTTAATATCAAGTGGAAAGCTCTCTTCTCTGGGAACAAACAACACAAAATAGCCTAAAAGAGAGTTTTCAAGTGAGGCAGAGCAGAAATCTGGGCTATTTTCCGTGATATTATAAAGCTAAGCAGCTGTAGACTTCCCACCACCCATGAGAGAAGTAAGAATGAGAACTATAATGCGCACACACGGAAAGTAAACAAAGAAGAAAAATAATTTTATTTCCATTACTACAAGGATCTCATGTCACATCTTGGACCCCTCATTTACTTTTCTGAACTGTGGTGGTGTGATTACAAGGGCTGGTTGTGCTTTGCAGGCTGTATCACTCACAGAAGTGCTGAAGCATGGACGTGGAATATTTTCACATTAAGGAAACCCATGCTTTGTGGACATATTCAGAGTTATATATTCTGATATTCAGACTTAATTCACTGCTAATAGTGAATTTTCTCAGAGAAACCAGGGAGACAAAGAGACTTTTGATGTAATCATGAGAAAAAACATGGCTCGATGGTACGAAATTACCATTTAGGAACACATCTCAGAGCTGGCAGAAATTTGCTGTCACAGGAAGGCATTTTAATATTTTTTCTGTTGTGAAACAATATTACAGACCTGAATAATCACTTCATAACCGCATTTTCAGACAAGTGAATGCACTCTCGGTGCAGGACGTATCCAGAGCTAGGAAGGGGTTCTGTGTCTGATCCATAAGTAGAAACGAAGAACACTTCGTTGATATCTACTCAGACCATTGGGTCTCCCAGGCCATGCTTCTTTCCAGCAGAAATCCTTGAGGGATAGTTTATCTATGCCCTTGTTCCTGAGGTGTTTGTCTTGCTGTGTTGGGCACACGAAATTTTGCTGTCCGAGATCACTGGATATTGAAGCTGATCTTTCCTGGTGTTTCCCAGCATCTTCCACCCCACAGCAGTACCTGCCATCAGTGTGCTAATGTGCAAATTAAAGTTACATCCCTCTCGCTGCCTGTTTTTTCCATCTTTCCTTCTTTTTCTCCCTCTCCTCCAATTCGGAAGTCTCGTTCTCGTAGCCTCCAGAGAAAACCCCACAGGGGACAGCTCAGTTTTCCCTTCACCAGGAAGCCGAAATGTCCTCCCAGTGCTCTCCCCTGGTGCATCGGCCTTTCCTCCCTGGCCTGAGCTCTGGAAAGGCTGCTGCTCGCCCGGGAAGAGCTTTCCCACATCCCTGAATTGTCAGGGGACTGCCTGACCGTGGTCAGTGGTTTCCGTGTGCGGACACGTAGGCGGGAAGGGGCCGAGGGGCCGCAGGACAGCGGCAGGAGGGAGGCCTGGCCCAGGGCTGGGCTCTGTGGGTGAGGAGCTGCTGACCCGCCAGGATGTGGGGTCTGCGCACACAACTATCAATAAAGGCATTAAAAGTAGAGAGAGAGGAGCGGCTTCTCAAATTGCAGCCCTCGGTCTGCGGGAGGTTTTGCCTGTCCCGGAGTGGAACGTGCAAAGTTTGTCCTCCTGCCACATCTGCTGCATTTGCTCAGGGAGTGCAGGATGCCTGACCTGGGGAATTAACGCAGAAGCTTCAGGCTGCTTCTCACCTGCACTACCTCGCACAGCATCTGCTGCCGTGGTTTGAGTCCCCCCCGCCTTTGCTGCTCACGAAATAAATCGGGGGTGCAGAGATATTACAGCGAATAATGAGTGATCCCGAACCTGGGATTCGGATACAGCTTTTCTCATAGGTGAGGTGAGCGAGTCTGGAGTTGGGATCCACCTTTCCTGGGCAGCTGTGGAATTCTGTGCTCCTGCTCCTGACAGCCTGCCTCCCCCAGCAGTGGCACATGGGACAAAACCCAGTTTCCCCAGCAGCACAGCGTCACCGCAGGCTGCAAGAATCAGATTTCCACAATCCTTAACTAATCAAAAAAATCAAGCAGGCTCGCAGTTTGGGATATTTTTTTTTTTGTTTCTTTCTCTGTGTGTGTGTGTGTTTGTGCCAGATGTATCCAAAGGATGGCTGGCAACGCTTCCTGATTTTGTAATTGAGATGTATAAATACAGCAAGCCTGAGATAATATCTAGTAATGTAATCCTCCTGCATCCCTAGGCATTGACAGGAGCTGTTCCTAACTACCATACAAGTTCAGACCTAAACAAGAGCCCCTGGAGCGCAGCCACGCCGTACCTGCAGCACGGGGTGCTCCGGCTTTTAAGCTGCCCAAGGGGAACCCTCAGTGCTCCTCTCCCACCGAGGCCAGCAGGGATGGGAACACGGAACATCACTCAGAGGTACAGAGTGCCTCAGGAGATCCAGTTCCCTGGCTGACTCAGGTTCAAATCAAGGCTATTGATATTGTCTTTTAGTCAATACTGTAGACCCTCGGTCACAAGAGGTTAGATAAGATTAGAGAACTAAGTTTTTTTTAATCTGTTGAATATGAAAAATGGCCACTTCTGGCTTTTCATTCACACCATCTGTTGCTAGCAGGTTGTATTGGCAGTTTCAGGACAGATTAATAATTGTTCCTGATTTTGGCACACCAAGAGGTTAAAAATAAATCTTTAGCCACACAGAAGAGTCCCCAGCAACTGATTTCTCTAAGAAATTTTGGCAACTGGTAAAGAAAATATATGGTTTGAGCCTTCCTAGAACTATTTCTCCCAGCCACATGTGATATAAATAAAACAAACCTCAAGAATCTGGCTTAGAATATGGAATAACATTTTGCTACAGTCATTTCTGCTGTGTTTACCACAGCAAATGTTGAATTACAGGCATCACCATGCATAATATTTAAATATTTCAATAATACCCAGAGCTCTCAACACTCTTGTTTCTTTCCCATGTTCACAACAATTTGCCAGCAACATTTGAGAACAGAGCAGTCGTTTTAGAGCAGCCTCTTTGTGTCAAGAGACACACCACACAGCTGCATGTGAGATGCAGCACAACCCCTGGCTGGAGCATCCTTCTAGGGGTGCCAAAGGATTAAAACACTCCTGAGCGGCGTGTCCGAAGGTTTCCCTGAGCCAGGGGGTTTGGGGGCAGTGCTGTCAGGTCCTGTGAGGCTGAATCCCTGTCTCAGCTCCCAGCAGCCACGACTGTTGGTCGGGAAGTTCCTCCTGAAGCCTCGGTCCAGCCCTGCCCCAGTGATACAGACCGAGGCAGCAGAAATGCAATACGTGCTGAGGGAATGGAACTCGGCTAAAATTTCCACTTTGAGGATAACCTGGACAAAAAATAGTCCAACCCTAGAGGAGAATGAAAACTGAGGGAGAATCAAGAAGGGAGCCTGCAGGGACTTTCCATTATCTGGAGTATAAGAATGAAGATAACCACAAAACCGGCGCAAGGATCAAAGATGATCTCCTCAAATGCAGGTATCACTTTTTAAAGCACAAATAGCAAACAAGGGACAGAGTAAAATAAAGAAAAATAGCTATGTAATGTTGATAGGGATGTTAAAAAAAAGTATCATTAATCATCAGCGACTTTCTCACAGGATCTTGCAGCACACCTGGGAACTGGACCTTTGCACGGGAAAGTGATCTTATGAACAAGTTCTTCCTACACTTACTCCTTTCATAAAGTTTTTGTCTTTCTGGCTACTGTAACCAAACTTCTCAAGAGAGTATCTGGAAAATAAATGCAAAATGCTGAACACATCTGAAAATCTGGCATGATAAGGATGCCCAGCTGGGAGCTGAGCTCTTCCGCACAGTGAGTTCCTTACAAAGTGCAGTTCCCCATAGGACAGTGGGTAATACTTCCAGATTTGAGAGCATCCATGGGAGCAGGCTGTGGCAGGGAGGAGGGAGAGAACTGAATCAGGACACTGAGACCAATTTAGGGGTGGGGAAACTCCAACCCAGCCCAGCCATTCCAGCCTCCGCTTCCTGGCCCTGGGTGTTCCTGGTCTTGCTGGAGCCTCCTGCCAGTTCCAGCCTTTCTCCAGTGCGGAAAAGTAACTGAGGGGGAGCTGGACCATGCAGCAGCTGAGGCCAGCAGAGGAAAGGACTGGGAGCATTGCTGGCAGTGCAGTTGGGAGTGTGACATTTCCAGTCAGAGGCGACTGGAAATACATGATGTCGAGCTTAATGAGGAGCGAGGGAGGAACGAGGCATGAGGGTGGGTGCTAGCAGGGATTAAGCTCCATGAAAGGTCATTGTTTGATGGAAGGGAGGGAGCAGGAATGGGAAGGCAGAATGTCTTCTGAGCAAGAAGGGGATTTTCACGTCGTTTTTCCTTGGTCTTTATCTCCTGAGGTGTTTACACGATGCTTTGAATCTATGGGATGGTGGGCCCAGATTCCTGCAGGAAAATCAGATGTGCTCAGTCCTGCATCTACTTTCAGCTGTTATGTTTGTTCTGTGGGTGTCATTTGAGGGTCAAAGAGCCTCCTAAACACACACAAATGGCCTGCATAGTGTTTTGGAGATGTGGGTGTTATCACCTTGATTTTAATTAACACCAACCTCTCTTGACACAGCCTGGCTCAGGGCAAGGGGAGGACCCAGGGGTCCCAGCTGCCCATCACACGGGCCAGAGTGGACGATGGATGTTTTTCCTCCCAGGAAGCCACTCAGCATCAATGTCCAGTGACAACATGCACCATCAGATCACTCTGTGCTCAGGATAGGAAGCGTTATTCATTCTTCTTTTGGGACTGCAGCAAATTCCTGCACGAACAAACAGCCAGCTAGGAAAATAAAATTTAAAAAAAAAAAAAAAGGATGGCTGGAGTAAAGCTCAATGATTTAATTAAACATTAGATTAACTCTCCCCAAAAGCCACGAGCGAAAACACCACAAAGCACGTGCAAAAGACAGATGTTTGTGGACGGACCTGCACAACCTTTTTCACAGCCTTTTATGTAACTTTGGTACAGGCTTAGACAAAAAGTCATCCTGTTCTTCCCGAGCCAGCATGAAGCACAGCCAGGAAGCGTTAGTCATCAGGGAGTTTTGGTAGTTGTAGTTTGGAACCCCAACTGGAGTGTTTGCTTTGTGCACTGCTGAAAAATCTAACCCGAGAATTGGCCACCGTCTCGGTCAAATCGCATTTCTTTGGAAAATAGCTTTTGACTAAATTATCGCTATTAGGAGAAATGTTCCTTTTCACGCCCTCACAACACAGGACAAATGCAAAAGAAGCAACCCTTCCCTCTTCCCCAAGGAATTGTAATGACATTTTTTTCAGTGAGATTTGTAGGATTTCGTATTAAAATGTATTCTGAATTGTGTTTTAATGGGGGGGAGGAAATATTATTTTTGTAACCAAAATAAAACAGATGTAAAATTTTTCTCAGAAGGGTTTTACCCTCTAGAATGAAAACTGAATTTTTTCGTGGGTTAGTCTGAAAAACATATTTTAAGATTTGGTGAAACAATACATGGTTTTTACCAGTTACTGGCCATTCCCAGTGGTACATCCATCCTGTAGGCTTCTGTGTTCTGGCAAACTTTGGAAATTGCCAGTTTGGGCCAAATAAACAGTGTTTTTACGCATAAATAAAATTTGCCTCTACAATCAAGATGATTTTCTGCGAAGCATTTAAGCCCTAAGTCCAAATGGTTATGTGTACTTTGAATTCCTGAAATGAATCATGGAAAACTCTAACATAACAAGGTGCTGTTATTAAGTGCTATACAGCTACGGTTGCTATAAAAGCGAAGAAGAAACCTGAGGTGATGAAATAAATCTTCAGTTGGGACCAGTCAGCACAGCCCTATTGAACTGACAAGAGCTACACTGATTTAAACAGAGATTTTTATATGGCCTGTCGTTCATTCACTATACCCAATAAACTGTGGTGGAGGCCAGTGAAGCAATGTGGTTCATCCCAAAATCCACATTCTTCAGGCTCTCTTAACTTTTTGGGAAAGTTCTCCTCGAGTTTGGTGGTGCAGGACTGCACCCTGTGCTGCTCAGGGACACTTTCCCCCTGCATATTCACATGGCAGCTCTCGCTTCTGGGTGCCTGAGTAAATTTGCTCCTCTTGGCCCTAAATAACTCCACCGAAACAGATCCCTTATGGTCCCTGCATGGTGCAGGCTCACAAAATCCTGGCCCAGCCTCTCCCAGGGAGGAGGATTTTATCAGTGTGGGATCTCCTCCCACTGCTGGCAAGCAAAGCAGCGTTACCTCAAAGGTGGGTCTGCCTTGAGCACCACAAAGTAGCACCAACCCATGAGCAGGGAGACTTCAGCCCTGACTCAGGTCACGACAGGTATGTTATTCCCAGCACGGCAAGCTTCTGTTTCAAGCACTAATTTGCTTAAAGACTGAAATTATTTTAATCACAGATGCGCCCTTTTCAGGCATGTTGCCTCTGTTTCCTTCAGGATTTTGAGGAATTTCATAACAGTGCTCTGACATCACTGCACCCAGACACAATGTGCACCATTGTCAGATAAAGCACGGGTTTTACATTTGCATGGCTGTGTAGCTTTTCCTTTCTATTACCCAATGTTTTCCTTTTCCAGTTATGAATGCTCCAGATCACGCACATTCTTCCGGGGAATGATGAAGACATTCCTAGCTTAGGGAAAACCAAAGCAAAGCGGGGTGGTTGTGCGTTACCTGCTCACAAAGGATGCTCACGGCTGTGCCAGAGTGGCACAAAGCAGAGCGCACAGGAAAGGTGGGGTGGTTCCAAAACTCTTTCCCACTCCATGGAAGGTCAGTTCCCCTGCATGCAGTACCTGGACAGCTTGGATTAGACACCAGTGTGGTTCCAGGAAATTGACACCTATCCTTATGGACCCCAGGCAGGGAAGTGTCATAACGGGGACCAAGATAAAAAACCGAGATAGTGGTTGTTCATATGATTGACATTCTGCCTCAGTGTTCCCACACAAAGCCCTCTCTCTCTGCCTGACATGCGGGCGCTGCATTCCCAAGGCATTCTTGCAGCCTACACCACATCCCCGAACAATAGCCAGCCTTCTTTCGCTCTCCTGCCTCGTCTCTCTGAACAGCCCTCTGTTGACAACCCAGGCTGTTCTCACTCCTGAAGAATTCAAAAAATTGAACGATATAAGGACAGTCTGTGACTTCCAGGAGGCATCTTGGAGCATCCTATTTTTAAAACTGCGGTTTGGTGCTTCTTTCTCTGTTTTGTTTCTGTTTCAAAGGAAACCTCCAAAAATGCAGTTGCCCTGCAAATCCACCCTCAGACCAGGGAGTTGCTCTGAATGCGGCACCGCTAATAGCTGTAAAATGCAAATATGTGGATGACTTTCTCCGCTGGGCCATTCCAGAGCAGCCTTTCCCCTCTAAGCTTTAATGTTAATGCTGAGTGCCAAACTGGCAACCCCGGTGCAGTTGAAATGTTTGCACAAGGAGAATGGATGCATTGGCGTTTGCTCGCCTTGCCAACCAGGTCCCAAGCCTAAGATGGACAGGGCACATGTAAGGTCAAGGCAGTCCAGCCTTCTTCACACTCATGCCAACTCCTGTTCCTCAGGAATGATGAGTTTTGGTCTGGTGATGAGGATAAATATGAGCAGTGTGCATCTCTCTCTCCTTCATCTCACATGAGCGGCTGGCAGTGAGCCAAAACTAACAGGAGAGATGAGGAATCACGGTGCTGAACTTGCTGGGGTGTTCTCTCTTTCCTTGGTTGGTGATACACATCCGTGCCTGGGCAATACATCCCAGAAACAATGAGAAATGAGAGGAGAGGAGAGGAGAGGAGAGGAGAGGACTGAGATTGGCTCAGCTGGTCAGAGCATGGTGCTGGTAACACCAAAGTGGATTCAATCCCCATATGGGCCATTTACTTGAGAGTTGGACTCCATGATCCTTGTGGGTCCTTTCCAACTTGGAATACTCAGTGGACTTGCTGCATTGCCACAACTGTGCCACTTTTCATGGCACTGTCAGTCTAACAGAGACTAGAAAATGAGCAAAATCTCTCCTTATATAGTCAGCTTTTATAGTTTTCTGGTTTGGAAAAGAAAAAACAGGACACATTTTAGTGTTTTGCCACAGAGGTATCTCTGTTGTTGGTACCTTTGGTTCTGAGCATGTGATGGCATTTCTACCTATTCAAGAAGCCTGATGAACTTGAAGCACTTACACAAAACTGCAGCACTGCCTGCATCCTTCTTCAGGACCTCACGTCCGAGGATGCCTCAAGGAAAGCCCCTCTTTTTGAGGCCCTATTTGTTCTTGGCTTCGGGCTTCTCTGGGTGGATCTGGCAAAGCAAGGCCAGAATGGAACATCAATGAACAAGTGCGCTGGCGTCACTGAAAAATGAAAACAATTGGAAAATGACAATCAAAGGAAGGTGAAAGATCTAGTCCCAGGGCTTCCTGCTGCAGCTGAGAGTTTATTCAGATGGCCTCCAGATAATCTAAGCCAGAGAGAGGGCACACTGACTTAGTATGGTGTTTATTCCCCTGGCTTTGTTAGCTGTCAGATGCAAGAGCAGTCTGTCCTGGATGCCCTCCCATTTCCACACATCTTCGGGTTTAGGCTCCGATTTATGGTGATGCCATGGAAGCAACATGGAATGAGATAGAAATGAATGAGAAAAGCAAGAAATTTCTACCCTCTAGCATCTTTCACGATGTAGTTATGTAGGGTGTTATTTCCATACCAATTAAATACACTTGGTATCAGTGTTTCCCACACAGTTGTGTAAAGGGACCATGGCATGCAGACAATCAGCCCCAAATCATGTCCAGTCTTCCCTGGAAGGAGTCAGTTCAGGCAGCAGCTACTTCGAGTTAGATAATTTACTGGTCAAAACAATCCTTAACACCAGAACAAGGACAAACCCGTGCTTGTGGGAACCAGAAGTCAAGTCTTTTAACCAAGTTAAATACCTGGCTAGTTTATCTTTGCTGCTGCACATGAGTTAATAACCTGTGGTATCTTCACAGTGAGAGTCAAACTCACTGGAGGAATCTCCACTGAAGGAATTTGCAGGTTCCAGCACTGCAAATCAAGGTGGGTTTTTTTTCCCTAGAAGGGAGGGGGGGAAAAGGACAAGGCTTATGGCAATAATCTACTGGTTAACAGGATATACACACTGGAGAGTTAATAGAATGTTTCCCGTGGCTTATTCCATTGTAGAGAAAATCAGGGTTTTCCCAGCAGGAATCATTTGCCTTTATCCTTGCTGTAGCCTCACTGAAACCTGGGACTCGCGCTAAGAGTTTGGGATTTCTAGCTCTAAAATCAAGTTTCTTAAGCAACAGAAAGGAAACATCTTGTTTAGTGCAGCATTCATGGAATTACCGAGGCGAGTGCACCTCCTCTGCAAGTTTAAAGAAGTTCATGGATTTGGTAAATGCCAAAATTTGAACTAGTCAGAACTACTAGCACATTCTTGAAGTCTGTTTCTATGTTATCCAGATTGGCAGATCGTATGCCAATATGTGTGTTTAAAATACACTCACTACAATATCATTTTGGAATTTAACTTTTTTGTTCATTGCTGTGGCACTGACTTAGTTGTTTTATCCCAGGTTTTGCATTTAGTGCTTCTAAACTTAGGATCTGTCTCAAGCACTACGGCAATCCCATTACCCAAATGCTACAGCCTTATTTTACGATACAATTTTTATTCTAACAGCTCTTCACAAACCCCTGGAAATCACCTTGCACAATAAACACTTGCTACAGGTCACTAAAATCTCCTGGAGGCAGCAATTGTAGCAATTTTAATCATGTTTGCTGCTGTATTTAACTTTAGATGGATGCCTAAGATCTTTTGTCCATTTGACTGAACTGAGAGCATGAGGGATGCACCAGTGCAATCAGCTTTTAATGACCTTTGAGACCCAAAATGTATCTGCTCTTCAATGCTGGAGCCAAAGAACAGAATCATAGAATCATTAAGGTTGGAAAATCCCTATAAGATCAGGGAGTTCAGCCACCAACCCAGCACTGCCAAGGCCACCACAAACCCACGTCCCCAGGTGCCACATCTATATGGCTTTTAGATCCCTCTGGGGATGGTGACTCCACCACTGCCCTGGGCAGCCTGTTCCAATGCTTGGCCAACATTTCCATGAACGCATTTTCACTAATACCAAATCTAAACTGATCCTGGTGCAACTCGAGGCTGTTTCCTCTTGTGCTGTCCCTATTCCCTGGACGCAGAGCCCGATCCCCACCTGGCTGCCCTCTCCTTTCAGGGAATTGTGGAGAGTCAGAAGGTCCCCCCTGAGCCTCCTTTTCTCCAGGCTGAGCCTCCCAGCTCCCTCAGACTTGTGCTCCCCTCCTCCCTTGTTCACCTGATGACAAATACAGCACAGAGCTCTGGCCCATTGGTGCTCTCCTCACCCTCAGAGCCAGAGCTGGCAAGTAAAAAAAAAGCATTTGAGCAAGATTAATCTGCAATAATTATATATTACAAATGTATTTATTCTGTTTAGGGAGAAACTCCTGTAAGGCTCCAGATGAGACATTTCTCACGTATATTATTTAGCTTTTCCCGAGGCCCTAATGAATTGCTTTAAATTACAGACTTAGATATTGATTAGCCTCATTCAGTTGAAATCTAGGCTTAGCAATCTATACTTGTCTATAGTTTATTTGTGATATTATTCCTAATAAAGAGCTGCAATTAATCCACATCAAGAAAAATCAATTAATACAGATTTGTATCACAAAGAAAGAAATCCTCCTCATATCTGCCCACTAATCCTGAAGCTTAGGTCTTTCTTTGCTACCAAGGAGGACAGATAAAAAATATTGATTTCACCCTATTTTTACAATTTATAGTGATACAATAATAGCACACAGAACAGACGGGGCTTATCAATTAAAACTATTTTTATACATGATGATAGATGAGGACACTCAATGCCTTTGTTCTCTGCATTATTAATAATTATTAATATGAGGGACTAGGAGTTCTGTAATAAGAATAATCACTCCAAGCACAGCTCTCAGAGAGTCGGGCTTCGCTCCAGGTATGATTGTGAATTTTGCACTGAATGAACCACAACACAATGGTTCTAGAAGGAAAATTGCAGTTATCTGCAGCTGCATGGGAAGGGAGGATTACTCTGTGCAATTTTAGGCTAATGGCACAACGTGAAGAAACACAAGACGCTATCCAAGCTCACATCTTTCTAATTTTAACCAGTTCTATCCCCCATTTTAACCAAGTTAATATCTAACCTAATTTATTAGAAATAGTAAAAAAAATAATCTTATCAGAGCCTTCTTGCAGGAAGCGTCACATAAACACTGCGAATTAGATTTTGCAATTTTAGAAGCCAAACTTCATCCTTGCTACGCAAAGAAGACAACAATGTGTCATTGTCCCTTCACAATTCCTACTGTAAACAGTTTATGTGATTTATTCTTTTGCATGCTAGATAATTACATATTTTATACCAGTGTATCATCAGCATGTTGTTATTCTGACTGCCCCATAATAGAAATTGTGTATTTTCCCACTGCAGTGAATGCTATTCTTAACATACATTGGCCTCAAGCAGCTAAAAATATCAAGAGTTCTGTTGCCTGTGGGAAAGTTCTGCTGGAGTTATTTCTATTAAAAGTTTAATATTGGTTCCCTTCCATTTTTCATACTGTATGTGCCATTCCCATTTAATGCTCTCTTCTCCCCCGTGCAATTACTTACAAGCGCTTAAGTGTCGCACATGAGGCGAATGATGCCCTAATTCACTCTAATTCTAACATTAATATGAATGATTGGCAATGAGATTAGTACTGAGGAGCACCATTTTAAAATAAACTGTGATGACACAGTGACAGCTATACGAAGGATTAAGGAGCACGGATTATCACAGGTTGTGGTTCGAGGTATCAGATGACAGGGCCCTGTGTTTGTTCTTGCCAAGGACACCAGGCAATCAGGGGCTGGAGCAGCAGCCAACTGTAATTCTTACACTGAATCTCTGGCCCACTCGGGGGTTTTTCAACTCCTCTAAGTTTTTGACAGACGGTAGGTTCAGGAAAAAAAAAAAAGAAAGTTTTTTGAGAGGTATTTAATTTATCTGGCAACTTAGAGCCCGTGCAGATACAAAGGAAAAGCTCTAGTTTTATAAACATTTTTTTTTTTTAACCCAAATTCATATAATCCATGAAGATGCCACTAAATTAATGGCAACGTTTATTTTTCTCTGCTGTTGCACATTTAAATTTATCTCCTTGCAATGGTATTTTTGCTCTTCTTTCCCCTTTCTTCAAAAGATATCAGAAGCCGATTCAGAAACCTTAATTCATGCAATTTAACCAATAACATCTATGTTATACAGGTCACTACCTACACAGTCTGATCCTCATTTTCCTGATGCTTCCATACAATACTTTTATATTTCAAGATGCTTAAAAATCAACATGGTGGCATTCAAGGAAGCGAGGAAGAAGTTGAGAAACAGTAATTATTCCTTGTTTCAGTTATCTGAATTTTGGAAGGGCCAAAGAAGACACCATCATCTTTTGACCCACAGATAACCACATGGATTCCCCTTACTGAGCTTGTACTGGTTTAGGTCAAAGATGATGTGTATAATTTTATATATTTGGGAGATTGCATGTGGCTCATCCAAGACAAAATTTACAGAGGACACACAAGTCACAACCCCGGAGCAGTCCTGCTGGAGAGCTTGGCCTTGCAATACAAGCCATAAGGAAATGCGTGTTTAATGTCCATATTTAAAAATCCAAGACATAGGAAGTTCAATATATTGAGTATGAAGCCACTTCACACAGTAGGATTTTGAGAAAAGAAAGTCAGGCACAGGTGTGTGTGCATTTGTCCCATAGCTCTATTTGCAATTTAGTGTATTCCACAGAATTTCCTAAACTGATTCATATCAGAGTTTCTATTCTCTGATTTCAAAATGTTCAGCAAAACAGTACCCACCTTAATCTCCACTGTGTTATTCTAGGGAAATGCAGAAGTCACCTGCCTTAAACATCCCTATTTGGCAGCTTCCTTTTCAGCCAGCCAGGGATGGCACTTGTCCCTTAGTGTTTCCAGAAGATTATGTCCAGTTGGTATCTACTGGCACCCCAGAACACCTCTGAGATCCTTTAAAATTCCTGGGTACAGGTATAGGGATGTTTTGATCTTAACTCTGATCGCAGAAGTTTGTGCCTAAAAAGCTCCTGTTAGAACTTATTAAAGTTACTCTTGGAAAAGAAAACACTGAATGATCCCTATTAAGGATAATTATAAGATATGGATTTTTTTTTTCCGAAATAAGGCCAGCTTTATCCTTTTTATCTTACTGTATCTTAAACTGGTGAAGAAGATCAGTATCATTCAGGTTTTATTCTTAATATATTAAAAAATGAGCCTGGTGGGTACAGGTCTGCCCTCTCACCTTATGTTTCTCTTATCCTTCTGCAATTTTAAGCTTTTCCCTCCTATGCATCACTACAAGTTTCCTCTTCCTCACATCCAGAATTAAACACACACAAATGGAATGTTTATTTTCCCCCTCTCCACTAACCTAGAACTTCCTCTCAGCTGGTTCCCTACCTTCTCTGCTGTTTTTCTGTTTGATCTCTGGATTTATGTTCACCTCTTACTCCGATATTTTAAATCCATCACGCCTTGCATGTCATCCATGTCCTTGGGAGGGCCCTCTCCCAGATATAATGTGCTGCGTGGAGTTTCATGTACATGTGCCCACAAACACATGGGCACACATGCTTGTTTCCTCACTTCTGCATGATGAATGATTATAATATTTTTCCAGCTGTTTCTGTGAGCTCAACGTGCTTAAATGCGATGAATGTCCTGTTAATCAGACAACAATCACACCTGAACATGAGCACATTAGTACACATGCATAAAAAAAAAATAAAATTTTCCTTTAAAGGTGAACTGCAAAAGGAATTGAGGCAGGGAAACAAATCCTCTGCCTCATTTTTTGTTTAGCACAGGTGACTATTGCCTGTAAAATTCCACCCTGCACTTCCCTCATCTCCATCTTCCTGACATTTTGAAAGCCTGTCTGCCAGCAAAAGGTTTGACAGTTCAAACCTTTCTTATGGACAGAAAGTAGAGCTGTTGAAAATGACTGCACTGACCAAAGCAGATGCAGATGAGGGTTTGGGTTTCTGCAGGAGAAGGATTGTACAGTAACATATCAGGATCCATCTGAACTAATTTAGCTGTGCTGGCAAAAATTTTATGTACACAGAAAGCTTGAGATACAGAACAGCAACAACGAGTATATTTAAAAAAAAAAAAATCAAGCTGTGATCTCTTTTAAGCTTCCATTGTAAATCATGAAGAAGCGATGAAAAGCATAAATGCAATAAAAATAATCATTTCCAGGTCACTGTTAAATGATGTGACAAAGGCAGACAGGGATATCATTGACACTGCAAGCCGGAGAAGACCCACTCTGCTCATCTGTCATTTCCTTTCTCTTTACATCCCTGTGCACTGTACCTCTTTTGCACTTTTCCTTCTTCCTATTAACTTTTCCATCTTGCCTGCCTCCCTCACCTCTGAGCATCCTGCAGCAGCGTGATGCTGATTTCACATCTCACCAGGCCTCCTCAGGGAGCAAAAGCACAACAATCTCTCCCTAATAAGATTCTGGCACTCCCTCTGGAAGCTTCTTCCAGAAGCTGGATGTGAACAAGCATGTGAAAATGAGGAATAATGGGAATGAAAGCTAACTCACATCTTTGGGACTTCGCAGGGACCTTGAACTGAGCGCTGAGGGCAAAGCACGGTCCTTGCCAGATCTCATCTCAGCACAAACAGAGTAAATTCAGTGTCAGGACTCTGAAATCCAGTAGAGCACCAGTTTCTTCTGACCCCTTGTGTGTATATATGTATCTATATATCTATTCATCTATAGATAAATCTATATATTTATCTATAGATAAATCTATGTATTTACACACACAGACATACCTAAATCTGTGCATGTCTCCATATCCGGTTCTACACAGGAAGTGTACCAAAATTAAAACACAGCAAAATATCAATAAAGTTTGAATTAATGATGCTGTTTTTTGAATGACTGGGTAGGATTCTTCACTTTTTTAAAAAATGCCTTATGCTCCAAAAATTTCTACGTTGGTCCAGAAGGATGCTGATGGAGGGAGCTGTGCATCCCTTTACTGCGAGAGCTGAGTTAAAGGTGTTACTGGCAGTTGAGATAAATCTCAAACGCTGCTCTTTAGCCAAGTTCATGCAGTAGGATACAGCCATGAACGTGCACACCCAGCAGGCCTGTCCATCCTACCTGCTGGCAAAAGGTGGGTGCTGTACCCGTGAAGATTAACGCAGACAAACCCCGGCCCGAGGGGCTGATCCGCTCTTGGGTGAGTTACTGAGAGTTCCTGCGGTGTGGAAGAGTGCTGGGAAAGGATGTCCTCCTGCACGTACCAAAAGGGCTGCAGAAAAGGTGGGGTCACGGAGCAGAAACTGTCTATCCCAAATCTGGAAATCCTGCCAGCCCGGCGTGGCAAGCCAGCTATGACAGAAGCTGTGGAACTGTTCCTGGTGGGGTCAGGGGGACATGGGCCACATGTTTGAGTGCACAGAATTGTAGCTGAGCAGTGGAAATCCCGTATTTCAGCGTGAGCAGATATTTTTCTGCTCTCGTGGATGTAAATGGAACCAGTGCCTGAAAGAACTTGGCTCTGTGGCCTGGAAAATGGTATTTTCTCAGATTATTTGCTTATTTTCTAACTGCTGACCTGCTTTGATTCTATCACACACATTTCCTACAGTGAGAATCAGTCATTCTGCCTTCGCCCTGTCTCCACCACGGCTTCAGGACACGCCTGTTGCCCCTGCTTTCTTCTCGTGGCCACATTTCCCATAACCCCAGCCAAAAACGGGGACTGCCTGATGCTGGGGAACACCACGTCCCTCTGTTTCCTGCCTGCACACCTGTCCTGGACAGTCAGAGGTGAGATCCACCCCGCAGCACTGCCCGCTTCCACTACCAGAAGAAGTGCAGTCATTAATTACAATATCACGTGCACTTTTGCAAAAACGATTGAAAAACAGCCACAATCAACAGGAGAAGTGAAGAGCAAGTTTGTTACCGGGGTAGGCACCTACAGCGGGCACTGCAGCGAGTTTATAGGCATATTTTAAGGCAGATTCGGAAGAAAAGATGCCACTTACTCACCAGCAGTGCCTCCTATCCACACTGCAAAAGGCCTCCAGTGAAGCCCTGAGCTAGCACATTAGAGATCTCTGATGAGATCACAGCGTGGGGCACGCTTGGCTCGAGGCTTTACAAAGGCTCCAGCATCTCTCTGCCAACAGAGAGCTGAGGGGTTTTTTTGGTAAAAACTTGGGATGCAGCTCCTGACTGATGCTCCTGGCTGGCTCTGTTCAGGATAAGCACCAGCATACCCTGTCCCAGACACACCTGCTGGCGTGGTCCCGGGGTTAGGTCAGCCAGGCAGACCAATGACTTGTCACAGGGACCGTGATGAATGGCAGATTTGGGGTATAGCAAGGCTCACAAGCATCAGCCTCTTGTCACCTGCCTCTGGAGGTCTGCTTCCCTCTGTAGCTCATTTCTGTACCTTAACTTGCAGGATTTAGTGCAAGAGTGGAGGTTTTTGCACGTTCCACTTAGGGGCAAACTCGCAAATGAGCATTTTCAAGGCGTAACTCGTGGAGCTGGAGGCAGAGGGGGCTTGGCACACTCATCCCCCAATGGTACTTGGAGCAGTTTAGGCAATTTATTGCATCACACCCGAGTGACACCAGCTGGTCCCACACTGGTGACGTGCATGCCACTGCATGTGAATATTTGTAACTCCACTGGCATGGGGCTGCTGAGTAATTCCTGGTGGATAATCCACTCACAGCAATTCGGCTTCCTTTGCTGCTCCCATGCATTGCACACACCCCGCTGACAACACACAGTCAAAGGCGGGAGGAACGTTTGGCCTCCCAAATTTTCAGATAAGCTGATACAAGGGACACAACAGCCCTCTCTCCTATCGCCCTGGAACACACTTGCTTTTTCGTACTTTGTTTCAGCTTCAATACTTACGAAACGTTACTTTAACACTCAGGGAATGGGCTTAACCCAGGTAAGAGGGGAGAGAGAGGTGCTCTTGGCACAGATCAGCAGCTCCTGTACTTGGCACTGATTAGATTAACACCAGGAACCACTTTAGAGAGGGCAGTCTAATGTTTATGGCCATCACTTGCTTGCTGAGGAAGATCCCATCTTCCAGTTAACGGCAGCTGTGCCAGTGGTTTCTCTGATAGATGGTGATGTGCACTTAATGAATAGATTAAACTGCCCTTTGCCTTTCTTTGAGACATCCAGCCCCTGCTAGCAGCAGGTAACACTTCTGAAAGAGCCTAGAGCCTATTTTCCAGAAGGATTTAGTCACAGACTTTCACATAAGCTTATTCATCCTGGCCTCTGGGTTGTGGTTACACACACATTTCTCCGGGACGTGGAGTCAGCATCAGCAGGCGATGTCCACTCTGGCTCTCCCCTGCTGCTCCCATGCTCCTGCCACCCCTCCGTGCCCGTGCAGAACAAAGAGGGCAGTGTAGGGACTGCCACAAACAGCCCTGGCTGGTGGCAGCATGACTTGCCGGAGCCAAAAGTGCCACAGAGAAAAATGTTTGTGGAACCACAGCTTCGAGCACTTCCCAGCGGGGTAAATTAATGTCCACGGTGCTCCATCCTGCCACAGCGAGACTGCTACCAATTCCTGGGGCCTAGAGATAGCCCAGGTAGATTCTCACGTCACTCTGACAGGTGTCCAGGTGCTTCAGATGCTTCTGACACATTTTACACTAGAGCTGCTGGTTTGGGTTTGCCTCACCCAGTGGCAGAAACGGCGCTGTTCACGCTCGAAGAAGCTAAGTCCCATCAATTATTGCGTTTCAGTGAAGCGAACAAGCATGACAGCACCTGGAGATGGACAGCCCTGGGCTAGCAAATCCTGATCCCTCAAGGTCTACTGCTTTGCCTACTGCAAACACACTATCTGACAACCATAAATCACCCACTCATTATGTAACGGCCATGCCGTTTCACGGACAAAGATGCATTTCACAGAGAGTATGGTTTTAATAAACAGGCGGCCTTTCAGTGGCTAGACTGGAATAAGCCAGTGATCTCAGTGCAGTTCCTGTTGGAAAGGTAGTCACGGCACAAAAAACACCGGCACAGATGGGTGAGTTGTTCATGGGCTGCAGTAGAAGTATGAATTTCTCGCCCAGGCAGGTTCTGGCAGCAGTACCCTTGCCTGGTGAGCAGTGCCCTTCTGGGTGAGCCAGGGGTACCTGGCCCCTGGCTGTGCCTCACAGGACCCCTTGGGTGCCTCAGTGGAATTCTCATGCCAAGTGTGTGCACAGTTAACTTGGGACCTCTAATTAATTCCCCTCAGCGTTACCGTGCAGTAAACGGGGGGCTACGTGGGGCTGACTGAGTTATGACCCACCCTCACATGTGCAAAGCATGCACTTCTGAAATGCAACAGGAAATATTCATTATTCTTGGATAGAGCTCCCTTTGAGTCCAGCAGTTACAGCAGCTGTCGTCATTTACTGCATTAGCAAGCACTATTTCTGTGAATTTATATCATCGTGTCCCAGAGTTCTGTGCCAGCAATATGCTTAACCCACTGCTGCAAAATAATCCCGTCTATATTGGCCACATATTTGAGATATTATGATTAGACTTTTTTAGTGGGTGTTAGGAATTATTTTTATAAATGTAGCATGTGCGTATGCACGAGGGTTTTTACAATCGACCCTAAAAAGGAAAGAAATATACCTTCATTCTTATATTTTGATGTGGTTCTCCCCTATCAAGCTAATAGAGCTATGCCAGCCCTGTAAAATATTTATGAAATAACCAAATACAAAGAAATAATGTAATTTGGTGTGATTTTTTTCTGAATTATGGTTTTTATGTATTTCCCACAGACTGTCAAATCTGTCATTTCAGTGGGATAGGTGTTGATACCTGAGGATGGCTGGTATCAGTCAGAACACAGACTGATGTCAGTGTTTGAAGAAACAGAGGTATTAGCAAGCACCTTTACTGCACCCTGCACTTCCAAGCCATGCAAGAACCTGGTCCTTCCTGTAACATCATCTTCAACACATCTTAAAATATATACTGAGGAAATCTCAGATTGAAACATCTTGTTATTTTAGTTGTTAAAATGATACTGAAATGTTGACTTTTTTTTTTCCCCAACTTAAATCTGGGGAGAAAATGTATATTCCAGCAGAAGCACATCTGCAGATTATTTTACAGACAAACCTGTTCTGGAAAACTAATTCCAAAATTTTATTTTATGGAGTAGCACGAATCTTACTAATAATGATCACAAAATAGTAGAACCCAGTGCAGTTAAAAACAAAAAAAAAGGTATGTGGGACTGCAGCTTGAAGGGGGAAATAAAACACCCATGTCGTGAGAGTACTGTTACATTTCTTACAAAACTATTGTCATATTTGCAGAAGACATTGCAGAATGCATTTGGCCATCGTTAATGGTTGGGCTCAATGACCTTAGAGGTCTTTTCCAACGTTAATGATGCTCTGGTTATATGATATTCTGCCAGGGAGGGTCTGAACACTGACATTTCCTCTGCCACTGAAATCCAAAGGCATGTGAGATGGGTTTACTGCAGCTCCACACTCCAGAGCTTGACCCTGAAGATACACACAGGTGCTTGACCCAGTGAACACATCGTAGCTTATTTCTTCCTGTTCCTTCCCTCCTTCATACCTTCTCAAGGAGCCAATTATTGGTCAAATGGAAAGGAAGGCCCAACCGAGCCCAAAGTGCAACCACGTCTGCTCAGATTTCTCTGTGCCCCAACACTGATTCAGCACAAATACACCTTCCCAAAGGGCTGCCGGAGTCTTGCTCTGAAAAGCAAAATTCAGGAGCTGTAGGAATTCTTATTTCTGATCAACCTGTGCTGTCTTTTTCCAGCTCGGCATGGCTTAACCTGGATAAAGATGGAAACGTTCTCCAGCAAGCCAGAACTCAGTCTCTACTCAAATCAGCAGACTTGAGTTGACTTGTTGGTCCTCCCGTGCTCAGAAGGTCTGGCACCGCAGTGAGACTGCATTTTCAGACTGGAATAACTACCCAAACTTTCCACACGTCAGTGTGCTGGGAAATGGGGATGCTTTTTGAAACAGTTGGTCCCTGAGGGTGGAAGAAATGAGGAACGGGGAAACCGAGCTAATTACAGCTGCCTTGCACTGCTGTTGGTGCGTGGGCTGTAGCATCATCTGTCAGAGCTTTGCTCTAGAACAGAATCCAAAAATGGTTTGGGTTGGAAGGGACCTTAAAGATCATCTAATTCCAACCCTCCCACCATGAGCAGGGACACCTTCTACAATCCCAGGTTGCTCAGAGCCCCATCCAACCTGGCCTTGGTCACTTCCAGGGATGGGGCAGCCACAGCTTCTCTGGGCAACCTGTGCCAGGGCCTCCCCACCTTCCCAGGGGAGGATTTCTTCCCAAAATCCAGTGCTGTAGGCACTCTCTTGCAGCCCAGTGGCAGGATGTAAAGGATGTAACACTGCATGGAGGTTGGGGCAAGTGGAGTAAAACTGGGGGGGGGGCTGACTCCGCCAAGACGCGCTGTACCTACCCCGACTTCTTTACAGGACACTTGGCTCCCTACCAGGCTGGATCTGCGACTCAGAGCAAGTCATTGTAATAAATTCTAGACAGTGATACGACCGTCTGGTCCTGTGGGACATGGAGTTCAGGGAAAGTTGTGGGTGCTGAGATTAGACTTTCAGATAAACAGATCCTAAGGGATGTTGTGCCCTGCGCTTAACATTTTTAGTGAGCTACAGCATTGAGTCTTTTGGAAAGAGTCTCAATTCATTCATGTGAGCTACAGCATTGAGTCTTTTCGAAAAGGGTCTTAATTAATTCTTATTTGGAATGGCAAGAGCCTCTGTCTACAAACTGCCTTGATGTTTTTACACTATCTGCTGTTAAAATCAAAGCAGCGTGTTGCATCACACTTCAGTGTTACCTGCAAGGAATAACCTGTCACTAATGCCAAAAGATAGCAATCACTAAATGAATGAATTGGGGTTACAGATACTCTCCAGTCCCTTCATTATTTAGGTAGAAAAAGGTGTTTTGAAAATCGAGCAGGCTCTGAGAAAAGAATCTTGGCAATAACTGATTTTCAGTGCAAACCATGAGATTTGCTTCGGCACTCTCTGGCTACCTTGGAACTGAATACGTTTTATGGCATACTCCCCTTCCTGGAGTTATTTCTGCTGGTTTAAAGGCATCCACGTGCCTTTTACTTCCCCTGCATTTGTAAGTGGGGAGGTGGGGGGGCATAAACCCTCTTCAGCCCAGCCCCAAAAATACTTCGGCTGTTTATCCAAAAGCACCATGAATCTGATGTAAAAGCCACCCACACCTTCAGCACCACGAATGTACCCGCCATCCATACATTCTATCCCAAACTGAAAGTTCTGCATGTTCTTGCTAACCTAGTTTTGCGTGTGCGTGTGCTTTTTTTTTTTGCTTTTTTTTTTTTTTTTAACAATAGGCCTAAATCCATATTAATGATCCAAAAAGTGACCAGGCCTCAGCACCTTTTGTCCTCTATACATTAACTATCCAATAATCAACAGTAGCTGTCCTGTACTCTGGTGTCTTTAGCCTAATTCAGAGGGACAGATATTTATCATCACCCTTGAATTGGGTGACCCATTCTGACAGGTCGACATCCTTATTTATGTAACCATGTCATAGACAGTAACTGCTAATGAGTGGAGTGACACAGAGGTCTGTTAGATGGAAAGGCAGAGGAAAGCCGAAAAGGGCATGAGGGGTTAATGGGACTTTTCTGTTCCAGCCTCCTGGGATGTGTAATTATGTTCTAATAAGAAATGAATGTATTGATTAGATTAGTGTGCAATTGTGTTCATGTGCACACGTATAGTGCTGCATGCATATAGACAGTCATTGTGTGTGCCTCTGGTCCCCTCAGTGTGTGTTTGAACCCAAAGTATCTTTGTGCCGGGGCCAAAAACAAGCAGCGCACTCCCACAGCCCTCTTCTTGTCCTCCATGTGAATTCAACTGGAGTTTATCTGAGTAAAGGCTGAATTTAACTTCAGTAAACACCAAATAAGGGCTTCAGGATTAGGCCCTCACAAACAAATGACTTCCTATTTGCATTGTTTGGGATAAACACTCACCATCACTTAAGAGAGCAGTAAAAGCAGCCAATAATACATTTTAAACAGGGTCATCTGCTGAGGATGACCGTCCACCAGCCAAAGTAGGCCATGCTCATGCCTGATGGACAGCCTCTTCCAGCAGCCTGCTTACAGTAGGGAGGAATTTGGCCCAGCATTCTTTCTCATCAAGTAAAATATGTTCCCTGACAGGTCAAGGAAAGCATCCTTCACACGCTCACAAAGGGCCGATTCTCCGCCGCATCCCTCCGAAGTGTGTGTGATCTGAACTTGAGGGTGAATTCCCCCGATGGGAAAGACACAACAATAGGGGAAAGCAGGGCGGGGGGAAGGAAAGCATGTCTGAAAATTAGAGCTGCCCACGGCTCAGGAGCCCAGGGAATGCGGCCGATAGCGGTGCTCTCACCGCAGCCCCTCGCTGACGCTAATACGGGCAGGCAGCAGAATTGTGGTCTTGGTACCTTGCACTGTACGAATTCCAGCCATAAGCAGAGCCTTACACGTCCTGGGGACTTGGATGTGATGTCTGAGTTGGGAAGGAACAAACAGGGCTAGGCTGGCAGAAGAATAGGCTTTTTGGGTCACCACCTCAGCCTCCTGTCCCTGGGATAACGAAGGCCGTGGCACCAGCGTGCACAGGCCTGTGACAAATTAGTACCTCCAGTTGCACGCTGAAGAAGAAATAAATTACTTTCTAGTGACTCCCTCTGGAAAGAAGCAGCATTATTAGGCTCTAATGGGATTTCCTTCTATCCCGGTCTTGATTAGGACCTTTGTGAGGCAAAGGGGAGGGAGAGAGAACGGAAAACTGAGGGATTCTCAAGTCTGAGGAGGGCCCACTTTACCCAACCAGAACTTTTGTGAATTGTGGCTAAGATTCCAGATGTGACACTCAGGAAAAGCTGGAGTACAAAGATGCGAAAAAGGACTTACTAGGCAAGATTTCCAAACATTTCAGAAATGTTTAAACAAAGCAATGTAAGAACACGCTGTAGGTTCAGTGTCACAAAAGAAGAATTTCTTGGAAATGGATTCTCATTAATCTATCTTTTTTCCTGAAGAATGAAAGACGGAGGGTATTAAAATATGGCACTTGCAACGTGGAGGTCAATGGACCCCTAAAGTCTGACCTTTATCTGAGGGATAATGACTAAACACATTTCTCTCTCATTGCCATACTACTGCAAATTTTTCCATCTGAGCAGCACCGAGGAGGTTTGGTGGGTTTTTTAAAAGTGTTTTGATGCAGAAAATCACTCAGGGAACATATTTATGAAAGACAACGTATTTATATTCCCTACAAGAGAGACTTAAAATCCAAGCTAGATCTAACTGTGAAGGTCCACCTTGTAAAAATTTGCCTCAAGGGTCAAAATAGAGCGTAAAAAAGTCTGGAACTGGCGATGGCTGTAGGAGTGTTACCACCGACTTCATGAGGGCTGAGATCACGTGTGACACGAAAGAACCCGAGAAGGAACAACCTTGCAAAACGATGGTATTTTCTTCAAATAAAGTACGATGCTCAAGCAGGTTCAGTATCCAGGCTGAACAGCAGAAATGCCCTCTGAAGGCAGAGGCAGTGCTTAGTTCAAACCCAGGCCCGAACAGCGGATGCAGGGGAGCCAATTTTTCAGCAAGCGCCGACCCTTTGACTCCTAATGGTTGAGGGTGGGTTCACATTTGAACATTCACACAAAACTGATTTTCCCCATTATATTGATGGGAACTTGGCAATGCAATGAATCATCTTCAGCTGGCTGATTTATTTAGCAGGGCGACTTGAGGCAGCAAACTTGGAGCAAGGTAGCCCAAACTAAGATGAAATATCCTTCCCTGTCCCATTTATTAGTGTCAGCATCAGCATAAGCTTTTCTCCTTAATGGACCGATCTTTCATTCAGGCCATAGAGGATCCTGAGAAAGTTTTCCTCGTTTCTTTATATTTTGCCCAACTTCTAAGTGGGCTCCTAAAAACTTATTGAAAGAGCATTACTCAGTCTGACACATTCCATTTATTTCAATATGGTGACAAAGAGGGAAGATCTAGTTAAAAATATTGCAAGAGCCTTATGGGATACTTATGGGGTTTTTTTAAATGTAATACATCACAATAGAATACTTTGTTTTTGTAGAAGGGCATTCTGTATTCGCCAAAAAAGCTGCTGACTTAATCATTAGTTATGATGAGAAGAGATTTAGTGCTCTCTTTCTTTACACTGTCACTGAGAACAATGTCTATGAAAAAGCCTATGCTTCCCATTATAAATCACTATAAGCTCCATGAAAATTTCTCCTCTACCCTGGGGTTTAAGGGAGCAGATCCTCAGCGATGCAGCCTCCCAACAGCAGCACTTTATGCCGAGCTCTACGAGTTCACGGCATGCTATGGTTCACCCTAAGTCCAGGCGCTACCAGTGCGTGCAGCTCCCATTGTTCAGCAATTTATGAGTGGCTACTCTTTGACAAAAAATGAAATACCTCTTCCTTTGCAGCCTCTACATATTTCTAAAATGCTTTAAAGCACGTTACCACTTTTAGCATCGCAAATATATATTACTGTTTATCATCAGACTGCCTTTGAGAAGCACAACGCAGCCTCTGCTCCTTCACCCTCTCGTGTCCAAATTTCAGATCTTGTTTACGGTAAGTGAGGATTCAGAAAGAAAGCTAATCAAAAAAGAAATGGTTCATAAGTGCTTCCTTCACTGAACAAAGAACACCATATCACATCATTTCAAAAGGACAATTCAACCTTAAAGGGTTTGTGGGGGCAGTTCTGAGATGCACGAGCATCTCTCAAAATTATTCATATAAGAAATACAGATTTAGAGACCTAACATTAAACACGTGGGTTTGAAAGCCTTTAACCTTCTTCCCTTCCTTCCCCTCCTCCCCCATATCATAGTCACATACACTGGCTGGATTTTATTGTATAACTTTGTAAAGAACTAAAAAAAAAAAAAAAAAGTGAGTGTTCCACACATCTGTCAGCATTTTTTTTGTTTGTTGGCCCAAGCTGACAGCTTTTTTTGTGTTTCCTAGTTTATCAGAAGTCTATCACAATGTTTTGAAGAAAACGAGCCAAGACATTTTCCCTAGATTTTGGTGTCCTCTAATATTTTAATTCATTCTTCTGAGTTTGTTTCTTATTTACTGCTTCCCCCATTTCTTGAAGATAGTATTCCGAGAAGCAGAGTTGCTTGTTTCATCACAAGCTGTCTCAAATTTGTCCTTTACTGGGTTTAAGTCTGTGAGGCCTGTTCAAAATTCATATCACTGGGTTCAGTTTGAAAGGGAGGACTTTGAATCAAAGTTCTCAGCCACCCACACTGGACCTGAAAGGCCACTAGAAATAGCCCTTGTCTGCTTTGTTTCTCAGGAACCAGAATAGACACATTCCCTCTGGTCTGCCCTGAGATATGGATTTGGCTCAATAAGCACATGTCAGCTGCAGAAGCAGCCGGCTGCAGAGCAGTTTTCATGGAGACTGGGAGCCTGTGTCCTCTGAGAAGATAAAAAATTATTTCAGTCACTTATTGTTATAATTTTTGATTTATTCTGGATGAGGTTTGAGGTGACTAACGGCAGCAGTCTAAGATCAAATTCTTACTGGCCTTTGGTTTCGGTTCGATGATTGGCACTATCACTGTGAATAAAATCAATTATAAATCCGTAATGAAACATGCCACCTACGTACGCTGGATGTCTGCAGGACCTTTGTGCTAGAAAGCAGCAAGATAAAAGCACACGTTCTATAGGTCCTTGGCTACAATCACAGCTCCCAAAGCCACACGCTGACATCAGGACTGGAATTTTCACACAGAAGCAAGACATGCCTCAGCCCTCACAGGTAAATAACGCCTGAAGACCTCACCCACCTTAACAGTTCTATGGATGTCTGAGTTCCCAAGCTGAGCCAATCCTGTTAATGGGCTGGGAACAGAGGCAGCCTGGTGATTCCCACTCTCAGCATTCCCGGGAGGAGTCCCACAGGAGTCACCAGCATGGCCTCCCTCTCCCTGCCTTGGGCTTTTAGACAGACAAGACCCTGCCCAAAGAGGAAGAGTGGTTGATTGGAACTCAGCGTTTTCCGGAGAGAATCCGACACAGAAGGCAGCTCTTATGTGGACAACTTCACCAAGGCAGAGGTGCTGCCCAAGTACAAATGCACCATGGATTGCCAAAGCCTCAGACTACCTCAACCCATCTGGAGTCCGAAGAGCTTGGACAAAATCAAAACTCTTTAAACTTCTCGGAAGTACCAAACCCTCCAGTAATGACAGCAATTAGCAACTGTCATCTCCATCCTCTCCAATCCTACAAAAGGTTTAATCTACTTTGTAGATCTCTCTTCCCAACTCCACCTGTGAAACTTTTGCTTGCTAACATTCCAACGAGATTGAAAAATGTATGGCAAAATTAAAGCTAAAATCGCACGTACTGAATCCCGTGAAAATGTAACAATTATTGCAATCGCCTCCTCGGCTGATCTACCTGGAGTCGCCGGATTCCTGGGACGGATTCTGCCATCCCGACTTACACCAACCCAGTCCTCTCCAAAAACACCCTTCTGCTTTGGCTTTGAATCTCACAGCCTCTCAGGACAAAACGAGGCCAGTCCATTCCCACCTCCACTCCGCTGCTCTCCAGGGGTCTGCCCAAACTGACCACCCTGGCTCTGCTAATCTTTCCTGGGGGAGGCAGAGCCCGGAGAACAGATGGTTCTCTCAAAGGATCCTTGTCCTTCCTGCAGGTTTTCTAACTCCAAACTAGAGAGGAAAAAAGTGAACCAAATGTGACCCTGGCAATTGAGATCCTTTGCTCGTACAAGCAGGGCTATTAAAGTTGAACGGGAACATACATCATAATAATTAAAGTGGGCATGAGTTGGCTTTGAATTGCAGGAACTCTGGGTGACCACATTTCACTTTCCCTGTCATTGACTAAGATAGAATTTCCTCCTTCTCATCAAATGGCAACTCTTTTATTTATGGATTACATCTATGCCTTGGAAGGAGGTAGAGTTACTGATAAAGTTTTCCTGAAAAAAAACATGCTGTATTTTCTTTCAGCTCACAGATGACTGCAGTTGATCACATCTGTTTTCCAGCAGACATCAGTGTATCCAATTAGAAAGATCACAGAATATTTTAGAGGTCTTGGGATTATTTGGTCAGCCAAAAGATTTGGGCTTTGAAAAAGAACAAGAAGACAAATCTGGTATGTGCTAGTTTTCATGACAACCATGGTAAAACAGTCTCTTAAAACTCGTTACACAGATGTAATCCTTAGCATTAAACATGCATACGTGTAAAAACCAAGAGTTTGGGGGTTTTTACTATTATGTTAAAAATTATGGTGACTAAACGAGTTGCAGTCCCTGCTGAACTGACAGGAAAGGTTGGGGTGCTCAGGATCACAAGATATTTCAAATACGAAAAATAATCAAACTCTTCTTTTCCTTGAAAGAATGCATGAAGCCTTCAGCAAAAAACCACATGAACTACTTAAAAGGATGAAAATGTTATCAAAATGTAGCTCCCGGTTTTGATAAGTTGTTTAAATTTTCACCTTCAGCTCTGATGTGACAAATGCAATGCACAGAAGAATCTTCAAACTAAAAATTGTGGTTTTTTTGATCTCTGTGTTTCCAAAATAAAAACCTATTTTGATGCTTTCATTTTAGAGTGTTCATGACAGCAAGGGAATCAAAACTCATGGAGAAATATTGATATCGAAGGAGTTATCAGTTCTTAGTTGCAAAGTCTGAAAATGTCTTTGAAGTATCTCTTGCAATTAATTTCTTGGTTTTCCACTAATGCTTATGTCCATGAGGTCCTCCTGTAAATAACTTCCCAGGATCTGGCAGCTGAAACCATGGGAGCGCCAATGCGTACCTACAGACTGATAGTTCAGTAGATTTAGTAGTGGCTGAGTTTTTGTGGGTTTGGGGGGAAAGAAAAGCAAGTGAAAACAATTGAGCATTAAAGAAAAAAAAAAAGGCTGAACACAGAGCCAGAAGGAAAAAAAAATCATTATCTTGAGAAAAGTGAATTGGATGGGATTTTGAGCAAAGTGCTACCTGTGGCAAGGCCTTTGTACTGCAAGCCAGGATATTCTCCCTCATTGCTTGATGCCTGCTTGAGCAATGCTTTGCATGCCTAAGCAAAACAAACAGGACTACACGAGAAATTGCATTTTCTTCATTGAAAAAAAAGGGCAATTCTATGGCAAATCAGTCAGCTTGAAAAGGAAACGGTCAACCTCCAAATTTATTGTGAGTCTTTCAGCTGAGCCTCGAACCCTGAGAACTTCTTCCTTTCCCAGTGCCACAGCAGAGACATCCAACACTACAGATTCCACACAAAGCTGATGGAGCATCCCTGTTGTGTGAGTCGAACCCCCTCTGTGGGACTGCCAACCCAAAACACCACCAAAACCCCACTTTACACCTGCACGGTGCTGTGCTGCAGCTTTCCTTCCACAGGGCTGCCTTCGCCTTCCACTGGCGGTGCCGGGACAGAGCAGTTGAACCCCTCAGGACAAAAGGAGTTCTGCAGGACCTCGTTATACATTAAATATAAATAGTCACATTGTAGCCTTGCATGCAGTCTATTTTACTCGGGCAAGTGTGTTTTTTGTTAGACACATAAAACACAGAGTGGGTTTTAATGGCTGATCAGATCCCGTTAAAGCAAATTGCATGTTTAAATACAAAGGATGAAAGGCTCTCTATTATTCTACAAATTTCTAGCAGCGCTGCACCTTAAAAGGAATTTTATAGCAAATTTGTAGCTTTGCAACCAGCTCATGAACCAGGGGGCATAAAAAGGACATGTGTTCCAAGAGCAAATGCATTCCATATTTCAGAAATAATAAGTTCTTGCTCGAACCCAGATCTCATCAGTGCAGAGAAAGGATTTTGCACCCATGGGGAGAAGGACTTTTCTGTCTCCAGCGGAACAACTGCAATCCACACAAACACTCAAGAATAAAGACCCACATTAGGGGAAACACTGTCCCAGTAGATCTGGCTCATAGGAAGTGAAAGGATTAAAACACTCTCAGAGCAATAATAAGGTTTGTGCAAGTGAATCTTCACACAGGCAGGAAGAAAACGTTCATGTGGCCTTGGAATTAATCAAGGTTGTAGGATTAGAAGGTGCAAGACACACAAACATCTCACAGCCTTCAACCACAGCAATATTTGAGCCTTTGTACTCTATATGGGTATTTATATGCATTTATAGGGGTAAGCAGCTCGAGCCCTAAGCAGATCACTAGGGCCAGGGCAGTGAAAGTGAGAATATGTGATGATTTGCTGGTTTTGAGAGGATAAATGAAAGCTTAGGCCTTTTAAGTGAAGAATGAAAATTTCTCCTTCTCTACTTACGTTTTATCACTCATAGTCATGGTTCTTGATCCCTCTCCATAGCTTTCTTTCATCTAAACAGTTTTCCTTCATGCACTGGAAGTTCCAGGTCCCCAAAGAGGCGATTCACAGTGCTAATTAGGAGAAAGAAAATTAACAAGAATGAAAATAAATCAGAAAGGGGGGGGGGGGGGGGGG
>VZTA01011456.1:202620-213988 GCA_013398855.1 Mohoua ochrocephala
ATTTTAAAGGTGCAAAATTTTATTCTTCCATGAGAAGAGTCACATTGGTTTGAAGCTGGTGAAAGCTGTCGATGCCTTGGCCAATACCTAAGCCACAAACAGTGAGCCACAGAGCATCCCCTGCACATTCAGCAGGGCAGTGGGCGTAGGAGAGCACCATGATGAGGTGTCCACAACAAACCTCAAAGTCTTGAGGCAACTCCTCTTTGTTCTCATTTATGGAAATCTTCACATGCACTCAGGCCTGAGGTATTTGAGTTCTTTCAGCAGTGCACCAAGCAGTGATGCACTAAGAGCTCCTGCATCTCTTCCTCTTGCAGAAAATGAAACGTAAGAGGGTGGACCTTGACAGCCGAGCAGAGGGTGGGGAGCCCTGCCATGGTGTGCACTCCCCAGGGAACTTTGTGCCTGAGTCATGCCCTCAAAAATGTTGGCTCTTGCAGAGATCTGCTTTATCTATTTAGGAAAACCCTGTTGTGCCAGAAAAGTAAAGCTATTTTTTGTGACAGGGCACTGGCCTGGCTTGGCTAAGGGTGAAAGGAAACGGCATCAAGGTTCATTTTTCCTCATCCACAGGCAGCGACCCATAAAGCTTTACATCCATCTATAGATGATACATTTTGAATGTCACAGAAAAAACAAATCGCTGAAGAAAAATGATCCAAAACACATCATGATTCCAAATAACTTGAATAAAATAAGCAAAAAAATTGACCATGAACTTCATATGAAGTAAAGATGAATACTGCACGATTAGCCAAAAATTACAGAAAATGTTCTCATTGGTTCTTTCTCATTTTTTCACTGCATCCAAGTTTCAGTTAGAGTAAAAAGAAGGAGATTTCTATTTGCAAGCTAGAGAGATTTTTCCTGGGCTCAAAACCAGAGTATGTCTTTAAGACTAATTCATGCCTCCAGAAATCCCATCACGAGTGACAACCTACATTATTCCTTTATTTTCTACACACAGGATGTGTAGATAAAGCCTGGTTTGGTTTTCTTACAACGTGTCCAAATGCTTCTGTTGTGGAAAACTCCAGGTTTCCAGCGGTGTAAAATCTCACTGTGGGACGAGAGCTGTCTCACGTTTGGAAGTCAGGAGGCTGCTGCTTTTTCTATTCCTTCCTGCCATCTGCAAGATCTCATACGGGGTAAAAACGGGAAATTACTTGAGCAAATCTTCAGCTTTCCTCAGTTTGCTTTAAATAACGTCCTCAGCCTCCTGCCTCATGATTTACATAATAAGGAGACTGTGTTGTGTTATTACATCAGTTTCATTTCTTCAGGGAAAAAGGGCTCCAGATGTATTTGACTAAGTCATTAGTGCAAACATCCCATATTTGTAACAGCATTCCCTAGATCAACTGCAAAGACACACTGTTGATTTTGGCTGCAGCCTGAGGAGTGGACAGACACTGCCACTCGATCTCAGCAGCTGCCTCCTCAGGACTCCCTCCAAGTTCATTGTCATGGAGAGAAGGACAAGCCCCTAATGGATCCACAACATGAGCACCGGCTCATGAAACCTGGCAGATGACTCATCTGATAAAAATCACCATTGTGCAGCTATTCCAGGAGTAGGGGAAAGAAAAAAAGATTCAGCCTTCCTTAGAGAGATTGCTTCCTTTGGTCAGGGTGTTTTTCTTTGCTCATATGGGAATGAAATTAGAAACAAGGACAGAGCACCTGACACCTCAGCTCTGCTGGGACGTTCTGCCAGTGGGTTTATTGGAAGCTCTGGTGAGTAAGGTACTGCTCAGGGTGAGGAAAAGTTACAAAAGCCCTTCCTATCTGACTCAAAAGCATCGGTGAAGTGTAACAATGAACAATACATGACCCAGCATAATTCCAGAAGTAAAAACATTGATTTTCCTGCATTATTTGCTGCTTGATTCAACTCGTGCAAAAACTTGACTGCACCAGATTATTACTCACTACCACACCGAGCAAGCAGAAGCTTTTTAAATTGCAGATGAAGCCTCATTGCTGATTTACTTTTGCCTAATATTGACAATTAGAAATGGAAAAAAGCTAATTAAAAGGTAGGTAGCTTTAAATTGTTAGCAAATTGTTCCAAACAGGCACAATAACGCACACGACAAAAATGTGCAAATGAATTCTCTGAAATACTGCTGCAAAGCAGAAGAGGACACACAGCTCAGCGGATGAGCAGCTCCTAAAAGGAAATAACCTAAATAACCTATTTCAGAATAGAAGTCTTGAGAAGAGGTCAGGAATCCTGGTAGATGCTGACACGTTTGTGTCCCATTTGTGCCACAGCCTCTATTTGCTCCCCGGATGCAACCGTAAGAGCGAGATTTTTCTGTAAATGGTTGGAATTATAAATTGCCCCCATACAATAAACACTGTATTTTTCATTTAGAAACTCAGCATGATACAAAGATGTGCGAGAGCTACAACGTACAAGTAAAGTAATGGACAAGCTATATATATATATATATATATATATAAAAAAATATTTGACACATGCTCTCCTACAGGATTAGACTCCATTAAAAGGTAAAAAATTGCACTTATTGCTGTCTCCTGGCTTTGTCATAACTGTTCAGATCCCTGTTGCTGTGCAGGAGATGTGGTATTTGCACTTAATTGCATCATTTGAAAGCCTTAGAAGAGGGTATTCTAATGATTAAATCAATGTAAACCAGGTTTCAGAGCCAAAATAATCAAAAGTCTGACCAAGGCAAATGTTCTCAATAAAGTGAGCTTGCCAAACACAAGTGCTAATTAACACCTGATTCTAATTTGGTGATTGTGAAAGTGTGGCAATGGAGCCCTATGATTTTGCAAGTGGAAATAACATTGCTTTTCCCCATTGGTAGAGTGCATGAATTGCCCTCGTGGCCAAAATTCCTCCTTTTGATCTGTTCTGGGCACAATCCATCAGCGTGGAGGCAGCTACGCTCAGGTTGTACAGCACCTCCCTGTCTGAGAACATTTACCATTCCTCGGTGTTTCCCCAGCTGAAATGGCTCCGAATGAAATTTTATCTTCCTTGATGTCGGTTTTCACGGACAATTTCCGAGATGAGAAAGTTCAAAATATCCCACCGGCTACAAACGGCAAAAACAAGCGGTCACGTTCCTTCACATTCCCTGCTATCGTGGATTCAGATTTTTCGAGGGAAGAGGAGGAATTCTCTTTCAGCCAGTTTTCACACAGGGAACTCGGGACCTCCTGCGTACTGTGGCGAGTCTTTCATTCAGCAAGACACTTCAGATGTAGCAGCATGTGACTGATTCCTGAAGTCGCTGGGCATTTGATCAGTCACCTGAACAGCTCAGGGCTTTGCCTTGTGTTCATAGTGAGGACACACAACACACCAAGCGCAACCTGGCATTCGATGGTGTCTTTGTTGGCACCTCAGATGGCCAGGACTGGCTTTGCAAACAGAAAAGGACAATTCTTCCTCCTCAATTAAGCAATGAGTCTTCTCAGTAGACACAGTGAGTCTCCTCTGCGGACAACTGCAACACTTCAGACCTTGGGGCCATTAATCCAGTGCTGTCTCCCAAAATCTATTTTTTATTTCTTAAGTGCACATTCAGTGACACTCTCACACTTATCTGCACGAAGGTGGCACCACCACACCCTGGCACGGCACAAAATAAAGTTGCTGCTGCCTCAGACCTAAAAGCCGTGGCACTTCTCACTCGTGACGTGCCTAAAATAACGCGCAGTTGAACTCCATGTGCAACATACACAAGTAATTACCCGGGCACACAACACATGAAGCATCTTCAAAAACAAAGCGACACAAATTTAACTTCTAGATGACTGTCGATGAATCCAGTTATAAAATCAACGCCTCGTGCATTTGATCTACACAACAGCTACATTATATCATCTACTGATCTTTTTAATGGCTTACTCAGTCCCTCATTTAAAAAAAAAAAAAGAAAAAAAAAGCCAAATTTGTAAGTGCAGGGTCTACAGAAATATTTGAAAAGACTCTTAGTACCTCTGCAGTGCAAATGTATTTGACTGTGTGTTTAAAGCAACTGCAGTTTGTTCTTAATAAGGGTGAATTTGCACTATAAATGGCATCCCCTCTTTGGAAACAATACTTCCTTTATCTGCTTGTGTTCAAAAGCTCCTACCAGGGAAACCTAACTTATCTGTTTCATCTTAAAACTGGAGCTGCCTGTCAAGCTTTGACAATCTTCAGATTCTTTTGGAAATAGGAAGCAACCCATTGTGTTCAAATTTGCTCTTAGTGACAGCTGATCCCACAGGAGCATCTAGTTAGAAAATAATTGATAGCACTTGAAACAGAAAGGACTGCAAATCAGGTATGACAAGTTTGCATTCAATTGCAGCCCTAAAACTAATTGTCCGGTTAAGAAATCAGCTTCAAAAGGGGAAAAAAAAAAAAACCACCAAAAACTTAAGGGGAAGGAAATGAGAAGTTTGTTTATTGCACATACACTTTCATTCTGACAATATTTTCCTCTTTAAAAGGCAGGTCTGGAATAAGCAGTACATTAAAGGGATGGGCCCAAAGCACAGCCTCCAAACCGAATACCCCGAACTTTATGACTCAAGCCCATCTGCAGTTTGTTATAAACAAGTCATAAGGCATAAATGAAAAAATCTGGATGCGGAAGGACAGGGGCTCGATCCTGCTACTATTGAAGCAAACAGAAAAACCTCTTGCTGACTACAGAGGACTCTGGATCAGGCATTAAAATTCCAGAGTAATACTGGCACAGCTTCAATCGTGTGTGAGTGTGTGTGTGTGCGCTTGTGCATAAATATACACACGGCCCAATATTACGGATTTTTAACCCTGACTCTTATGTCAGACTATAACACCGGATGTCAAAAATGAAGATAACATGGGAGGAAGTTTATTTTGATGAGGAAATCCCTAAATGCTGTTGAAAATATGCTTGGAATGGTTAATTAGTACGGAGGGGCTTTGGAGGAAATGATATCTTGCAGCTTGACCATCATCTTTTTGCCAGGTTTCCCTTCAATTTATCTCTTATCTGCAGGAAACTGTCTCACAGCTTCTGAATCTGCTGTTGGCTAAAAAGAGAAAAAGGACAATGACTCATTGTCGGGCAACAGGACAAGTTCTATTTGGATTCTAAATTTCCACATTAATGCGAGTTAATGTCCTATCTACTGTACTTCAGCCCATCCAGGGGACATCCACGGTGGGCTCTGAAACCAACCAAAAGTGAAAGTTCCTCCACCAAAATAACAAACAGCAAAGGAAGAGAAGCTATAATACCCAAGGGATGAAAACAGTGATTAACAAAAAAAAAAATCTGTCGTATTTTCTATCACTCAGGCATCAAAAAGGCTTTATTAATACATTAAAGTATTGCAAATAACGGGTAAGACACTGGTGACAGGACTGCAGCAGCTGATGCCCACCGAAGTTATTGCTGGGTCAGACAACGTTAAGCACCTTGACTGCTGTGACTTTTCCATTCCAAGGGTTATTTTCACGCACAGCCAAGCATCGCAGGATTCCTTCCTCTGCAGCGCTGTTTGAGGGCTGGCAGGGAAGGTCTGGTTAGACACACGTGGTGAGAGGGGTTGGTGCATCCAGCAACCACCAACAGGGGCCGGGAAGATCACCGGAGCATCCCGGCCCCCCGGCTGGAAGTTCCTATGGAAATGCCGAGCTTAAGGAAGTGCTGGGGGAGGGACGAGATGCATCAGACAATCCCCGTGCCAACACTAATGAGCACATCAGCGAGAGGATTAAGAAGGGATGGGGACGTGTTTCTCCCACTCCCTCTCCTGCAGTGATTGCTCCAGTGCTCAGAGGTGTGGCTTCGTTCGGGTAAGAACCGAAAATGCAGCGGCTTCTCCAAATATGACATAAAAGGAAAGAATTACATAAAAAACACGACCTAACCGTGTAAATATTTTTTCCAGTTTCGCTGACCAAATCCCAAGCATGTCATGCGTCTTGCATTTTTTATTCCCCCAGCTCTCTCTCCCCAGCGTCGAGCTAACATCTGAAACAAGAGTACACAATCGGTATGTTAATAATCAAGGAGTCTGCTCGCTGCATTATGCAGACATCAGAGGAATTTCTTCCACTGTCTGATGAATATTATAAACAGGCCCGTTTGCACTAACAGAGCCTTGTGTAGCAAATCCAAAAGTGACAAACCAAACAGTTTTAAGTGGTTGCATTCCATCCCCAAAAGCCCCGAGTATCAAACATCGCTGGAGACCTGCGTCCCGGCCGCATGCGAGGAAAACAAAGAGGCCCACACTGGGCTGGGCCGGAGGCTGGGTGCCGGGGCAGATGACTGTGACGAGGACTTTTTAACTGCCAAAGTGACACTGCAAATGCAATCTGGTACTGCAGCTGGAGGGCCAGGGCTGCTGTATCAGTTACCGAGAGGGAAGGCATTTGTTCTGGAGAGACACACAGAGAGAGAGAGAGAGAGTGTGACACTTCAGGAAGGGTTCACATCTGAGTCATCATCTCTGCCAGCACGTGGGTGTGTGTGTCCATCAGCCAGCTGAGCAGCAGAGCTGCTGCAAAACATTGCAAGTCCTGAGATCTGTGACCACCGTGGGCCTCCTTCGCTGCCCTGCCGAAGGAAAGGTCCCCTTCCTGGGGGCTGAGGACTAGATGGCAATTCTTGGACTTTGGAAATTGTAGTAAACATTCCAAGCACGTGGCCAAACTGCTTGAATTATCACCCAAAACTTAACAATTAGGGCAAAATAGGCACAGCTCCTTCCCATTCCTGCATAAAGTGCGTAACACTCAAAGCAGTGAGGGGTGGGGGGAATAGCAGGGAAGGACAGAGGAGAATCACCTGAATGTCCCTTTTTTCCCCTGCTCTTTTCCCTCTCTACCTTCTTAGCCTCTTGGGAGACTGGGAATCCTCCCGGAGCACACACATGCAGGTAGAAGTGGGAGGGGGACACCCTCCTGCCTGCAAACCATCATCATGGGACGTGTGGAGGTCAAGGCTGCGATCCTGAGGCACGATGAGCTCTCAAGAGCTCGTTTTTAGAAGGGAGAAGGCTGCAGGCCTGCAGGTCCCTTCATCTCACAGAACTGCATAGAAAGGAAGGTGCAGACTATTGTGAGCCATCCACAGTCTTCTCTGTGCCTACCATTGTCACGAGGCTCATGCACCTTGGAGTGGAAGGGGATGGACCAGAAATGCTGGGAGAAGGAGTTTTATTCACCCAGGCCGGAGGATGCTTACTTGCTGTTTATTTCCACCAAATCACTTGGGTTTCCAAAGTGGGGCCTGGAAACTGCGAAGGGACAGTCTTTCTCATGAGATTTCCTGTTGGTGCTGCATCCAGTAGCACCGGAAATATCACAAGAATAGCTTTTCTTGCGGTATTTTATTACTTCTGCTTCTGCTCCTGACCGGAATTGGGAAGTACAGGGGTGCATGGAAATGAAATATAGTGGTCAAGGGAGAGCCTGCCAAAAATTTGGAAACGACAACAGCAAGAAAGGTCATTCACTCCAGTCTCAGGAACTGCTTCCAATCTGCTCTTGTTTTATTCAGACACGTTTACGTGGTGCTGCTTCTAAAAGTCATTCACCCATGGCTGGCACCAGCACCCATTCAAACATGGACTGTCTGTGGTTTAGCTGGGAGTTCTGCTGCTGAGTTCCTTTAGAGAAGTGGCTTCTGTTTCCTAAAATGTTTAACTGACATAACCCATCATCAGAAAAAGAAAAAGCCCCATCCTGCTACATCTCAGTGGCATTGCTTTTATCTAATATTATGGCAGCATGATTAGCCATACGAGACAATACAAAATCTGGCCATACACTTTCCCTGGTCAAAAGAAAATCTATTTATCTCTATTTACTTCCTGCTCAAAATTGTTTGACAAATGCTATGGGCAGACAAAATCTCTCTAGCAGTTGTTTGTAAATACACGCTGCAAATATTTTTCAGCTCTCTCAGGCAGTGGTTCTCGGTGGCAGCGGTGACTAAGCAGCGCGAGCAGCTGCTAGCAATTCTGCCCCAGCCACGTTTGCCCTGAAGGCAGCTCAGGGGCTGGATCCAGATGGGAGGGGAATGGCTCAGGCAGGGGTGGACACCTAGGAGCGGTGAGGAGGAAGGGAAAGCCAACGGCAGCTCAGGCCAGCAAAAGCTGCTCAGCAATTTACACCCTTGGCATCGCAATCAGACTACCTAAACCACACGGGACTGATTCCATTTCCTGTTTGGTTGATTTAATCTTTACAAGTTACTCCTGTTTCTTCCTGAAGTGAATTCTCCTTCGCTGCAAAACTAATTTTGTTCCATTATTAAATAAGTGTTGGCTGCTAATCAACACTTTGCCTTCCTGAACAAGCTCCATTTGCAAATAAACCAAATTAAAAGGAGAATAATGAAGAGAAACTATTTAAAAGCCAGAAAAAGATTCCCTGAGTTCATTTCCCTAATTATCTGTCACCCGAAGAGCCCTTTGCTCAGTTTAGACCAGAAAAGTGAAGTTTTGCTGCAGAAATGCCAATGTCATGAGGAATAATCATGGGCACTTTCAATTCCTGTTTTTGCAGGAGACTTGGGACACTTGTTTCACTCGTGAATAATTGCACTGAAGTTGAGGGGACGACTCCATCACGATGAAGGTGAGACAGATTTGGCCCAAGGAGGTTGATTTTCTGCTGGTGTTTCAGAGAGCTAAAGGCACATCTGACGGGAGAAACACACCTCCCGTAAGAGCTGGTTCCACAGCCTCTGTAACAAAACGGGACCAAATTCTGCACTGAGAACCTGTTTGAGCACGACAGAAAACATTTCTTTTAAAGTTACAAAAGTCTTGTCTCGTTCCTCGCTCTCTCACAGCTGCACAGAAGCGCAGTTCACAGTTCAAAGTAATTATCGTTGTAAAATACCTTGGCTATCACCAAGGCCTTTGCTGCACTCTTCAGAGGGCATGGCTCCACTCCCAGTTGCACTTCCCTGGAGTTGCCGGGCACAGATTTATTTCTGTGCCGAGGAAGAAGATGGTTTGGAGGCAGCTTCACTGCTTTTCCCTTTTTTTCCACATCCTGCTCTGAGCTGACACTGTTGGGTGGTATTCGGGTCATGTCGAGTGGCCGTGTGTACATTTACCACACACCTGTACCTTCCACCGTGTTACAAGCTGGGACACTGAACTATAAATTTATGTTGTACAGTTGCATAATATATAAATGCTTTCGAAAGTCAGGGATAACTGAGAAATCAGCTGAAAGTTTAAAGAGCAGCAGACGGAATCTTATGAAGGGCTAACAGACTGTGCTGGACAAGACTTCTCTGTTCAGAATCATAGAAGGTGCTGGTTGGAACCACCAGGATCGCTGAGAACACTTCAATGTCCTTTCACTCACTTCAGAACTAGACATTGACATAAAACATGGTAAAGATGCCCGTTTAAACCTTCGAGACCATGCAGCAGCAGCTTTCACCCAGGGCAGAAGAATGACTCCTCAACTTGACGGCCTTTGTGCTTCCTTCTCAGTCAAGTAAAACTGTAAGAGCCTGCCAGGAGAACTTTAAAGCCAGTGGGAAATTTGACTGAAAAAAAGACACAAAATCTCCTTCGCCTGGAGTTTGCCACAATTGAATGAAAGTGAAAACACAGAGCTGGGTAAAATGCATCCAGTGTACACAAAATGAAAATATTGGATAGGAATAGGTGGTCCAGACGAATATCGTCGTCCCTTTCCATGATATCCCTCAAAAAGCCTGAAACAGTCTGGATTCACTCACACATTTCTTTGGCATTGGGGAATGTTTGGGTCTGAGGTTTTGTGCTGAAATGTCAGGCACCTACTGTTATGATTTGAGTATCTATGTTTTAATTCTTTTCTAGCACTTCAGCGGAACACAGATTTTTCAATTAGCTCACTGCTCTCTGGACGACTTTTCAAAGTAGCAAGTGCAAATTAGATGGTGAAGAAAAAGGAACGGCGTGAGGGTCAGCCCATGAGGAAAGTTCTGAGTCAGTTAGAGCTGCTCGAGGTGTCCACCACAGCTGAAACACGGAAGAAAATTTGGACTCGATTCCTGACAGCCTCACAAAATTCTTTCCATATCACTTGGGTTTTTTTAATGTATATGAAGAACCACAAACAACAGCCTTATTTCCCAGGATCATTTTAAAGATAAATAAATTAATTAATGCTTACAAATCATTTGGATTTTAGAGTGGAGGGGCAGTGAGGGAGAAAATGAAACGAGAACTCTGGTGGGGCAAGAAAAATAGCAGAGTTTCTCCATTCCCTTTTCAGCAAAGGATGTGCTCAAATCTACCCCAGTAAATGAGAGAAGCCCACCGAGTTAATGACGTGCTTTGGTGCTTTTATAACAGGGACGATCAACAGGCATCGCTGAAAAAATGCAGAGTATAGGGCAGTCCGACCCCTCAGGGCTCCTCCATCAGTCCCCAAGCCTGGCATGGCCTTGTCCTGACTGCCCTGAGCCACTGGATATGCCCAGATGAGGACCACAGGCAGCAACGCTCAGGTACCTGAAAGCAGAATTGGTCTCATTATGTTTGAAAGGCGAGGTTTAAGCGTTCTCCGGGGTAGACGGAACGAGCGGTGGAACAGCCCATCCCATTGGGGAGCTTGGTTCATAAACCCGGACTCGGGGCTTGGGGGCAGCAGGGATTTGGACTCCGGCTGAACTTCGCAGCTCCCGCTTAGCCAAATGAAATGAAATGAAATGGAACTGGAGCACGTGAACGGGAACCTCTCAATCAGTAGTTATTTGATCAGCACAGCACACGGGTACGGGCTCGGCGCTGTCCCGGCCCTGCCCTGCGAGAGCCCTCGCAGTTATTTAGGGAGCATTCTTTTAATATACTTGAAAGAAAGCAACTCCTGGCCTGCCGCGTTATCAGTACTGTGCATCTCAGGATCTAACACGTTTTGGAGCTGGTTATCAGCGGCAGTAAAATCAACATTTTATAGGCTTCTATTCTTGTGCCATATTTGTAGAAGTTGCAACGCTATCGCCGAACAAATGCCTCTTTCATTGCCTTTCTGGAAACATAAAGTTCCTTTAAAGCCTAGAAAATTAAATTGTGTTCGTCTGGGAGACGGCGTGTAGACAAAATCTGCTTCAAAAGTCAGAAGGCCCCTGAGTCAGAGGAAAGTTCAATTAATTTGTCAGAGAACTGAAAACAGATGATTTCAATCAGCACCAGGGAATGACTTCATGGCTGGGAAAGGCCAGAGCTCCGCTTCCAGCCGCACTAACGGGCGGCCCCGCAGGATTCACGCTGCTCAGAGTCGCTGGTTGCGTTGAGCTGGGCTCAGCTGAGCCGAGCCGGGCTGGGCTGAGCTGAGCTGAACTGAGCCGAGCCGAGTCGAACCGAGTAGAGCCGGGCCGAG
>VZTA01011456.1:214026-282015 GCA_013398855.1 Mohoua ochrocephala
GAGCCGAGCCCACCCGAGCCGAGCCGAACCGAGCCGGGCCGAGCAAAGCCGAATAACGCCGAGCCGAGCCCACCCAAGCCGAGAAGGGCCGAGACGGGCCGAGCCCACCCGAGCCGAGCCGAACTTAGCCGAACTGAGCCGAGCTCAGCCGAACTCAGCCGAGCTCAACCGAGCGCGGTCCCGCGCGGGGAGCGCGGGCTCATGAATGGCCGGGATGTCGCGCCTCCCCATTGGCTGCACCGCCCGCGGGACTGGCCAATCAGCGCTGCGGACGCTGCCGGGGCGGGGCTGTTGCGCCGCCGCCGCTGCCCCGTCCCGTCCTGGTCCTGTCCCGTCGCTGTCCCCTCTCTGTCCCCTCCCATCCTCGNNNNTCCCCTCTCATCCTGGCCCCATCCTGGTCCTGTCCCGCCCCTGACCCGTCCGGGTCCTGTCCCTTCTCTGTCCCGTCCCAGTCCCGTCCCAGTCCCGTCCCATCCTGGTCCCATCCTGGTCCTGTCCCTTCCCTTCTCTGTCCCGTCCCGTCCTGGTCTCATCCTGGCCCCATCCTGGTCCTGTCCCGTCTCTGTCCCCTCTCATCCTGGCCCCATCCTGGTCCCGTGCCGTCTCAGTCCTGTGTCGCCTCTGTCCTGTCTCGTCGCTGTTCTGTCCCGTCGTTATCCTGTCCCGCCGCTGTGCCGACCCATCCCTGTCCCATCCCTGTCCTGTCCCTGTCCCGTCCCGGTCCCATCCCACCGCTGTCCCGTCCTTGTCCCGTCCTCTCTCTATCCCGTCCCGTCGCTGTCCCGCCCGGCCTCGCCCGTCCCTTCCTGCATCCCATCCGTCGCTGCTTCCCGGGCCCCGGCGGTGCGAGCGCGGCTCTGGGATGCGGGGCGGGGGCGGCTGTCCCGGTGCCGGGCTCGGGATGCTCTCCCCGGCCGCACCTGCCGGGGCAAGCGCGGATGTCGGGAAATAAACCCCCTGGCCGTCGGGAAACCCCTGTCCCACGCACCCCACGAGCACGGATGACCCCCGCGGGAGCAGCATCCCTCCCTGCTTCCCTCCTGTTCGCGGGGAGGCTGCGGCCACGGGGCGGAAATCCACGTTACACCATTGAAAATGCCGGGTCCAACCCTCCAAGTTTATTTGCCCCTGTCCTTTGGGTAAGAAATACGCCAAAACCTTGCCCGTGGTCTGCCCAGGCGGGGAGAGATTTGTCGTGCCTGCACAGAGAGCGTGGTGTCACCACACACACCACAGGGACAAGAAACTTCTTCAGTGGCAAAAAAACCCCTCTTGCGTGGGAAAAGGCCAAAATCCACTGGCTCCATCACTGCAGCATTTGGACTGTGACAATGTCTGAATGCAGAGTAATTTTTTTCCATTCCCCTAAGATGAGCACTTTTATGAACAGAAATAAGGGACAGGCACATGAAAAACAGGGAACATTGCTTTAAGGGGTTCCAGGGAAACACCTGTTCCCGTATCATGTGCTTTTTTCTTACAAATATATGTTGTGACTTCCCTCAAGCACACAACGAAATGAAAATGAGCTTGATTATTTAAAGCAATAATTACTGTAATTTGAAATAACTAAAACACATTTTAAAATCAATAATGATAATGATAATAATAATATTACACTCTTTTGTCTTTTAAAGTTTTGTGGTGTTTTAGCTCTGGCAGTATCTCAAGAAATCATTTTATGCCATAAAAAGTACCGATGGATTATATCAGGGCACACTTTTATCACTCCACAAAATATTTTCTGTATTTTTGCCTTTTTTAACAAGGAGAAAAAAAAAAATAGTATTGTTTTTACCCTCTGCACAAGTGTTATTTCTTTTCATCTTTGGATCACCTTTGCCACTGACACCAAGGAACTTTGAACCAGCTCAGAAATGGATGAGTTCAATCCCAGCCCTTGTACACAAAACCAAGCCCAGCCTCAGCATCTTAATCACGAAGCTGCTGAAAACACAGGGTTTCTCTTACGGGGCAGATTTTGTCCTTGTCTATTTAACTCCAATTTAGCACTAACTAAGCGCTGACAGAAGATAGATAAAATGGTTGCTAGAAACTGCCAGGAAAAACTCCATCCAGCTCCTACCGAAGGGAGCAGAAAAGTGACTGATGACTTCAGAGGATAATCAACAAGTGGGAAGGATGGACGCTGGCCAAGTGTGCTCCGCATACCTCGCTCGAACATAAAATAAAACGTATGGCCACAGAGCTATCCCGCATCCATCCAGCGTCCTTCTCCTCCACAGGCCAATATCCTGGAGTCAGCTGGGTCAGCGAATGGCTGGACTGTTGCTCCGACTCTCTTTGGTCACTGAAATGTGCTGGTGCTCCTCCTCAGAAGGCACTGAGATCACCAGGATCCCTCTGAGGGAACGAAAGGTCTGCTGTTCCCTCCGCTGGGATTGCCTTCCCTTTATTCCCTCAGGAAGGGTCTGGCAACTCTGGCATCTCCTCGCTCTGCAGCCTCAAAGGACACAATCTCAAGTAAAATTAATTTCTCTGGTTTATCAGAACCAGAAAAGACCTAACCTGGTACGACTCCTTACAAAGGAGTAAACACAAAAAACATTATGGAATTATTTCTCAAGAAATAAAGAAAATACAACGAAAAGCAGAGAGAAAGTAATTTTAGAAGTGTATAAAAGAGGATGCCGTCACCCTTTCCACAAAGTCAGGGACATCATCATCACTGGTTTCAGGGGAAGCAGGATGATCCCTGCTCTTGAAAAGTTTTGTTTGCTGCCTGTTCATGAAACAAGCGAGCACCCTGTTGCACGTGGCTGTGCTGTAAAAGCAAAAACTGATTTATACTCATAATTTTTCAGAGTGCAAACTCTAATGGCAAGAAGTTAAACTATACAAGTATCTGAATCCAAGCAGATAATCCCACTGTTCCAGTCTCTGTTATTGCTATAAAATTATATTTGTACTATTTATGGAATGTGCAGATACAGGGGAAATGTATTTATAGCTGTTTTGACTAGTTCTACTGTATGCTTAGAGAAGAAACCGTGGAATTTGGGGTTTGGCATTTTGGACACTGGGCAAATTAGAGGGCCCCTAACTCTCTTGACTGCCATTTGCTGCTGTGTGGTTCTCAGGTCAGCCAGGCATCTCTGGTTGGAAGGGAATACAATTCTCAGCATCAGCCATGTCCTCCTCAGCTAATTGTCTGCAAAGTGCACAGCCAGCTCCTCTCCCTGGGCTGCAGGAAATGCTGACTCGAGCCACACTTTGGAAAAGCTCTGACATCTCTGAACCAGGAGAAAATTTGTATTGATTTTACTGCTTCTGTTCAAGTCAATTCTTTGCACTTGGGATGGAAAAGCATCTGTAGCTTTTGCCACGAAGAAATAAGACAGCAAAATCCTTTCACTACGCCTATAAATTAAACTTCTACTTCTCTACCACCTTGGAAATTAGCTTTAGGCATTTTGGTATGGAGTCATTATGTCAGCCATAGATTCTTCAATTTCTTTACGTTGCATTCAGGAAGACACAAAGGATTTAATATTTGTTAAAGCTCGGAGGATACTGCACAGCCTGTTGGTTTGGTGAAGAGGGTTTACAGATTTGGAGTCCTGGCTCCTTCAGTGACCATGAGGAATCTGTTTGCTGCTTTAACCACTCTTACCCTGGAAAAGGGACACACTCGGCTCCTGCAGGGAGCAGGGCTTTGGAGACCTGGAGAATTTTAAAATGCATTTTCTGCCACTGCTTATGCCCGTGTAATGAAATCCCACACATCCAAAAAGGCCTATGAGCACCGTCCAAGAAAAACTGTCCCTGAGCAGAAAACCCTAAGCAGCGGGTTTTCTTTTGCTTTAAAAATTAGTGTCACTCAACAAAGCCCGCTGGTGGGATGGGAACATCTCACGCATTCCTGGCTGTGGAGATGCCATACCACGATCTCCAGATAGCCTTTCCCTCCACCACATGACTGCAGTGATAAGCAGAGTCAGATGAGAAGACTGCTGGGCCCGTCGAGGCGCCTGCTCCTGCTGAAAGGGAGCGGGGTGTCCCCCCCACCCCAGCACGGACGGACCCGTGTGCCCCTGTCGCTGACACCAGCGCTCATCTGATCCCTCTGGGAGCTAATTCAGCTCTCTCAGGCACCAGAGGGGGAAGGAAAAATAATTAAAAGAAGATGTTTAGATATTTGCTGGCACAGGGAGCTGAATCAGCTTGCTAAGGGATCACAGGAGTGCCAGCCCTGGCCTGAGTGCTGCGTCCTGCTCAGGAAGGGGAGAGCATGGATTTTCCTCTTTCACGGGCAGCAAACTCTTCTTCAGCCACCTACGTGACTCAATCCAAAGATTTTTGTCCACTAGGACCAAAAAAAGGCCATTTCTCAGTGTAATTACACTAATTTTCTCAACCTATCCTTCCCAACATTTCCCACTCTTGCAGTTTTATGGCTTTGTTGGAGGGAAGACAGAATATTTTCTCCAGTAATTCAGAATTCTTCCTTTCTTCCATTCCGAGCAGGAAGGAAAAAGAATCATCATAAACCAGCATTGCACTGAGTAATGAACCACACTTGTTTTATCACCCTTATTTTTCTGTACATACTTGGTAGCGCTTAAGAAAATCCAATCAAGAATCAGGCCCGCATTGTGCAACACATTAAACAAACACATAATAAACAGCCAGCCCACGCCACCAGGGACTCTGTATGCTTGGGGTTTTACAAAACCTTCAAATTGGAATATTTTGGATGAATCTAGACATTCCAAAACGAAGCATCTGAAGTAATAAGTAAAGGAGGTTGTGTTGGAAAATGTCACGATTGCATTTAAATAAATTGGCCTAGTTAGATTAAATGAACGGCCTTTAAAGAAGTAATTCTTCCTCCATTCTGCGCAGAGGTTCTGTCGCAGACCACCAGTATTCAAAGTAAAGAGCCTGTGAGAAACAGCTGGATTGAGTGAAAAATCAAGAAACAGCCTGATATGCAGTCAAGCCCATTTAATTACGCTTCCTAATTATATTTCCCATGATAATTATATACAGTATTTAAATGCAGCATGCTATTTCCTGTTCAGAGTGATTAAAAACACCCTGGTGATTGGCGAAAAGATGCCGGTAGAACCTAGGGACGTTTCAGATGCTGCCGATAAGCCGCGGCTCCCTCGCAGACAGGAAAAGCGCCGGGATCTGAGAGCTCAGCCGTGGGCAGAGCAACCGCACGGCCCCTCCAGGGAACGGAGCTGCCGCTCACCTGAGAAAAGACTCCCAGATAAATCCCTCCGAGTATCTGCTGCATCTGCGCTCGTGGGTCAAAATATTTAAATATGGGTGCTCCGAGTTCAGCATCTCGCTGCTTATTAGCACATCTGAAGGAGGCTCGCAGAACACCCAAGGCTCCCGGGGGAGCAGGAGCCAGAAATCCCTCTCCTCCCTCTCACTGCTGTGCTGGCGACTGCTGTTCACAATCACAGCGGCGCCTGGGTCCTCGCAGGTACCGTCCTCCCTACCTGCATCAGCAGAGGAGGAAGCTGGAGGGGAAAAGGAAAAGCAGGCGGCAGAGAAATGCGGTTTGGGGGAAGTTACGCTGCTTTGGGAATGGATGGTGTCCCACAGCAGCAGTGGGCAGAGAGAGCTGAGGCCTCTGCCAGCTGCTCTCAGAGAATCATGGAGTGGTTTGTGCTGGAAGGAACCTTGAAGACAATCTAGTTCCAACCCCGTCCACTATCCCAGGTTGCTCCAAGCCCTGTCCAACCTGGCCTTGAACACTTTCACGGATGGGGCAGCCACAGCTTCTCTGGGAAACCTGTTCCTCTCCCTCCAAGTCTTATTTCTTTGGTGTACCCAGGAGTTTGTTAGGACTGACACGCCTGGCCTCAGGGACAGAACAGGAGGAGACTCCCCCATTTCATCGTGTGGATGTCACTTACAGGAGAAATTTGGACTTCCCGAGTCCGAGCCCACCCCCAGAACAGGCAGTGCAGCAAAAAAATCCTTTGAATAAATTTTCAGCTTTTGTGTTGCTAAATTCACACACTCCAGATTTTTTCCTAGACATGAAATATTTGTCATTGTTAAGAAGGCATGGCATTTAGTTTACAGGCATGTTCTCCTGGACAGTCCCAAAAGGGAAGCATTGCTTCTTGAAATGTTGCAAAGGAAAATGCTTCCAGGAGTTGCCCTTTGAACTAAGTTTCTGCTTCATTTAACTGCTGGATTTGACAGCAGTAGAGCTCCTAATTTCTTTATGGAATGAAATGCTTTCACTTCTGATCAACACAGGCTAAATGTGTTTGCAACACTGCAGGACACTCCCGAAGAGTTATTAATGTTACATTAGACCTAAATAAGCTGAATTTTGTATGGATTTCTGGGGACAACCACAGATCATGTTCTCGTTAGGCAGAATACAATGGGAATATCGAACCATTGCTGTTACTGTGGATGCAGCTACAACCTCGACATCCAGAAGAGAAATATCAGCCCCTCGAGTCTCGAGAATGTTTCTTACCAAAATCAGCATCTAAAATTAGCGGGGACAACCTCAAGTCAGAGTCTGAGCCGTCCACTGGGTCGAGCGTATTTAACAGGAATAATCAGGTAGGGGTAGCATTTCGATCATCCAGCACTCAGCTTATTACATGTAGAGATGGAATCTGAACACTTACTAATGTTCATTTTGTCAATAAAAGAAAACACAGTCTGCGAGATAAGACAGCGCAGGCAGATGGAAACTTCTCAGTGTGGAAGGAATACAGCAATTTATCCATCCACTGCTAAAGGTTCCAGGCAAGATATTTAACAAACACTGACTGAAAATGAGTGGGCAGTAGCTTTTAACAATTTCTCTATTTTCACCATCCTTGCAATTTTAAGTGCTCTTGATAAACCAGCACCATAAGAGACAGCTAATCTGTTATGCCATCATAATTCCTGTGTGAAGGCAGTGTTTACTAATCCTGAATAATTCCAGATTTACACCACTCTGATTGAGACCAGTATCTGGCCCAGAAACATTATACAAGGCAAGTATTTACATCTGGGAGCACATAAGTACCAGAAACACCAGAACCTTTGATTTTTCAAAAACCCCTATCATTCAAACTGATTAAGACATGTGTCTCAATTTACTGGTTTGAGGTTTTCCAGTTACATTCCCTGACTCTCCCTCTCTTCTCCCTTACGCCTTCCTGCCTCCCTCACTCCTCCTGAGTGAGAAAATATGCCTTTTAGGCCTTTCAAAACAGTTTAAACTCAGACCTAAAGCTCCATTCCCATCTCAATCCCATGAACCAAGCTGCTTGCACTGTTTCAGCAGTTAATTAACAATGAATGCCTGCCTTTGGAGACTGGGTGAGCAGGGTGGGGATAAAAGATGAAGAAGGCTGAGGACAGACATAACAAGAATGGGGAGGGAGCAAAGTGGGTGGCTTATCAAATTCCACAAATACCAGACGTGGAGAGGTGTTGATTTGTTGCTGGGAAAGCCCTGTTTGTTTACGGAGTTTAATCACCTGTTTTATGTTTGTTGTTTGGAACATATGGGAGACAATGGGATTTGTTTGCCCCCAGTGCACTGGAGTACGGTACAGTAAGAGTTGTACACAGGAATTTTAAGTCACTGGTATGTGCAAATTAGGAGAGCTCAGATCATTAACAGCTCGGGCTCCTGCTCGGGCTGTGCGAAGGAGGCACCCAAGAATGTGCCCAAGGTTGACGGTCAGGAAAAAAAATTGCTCGTTCGTGATCCATAAAATAAACATAATTCTTTGAGGTGAGGTGAAGAAGCTTGGAAAACAATGCATCCCACACAATATCTGTCAGCAAGGCACTGCCTGTCACATACTTCGGGCTTCTTTTGCTTGTGCTGTGTCTCTTCTTTTTTTCTTTTTCTTTTTGAAGCAGCAGCCAGACTGAGTGGGCAAGACCAGACCTCTGCATCAGTCTAAAAGAAACATCAGTTGGCATCCTGTTTCTGAGCAGCTCCACTGCTTGGGCTGGGTGTAGAAGATGTTTCTGCGTCCTTTGTGCCCTCCCCAGAGGACAGGGCTTGTGTGCCCCACGCACGAGCTGTGCTGCTGGGCTGCAAAAGGACTCCCTTGGCTTAATATTTAATCGCACCTGGCCCAACCCTTCTTGGCAAAAGCACAGTCTTGACAAGGTGGCCCAGCAACTCATCCAGCCAAATCTCACCCTCTGAGCTCTGCTGCAATTCAGCTTCCTCCCCAGCTGTTCAGGGATGCTGCTGCCCCTCTCCAGTAAGGAAAACACACAAAGAAGCACTTTTGTCTCTATATTTTCACCATAAACATCTGTAAAGTCACTCCTTTATCTTTCTCCAGCTCTTTCTCAGATAAAATGCTCACAAATAACCCTGTGAAAAAGAAACTGTAACTTCGTCTAACACGGATTGCTTGATTTTTTGTTTATGTATAAACATTTCTCAGCTCGAGCTTAACTTGGAACCTGTTGAGGGACAGGAACCCTTTCTATGTGCAGCTGCTGACACAGGTATTTCCTTCCCCACGTGTAGATGGAAACATGACAATAAAAAAAACCCAAAACAAATCCATATAAAATACAAGATTTTCTAAGAATCTCAGCTCTCATTCGCCATTGAAAGGAAACGATTTAGCCTCAGCGTTGCCATAAAAAACATTGCCATGCTGGTCCACATTCACTGAAAGGCTCTGAAATAAGAGAAAACTCAACATCCATTCTGGTTTGTTTTTTTTTTTAAAATATTGAATTGGTAAGTCAACCCCGTTATTCTAGACAGTCTGATTCATGAAATTTGCATGTCTGGGGGTGGCTGTACTAGATTAATTCAAACAAAAATACAACACAGCCCCTCTCTGGCACGAGGTCTTACAAAGTTCACGCCATTCATAAATTGTTTCCAATTCCTACGGCAAATAAGTGTTTATTATTTTGTTAAAAGGGGAGGAAAACAACATCAGCATCACTTAAATGATGTGGCCCATGTTGTTGACATGTTCTGGTCACAGCCATAGTTTTTGTGAAGTCAGAGTGATTAATGGGGGAGGCCACAGGCTGTCCCCTGAGCTCTGTGTGTGTGTCCGTGTGGGCAGGGTCAGAGGCATCACACGTAATAACAGGGGGGTTTGTGAACCTCAGTTTTAACCCCCCGCCTTGGGTTTAAGCACTGTGAATTTTATGAGCTGTTTTTCAGACTCTGGGATCCAAATCAGACTTTTTCCAACTTTGCAAATTTTTGATTTTTATTTTAAAATTTTATTTATTATTACTATTATTTCTTGTCACCTACACTTGCAGAGATCACAGGCTTTGGGACTTCACCCAAGTGTGAAGGGTTTCTGACCTGGGCACAAGGCAGAAACGGCATATTTTCCACAGGCAAAAGGTTCCATGTGAAATGAAATTGTGCTCTTGCACAGCCTCTGAACAAGGCAGCAGGGCAGAGCCACCACTCCTTGGAGACAGCTCTTTATCTTTATTCTGGCTGCATGTGGGTGATAAAGCTGATGTTTGGATTTCATACAACATCTTCTCAATTCAAAGCCAGTGTGATGCTCAGAGTCTTGGGCTTTCAGCTCTGGTCTATAAACGGCTCCTGGTAAATTATCAAAGGCATATAAATGATGTGGGAGTCTAAATTCTATTTTTCCAAAGGGATTTACACATATATTAGGAATGTATGAACTTAGCAGACTTAGGCAATAAATCTAATTGATTTCAGGAAGGTTCCTAGGTAGCTTTGATACTTTCAGAATGCAGCCCTTTGTCCGATGGGCTGAACCACTTCTCGTTTCCCTCATTATCACAATGAAATGAATCCTGACTATCTGCCATGATCTAAAATGTGCTAGAAGTCAATCAGCAAAAATAGAACAGTGGCAGTCACAGCTGATGTCTAACTTGCTTTTTCCTCCCACTGAATCAATATTTCTGTATTTTTTTCAGCGAGTACGAAAGAAGCCAGGTTCACCTCGAGAATGAATTTTGCTGCCTGTGGTGCAAGTTGAGTGGGACCACATAACGTTTGCTTTCTTTTGTCACATCTTCTCCGACTCCTAAAGCTCTGCAAGAGAAGACCATGCCCTAAGAACTCTAACTCTGTTTTCACGAAGCTCAGCTCAGTTGTAACAGTGTGTTGAGGTTAATTACAGCACCTTTTGGTAATTCAGACAAACACTTTTTTTTGCTGAAACTCTTAAGACCAGCATCAGCTGGGGCTGACGGGGAAGTGGCTTCCTGAATCAAAGTTTCGCTCTATGTGCACTAACATGAAGTTGTTAAGAGTCAGTGGTGAGTGACACAAGGCCGTGACTCCGTGGGACAAAACAATGTCCTCCTGAGAGCAGCCAACTTCTGCTTCAGCGTCTTCTCCATCAGGCTGGGCTGGATCTGTCATGAGCACTCAAGGAGGAAAATTCCATTGGGATTCCAAGGCCTGTGTTTCCGAACACGTGGAGAAGGTGGCCCCTTTCTGCTGCACTTGTCTTCAGGCAGCCCCCCGAGGCAGCAGCCGTTCGTGCCCCACAGGAAGAAGGAGAGAAGGACTCAGCAGCAATTTTGGCTTTAGGGATAAACGCTCTTCTCTGGAGGAGCTGAGCTGCTGCCAGCAATTAAGGCTCTGAAAAGCAATTCCCCGTTCTCCAGAGAGCATAACCTCTTGCCACCAGTAATTAAATCTCCCTGGTGGTTGTGGTTTTGCCAGCACAGCCCTCTAGCGCTGCGTTCCTGCTCCTCGTCCCTCGCTCTGGGGTTGCACCACTCCACTCCCTCTGCTCCACCAGCACGGCCATGGATGCATCTGTGCAATGAACAGGGGGAATAAGTCCAGCTCAAAAATAGCCTGGCAGAGAAACACTTCGGTTTTTATGTGTCTTTCTCCAAATTGGATCAAATTCCTGATCCGTTTCACAGCAGAGCCACAAACCAATACTCCAGGAGAACCGAGGGGCCCGTGCACTGCAGGAGGGAAGATGAAACAAGCAGTAGGAAAAGGCTGGAAAGGGAATACCAGAAGCCAGAATTGGTGTTGAAGACTTAATCTTGTGAAACCACAGCCTCACTCTTCCAGCCAGGAAAAAGTCAGCAGCTGCTGACCAGCACTGTTTTTTCTAACACTTCAGAGCCCCCTTTGAACTCTTCTGTGGCCCTGGGGGGATCGTAGCCCACAGTGAGGGAAACTCTGCCCTGAGCTGGCCATTCAGCCTTGGTGCACTGGGACCAACTTTCCAAGGAACAGAAATTTCCCCGACTGTTGGCACACACGGACTGTCTGCTGGGGAACATGCCTCTTTCCGCCCACCCTGGTGGGAAATCACGAGAATCCTGATGGGGAAAAATGTAAGAGGTCAAATATAGCTCTGGTTAGAAAATCATCTTCCCCCACAACATGTCTTGAAAAGAAGAGCTCAAAAAAATATTTTCCTTAGCAGATTTATAGCAAAAAAGTAGTTTCGAACACATTGTAATGGCAAAATATTGCACTCATAACAATAAATCATTTCTGAAGAAAAACTTTCAATTTTAAAAGTGTTGGCCAGCCATATTTAAAACAACGCTGAAAAACAGAGATCTTGTTTTGAATTGTTTGCCAGTAATGTACAAAAACTTCCTGAGATTCATAAGGAAATGGAATGATCTATGACTCATAAGGAAAACATGAATTGCTTCTTTTTATTTTAGAGTATAAATGCAAAGATCTGTGCATGAACAAGGAGCTAAACAAATGTTTGGGTTGTTAGTAGCAGATATTTCATCCACTTTGAAACCTGAATACTGCTTTTCTGAAGGAAAACAGACTCTGCTGCAGGACAGGGTCTCAAATTATCGATAGGAATATTCATACACATCCAGTTGCTGGGGCAAAGAGACAGGCAAAAATGAATGCCAGATTCTTGGAAAGCCTTGCATATTTTACAGAAGAAATTAAAGCCATGCTGTTTAAGGAAGATTGTTTAATAATATTCTTTCTTTCTGCCACCCTGTGTTCTTTTAGCTCTTTTGTTATTCAGTGTTCGCATTCAGGACAGATATTTAAGTGTGTGCATAATACCAAGCAAATGTCTCAGTGCTATCGACTTTAAAGTTCTGAAGTTAAGATCATATTTTAGTGGTTTCCTGAGCAGGATTTACATTTTTTTTTTTTTTTCCTTGAGCCGTGACCTTTAGCTTGAAGCTTTTTGAGACTTTTTGTTATGGTAGTGCTGATCCTGATTTAGACCTATAAAACAAATGATAGGTTCACATTAGTCAAAGGTTGTCCCCTCCAGGACGTTCCATTCCTCTGTACAAGCAAATGGAAAAAAAAAAAAAGAGTCAATTTTGCCAGATTAATTTCACATATTTTCTAAAGTAACATCATTAGCTATTTGTTCTCAAGAGCGTTTCTGTTTCTCTAGGCATTCTCTTTCTTAAAATGAGGATTTTATTTGATTTCTTCCCACTAACATTTAAGAAAACATTTCAACTCAAACTGGATGGCATTGGATCCCAATTTGCAGTGGCCAGAGTTCATCTGGATGGGACTCAGTGTCAAAATAACAAGGCTTCTGTCCCAAAAGACTCAGATTTGGCCAGTTCCACTGTCCATTATTTTAGGCAATGCCCAAAACATTATAGGTTGTAAAGAAAACATCCTGCATCTCTCCAAGGACTCTAGCAAGCACTCCCTAAGTCTTCCAGTGGTCCATGAACCACAGCTTGGGACACAAGAGGGTGGTGTGGTTTATCTGACTCTGATCTACTCCAGTTGAGGGGGAAAATGTGCCATGAGTTAGATTAGATTAATGCAGCTCTTACAGTTAATTCACTGAGCAAATTTCCCTTTATGTCTGCTTTATTTTCCCTTTTGTCGTTTCCTTTTTTCCCTTTCCTTTTCCTTCCAAGCGCTCATTCTGTGAGAGAAGATGAGATCTCCAGCGAGGAGAAGGGGGAACCCGTTAAATACCTCATTATCTCCGAGGTCTGTGTTGATTCAGACTTCCAGCCAGAGGAATGGAGCTCGGTTCCTCTCTGACTGAACTGACACTGCAGATAACCCCGGCACATCCATCTCAAATTGTCAGCTCAAGACAAATTACCTTCTCTCCAGGATACTCTCTTTCACTGATTACCTGCTACTCAAATTAAATGCCATCTGACTTCTGAGAGTCTTTTGTTTGTCAGATTCCACTGGATTATGCAAAAAGCGATGGGGGGAGAATCTGGTATGTTTGAAGTCTTGAGAACAGAGTGCACAGGCCCTGCTTCCTCATCCAGCTTTGGAGGAAGAGCCCGGGCTTTTCCTAATCTGTTTGCCACCCCACTGTATAGTAAACTTTACTGTCAATAAGAGAGATAAAACCTAAAAGCCTTCTGAATAATGCCTTAAAGCAATAGGATGCTGTGAAATCCTCATGTTTGGTGGCAAATATTTCACACAGCCAAATTTTTTAAAAGCCGGGGGTTTAGTTCATTTAAATATTTCACTTAATTCCTTTGTTTTAATGTGTGAAAGAAAAAAAAGTGTCAGGAAGTACTTCAAAGGAGGAACTAGTAATTGCAATCATGTTTACTTAAAATTTTCTCTCAAAGACTTTTGGACTTTTTACTTCATTCAACCGTAATTGTCTGGCCTACTCTTTTCCATGTATTCACCTCAGGCTGTTTTTTGCATTTTGGGGTTTTTTTTTTTTTTGTTAAAACTTTCCCATTCTCCAAAATGAGATAAGAGGAGGGGAAAAAACCCAACATTTAGATGTTTTGCAGAGAAGCACTTTCGAGAAACCCACGCTTGAGAGAAAGGATTTAAATTATACAGAGCAGGGGCTGCCTTTTGCCCTCAGTGTCGAGATTTTGCTCCTCAGTGGTGAACCTATAAATTCTTGGGAGCTTGGAGTCTGCCCTGTGCTTTGACAACACCACAAGGAATACATGGGTGACGGCTTCAGCTACTCAGCAGGTCCTGAGTGTGCCATGTGCCCTGTCCTGACAGGGGTGTAGGGACTCAGAAGGCTTTGTCCTGGTCCTGGGATTGCTCAGGAGGTCCCATGGGGTTGTTGCTGGGGGCTGCTGTGCTGCTGGGCGCTGGGAACAGGAGCAGAGAAGGAGCAGGTCTGTGTTTGCTCGGGCAGAGCCCTGCCAGGTGGACAGCGAGCTCCTCAGCCAAGCCTTTGGAGCTCCATCCTCGGTGTGCACAGCAAGAGTGGGCGATTTCACACAGAAAGCTGCATTTCAAAGCCCAGCAGGTGGAAGATTAGGACCTCTCAAGTCGGGAGCCCTGTTAGCAGGAAATTGGGAAGTAATTAAATCCCCTGGTGAGGCAGCACCCCAAGAAAAAGTGCAATCCCAAGCGCACTCGAAGACAAGACCACTGTATGAAACCAAATTAAGGAGTACAATTTAAGCCCTGTGATAACAATTTTTAATTTTTTTTTTCCAAACAACACTTTTGGAAATGGTGTTAAACTATGTATGCCATTTCTGTATGAAGCAGCTCGTCATAAGACAATCTCCAATTTAGCAGATATCTCCTTGTTGAGATATTTCTCCTTGTACAAAGAGAGTTCTTAACGTTGGTTGGTTGAAGGTGCAAATGAATATTTTTCATTCTGAAATTGTTACAGAAAAGCAGAGAGACACCAACCTGTGCTAGTATCCTGCCTGCAGAAGCACCACGTTCATGCAGTTCACTCCCTCTCCTCTTTTTTTTGTTTCCTGGTATGCTGAAATGTTTTCCTTAAATGTGGCTTTGAAGATTCCCACTTTGTTAGAGAATGCAAGCTCCTGGTGGTAACGTCTCTGGAGATGGGACAGTGATTAATAGTCACACCTTGCCCATGCCAAACTGATAGAGCTTCAGACAACTGGGGAGAAGAAGAATAGCTCTGCAGAGGGCACGGGGGATTTCATTTCACATAAATCCTGCAGCGGCACTGACAGGCCCTCCCATCACCCTGCTCTAACTCCAGCGTGCCTCTCCCAGAGTCCCTCAGCACACCCCAACTCGCCTGTATCCTTCCTCTGGCTTTGTGAATTCCTTTCTGCTGAGTGGCACGGCTTGGACAGGATGGACAGAGAGCATCCTCACCCAAATCAGAGTTTTGCTCATTGGCCAGAGAGCTCTCCTGGGAGGTGGGACATGAGCCTTGAGTCCCCTGGGGCAGAGGAAGAAACTGAACCCTGACCTCCTCTACACAGAGATCAGTAGCCATGGGTCCCCTGCATGTCCCATGTCATGGATTTCCCAGGGCTGTCGTGGCTTTGGATGTGCAGCCTCCTGCTAACCCAGTCCTCCCAAACAGCCCCTTTGCCTCTGCATTCAGTCTCACACTCCCAGATCCCTTCTGGCCATGAGAGCTGACATTCCTGGTGTCCCTTCTGAGTTCCTGCTTGCATTAATGAGCCTCCTTGCTGTCCTGCTCCTTTACTCCCACTGGCAGGAAAAGGAGGGAGCAAAACAGGCATTCCCCTTAAAACTGCTTTGCTTTAAGTGCTGAACTCTTGGTCCTTCCACAGACTTCCTTCCCACCTCGGTCATTTTGCTGCTGGAGGTGTCCTTTCCATGGCAAAGGCAGAATTGTCTTCATTGAATGTTTCTCCTGTGAGGGTGGGACACTGACTGGAAAACCGTGGGAAGCTGGAATCCTACCCTGACTATATTGACGGCAGGAGTATTTAAGGATTCCCTGGCTCCATATAAACATGGAAACAGGCTGGGACACCAACTGGAACACCGCTATCCCTCCTGGCGGGCTTCGGGGGAGGCAGACTCTGCCTTTTGCAGGAGGGGCTGGCTCCGTGTTCCGAGCACAGCTATTCCAAGTACGGCTCTTCCAGGCTCAGTGAGCCGACTGCAGAAAACACTTCTCGTGGGCCAGATGCGTTTGTTCAGGAGGCAGAGTTTGAAGGTGCTCAAGGAAGGTATGGCCAAGGTATGGGAAGTGATAAGAGGAAGGACAGAGTAGAAAGGGCTTTTTGAGCCAGATGCAGTTGGAAGGAATTTTCCAAGAACCCAGCTATGTAATTTTGAAGAATTTGGAAAGAATAACCACCCAAAGACATTCCATCCCTTGGACCTTTCACAACCAGATAGCGATCAAGCATTCTGCAGAGAACAATCCTGCACTGGCATGAATATGCCTAGATGACCTCAGGAGTCCTTTGCTCCTTTAATTGCAAGGGCTTGTTACAATAAAAAAGACAACAATGTTGTGCATGATAAAAGGGGCATTTGCAACTAAAAGGAGTATTTCCACATTAAGAAACTCATTGGGTATCCAACCACAGTAAATATTTAAAACTGCACCACTGTGAGAAAGAGCAAAGAAGATAGTGGCAAAAAAAAAAAAAAAAGAAAGAAAAGAAAAAAAGAATGAAAGAGAAGCAAGGTTTCAAAGGCAAAGTTCTCCTCTGTGCGTGAGCTTGCTAGTGTGAAAAGACAGGGACAGAGTCATCACACCCATTAACATTGCCAGGCACTAATGAACTGGTTTGCAAACTTGCTGCTGAAATTCATGCCTAGTCATCAGAATGAGAGAAAACGCTTGAAATGAATTTAATTGCCGTTTAAATCCAGTAGCTGTTTGTTCAGTGAATCTCTTGCAGGCTGTATTTACTAGGACAGCTTAGAACATTGGGTCCAAGCTCTAAACACAAGCCAGGTATTTCCATTTCTAGTTGGAGAAAAAGAAAGTATTACTGAGCAGCTCTGAACTCTGGGGTGAAAGCACCTTTTTTTTCTCCCCTAGAAAAACAAACCAATTGTATTTACATAGAATAAAGAAGTAGGAATCTAAGTGCGAGCAAGATGTGTGTGAAGCACTTGGGCAGCAACTCCCAGCAGTGCAGGAAATGCAGATTAATACCACATTCTGCTGTATTTAGCCCATTGATCTGCCTTTCCACCTCTAGTGAATGTTGCAGAGTAAATTCCCATTCAGATTTCCCTCAGAAGGCTGCAGGAGTTGCTCAGCTCAATACTGAAGAAAAAGTGACTGCAAAATCAAATTCAGCTCAGGAGACAGGACTGCGCAAAACAAAGGAAACTCTTCTGTTTCCTCTAAACCCAACCCAATTTAGCATCTAATTTCAAAAGCTTTGGAGATATGCTTTGGACTTTTCCAAAATGCCACAGAAACCGTTTTTTTTCTTCTTTCTGAAAACTCTGCTTTTGCTCTGTGCTTGTGTCTGGTCATTTCTTTGACATACGAAGACCAGGTCTATGAACTCAAGCAGCTTAAGCAGCTGTTTAAAGTTAAGCATAAAGCTATGAATATTTATTTTGAAGTACTATTCCGCAGCATAATGAAATCAAAGTCCCCCAAACTCAGTAGCAGGCAAGTGACTGTGTTCCAGTTCTGCCAAAAATACTGGCATTTTGTGATTTGGCAGAAAACAAAATTGTGAAAAAGCACATTTTCTTTCAGCTGTCTTTGTCAGATGAAATGCTTTTCCAGCCATATCTCATCCATTAGATAAGTTCCTAAATTCGGGGTTCCTCCAGCTCCAAATAAAGAACCGCAGCACAGAGAGGGAAACCCTCAACTTTGCCTTTGTCAGGGTTTGGTCCCGTCCTGTGGGGAGATGCAGTCAGTGAGGATGAGCATTGCTCAGTCAGACACTTCCACTGACATTCCTTGTTTCTTTTTAGTTTGCTGCCCACTTTGTAGGAGAATCATCATCCAAATCCCAGCCTTTCCTTTCTCTGCACTCAAAGCTTCGCATTTTTCCTGGTTTTCCTTAGCTTTCTTTTTTTTAAAAAAAGATTATTGTTTCTCCCTTTATACTTCTCTGGTTGTGCAGAGGATCCAGCAATGATTTTACATCTGCCTGGAGACTGCTCAGCTGCTGCCCAGCTGAAGGCATTATTTTGGCCATTTCTGCCATATCTCACTTTTCCCTGATTCAGTTTTCCACAGAGGGCCAACAAGAGGAATCCAGCAAGCAATCCTGAAGTGAAAATTGCTCAGGCATCATGCCTGCCAACCGTGTTGTCATATTCCAATAAGAAACCCCATTTCTTCATAACAGCAGTTAGAAAATTATCGGGTAATGACTCATATTAGCAGGTAGCAGGACAAGTCCTAATTTCCTGTTTGTAATCAGTGCATGCAGTAAATTTAATTAATAAGCATGTGTGATTTTGATTGGTCATGGATGTCCCACAACTAGAGAATAGATTTTCCCCCGGATATTTATCTGAGAGTGGTTTTGTGAACAGAGACGTGTCTTGCCCAAGATTATACACAAGGTGTGAGAAAAGAAATGAAGCAGCAGAAGCCTCTGGTCCTGCACTCCCTGGATTTCTGTTATTCCACTGAAATCCATTGGAATAACCTGGTGGTCTGACAGGGGCCAGAAAGGTGATAATTTTTCTAGCATTTGGGGGAGAGTTTGTTTGTTTGTGTTTCTAACCATAACGGGTTGAGTAATGTCCCCTCGTGCAAATATTCTGTTTTCTGGCTTGCTTATGTCCTTGAAAATTTGGCCCCAAACATTTTATTTCAATGAGAAATGGGAGGGTTGCAGGTGATTTGTAATCCAAGATTTAGAAAAAAATTAATCAGGGTTATGTCAAGCAAGAAGATAAAAATGACAGAGGTGTGGCAGAGGCGGGTTGCTCAACTATTCAAAAATCTGGGATATCGAAGTACTCCAGGGAAAACCCATGCCACAGATAAGAGCAGCACACACCTTCCCAGCGGTCTGCAGATGAAATGAAGGGACTGCTTGAAGGTGAAACGGAAATCAGAACATTCACTAACAGAACGATGCGGTGGCTGTCACTTTGACAGTGACAGAAGATCATCTCTGATGGCCTTGCTTAATTTGAAACAAGCGAAAAAAAATAACCTCAAAGGAAAAGTAAGAGAGAACAACTTCCTTTAGGTCAGTCTGACATTGTTGTCCTGCTTGAGAGAAAACATTCCCAGCGAGGAATGGACCTTCTAGTCTTGTGAAGGTTCATAGTCAAAATAAACAGAGAAGAAGCTGTGGGTAGTGGACAACGGTGAGCACTCTTGTCTGTCCTACAGGAAGTTTTTCATTTCTATCCAATCTTTCTATACTCAAAAAGATGTCTAAAAAGGCTATTGGCATTACCTTTGCTAACGCACCCAGGTTCTTCCAAGGAATACGAACACAAATTTAGAAGGCTGTTTTATCAGCTGTCTTCAAAGATTAGCGTTATCCTTCGCCTGACCTGAGAGGTTTGAGGAGGCTGCTCTCAAGGCCACAGAATGATTTATCATGGTAAGAGGGAAAAAATTTATAGTTAACATCATGTTCTGAAGCAGCACTTTGCTTTTATCAAGACTCACCCACTGTAAAATGTAAAGGGCACACTCAGGGCCTAGAATGGCTCCAAGGCAGGTGCTGGTCTCTGCTGACTGTGTCAGTGGAAATTGGGCTGCGGGAGTACATAAGAAAGGGACAAACACTCCATCCCCTAACGCTGCAGCCTGGCAGAAAAGAAGCCATTGACATCTCAGAGGAGGCCGAGTTAATCAGTAACACACCTGAATAGTGTCTCACAACTCCGCCACAAAGATCTTTTCTCCCGCTGTTCACATCCCTCGGAGGATGTGGTGAGACACAGAGGTGCTGCCCCTTGGCCCTCGGCGTCCCTCCGCGGCACAGGGGACAAGCGGTGTGACACTGATGACGGCAAGAAACAGTTCTGCGATGGAGATTTAATATGGAAATTGCGGGCTGCGGTGTCCACAGGGATACATCTCATTATCGGTGATAAAGGGTCATTGGGATCGCCCTTTTTTTAATGCAAATTAAACGTCGGGCCGCAGACTGCTTTGCAGACTGTGGGTAGGTTCCCCTCTCCGTTTGGCAGGGTTCAAAGAGTTGCTCGGGCGTGTGACCTGAGTGTGGGGCATTTCCAAACACTTCAGCCTCAGCGAGTCATTCAGGGCACAAGACTTTTCTTGTGAGGCAAGAAAAGGGCAATTTACGCTTCTCCCTGGAAAAGGTTCCAATCGCTGTTTCTCCCCCTCCACCACCCCCAACCTCACAGGCTCTCACCGAAATCTGCATGAAAGTGTTAACAAAACGAATGAAATCCATTGTGACTTCGGATTGCCCAGCAGGAGCGACCCATAGATCTGAGAGGAATTTCCTCTTTCCCGAGGGCTCCCGGAGCCTGTGAGAAGAGGAAGGAAAACTTCCCTCTCCCACATCCCGAGTGATGATGAAGGTTTGATTTGTGCACTTCCAAGTCACACACACGCGAAGCAGTTTTGATATTCTCCAACAGCACCAAGTTTCCCTGAAAGGAGGTGAAAACAGAACTGCAAATTCAGCGCTTACTTCTCGTTTGTGAAGGAGAGGGGTGGACCAGATACTTGCAATCGTTGCAAAGTGCTTGCAGATCCGTAGATGACAGACCTTCAGTTTTAGCTATTTTGGGCCGCCTCTGTAACCTTTTTGCCTTTCCCAGGTACTTCCCAGCACCTTGTAGCTATTAGGCGAGCAAAGCAAAAAAAAAAAAAAAAAAAAAAAAAAAAAGAAAAAAAAAGGAGGAAAAAAAAGAGTTTAAAGGACAACAATTTAATCCTTTCCAGCGCATGTATCTGTCTCATTAAAGCATTCTCCTGGAGCGGTGTAATGATACATCAAATGGAATCCATTTCAAGGTAAAATGAGTGCTGCTGATGGCTAACACACTGCTCCCGAGGCCTGGCTTAGACCCCAGTCCTAGTGCAGCCTAGCACTGAAGTAGATTAAATATCAACTCGGGTCACGTTCTCATGGCCCAGGCACAAGTGCCAACATTCTTCCAATTATTCAAGGCCAAAGAAAGAGCAACCTGCCTGACAGAGCTGTGACACAGCTTGATTAGATTTAGCTTAGAAGCCTGCCGAAAAGGATACTGTGGTATTTAACTCAGATGGAGAAAGGAATGGCCTCTCTGTTTAAATGAACTGAGGAGGGGGGAGGAAGAAAAGAAAAAAGAGTAAAAAGAAAAGCAAAAAAAAAAAAAAAGCAGAATGTATTTCTGTAATGAGGGAGAGCATGTTTTAAATTTAAAATGATTGTTTCTCCATAACACAGCCAGCATGTTCCACATGTATAAACCGGTTTAATTATAAAAGGTGGCTGTGTACACCCTTTATTTAAATAATGGCTTTTTGCAGTCTGCACAGAAATCTTTCAGACCAAATAATTTTATCTTCCAGTTAGTGTAAATCACCTTGGATAAAAAGGGCTCAAGCTGGCAAACAGGACAGAAAAGCCTGGACAGAAACTGAGTAAACACTGACATTTCAAACAGAAATAGTAACAGGAGTTCGGGTTAGGAGAACACACAACTCCAAAGATCAAAATATCTGAGTGATTTGGCCGCGACTTTAAAGTCCAGGGAAAAAGGCAACTGCCCTGAGCCTCACATCTAATCTGACTGACAGGAATTCCAGGAGCGTAGTAAGGCAGTCGGGCTGTGATGCTGATTTCGCACGGAGCAGCGGCCAGAAGAATGCTGCTGCTCCATCTCCTGACATTCCTCAGAGGCCTGCTGTCCAAGCATTAGTCAGAGCTCAAAAGACCCTTTCTTAGGGCAAATTGACACATTTTTCCATTGAAAATTAATCTAATTTTTAAAAAGAGAAGGAGGTAGATGAACATAAAAATCGCACAAGCCAATTTTTTTGGAATGAAAAACAATTGGGTTTTTTTCCGCTAAAACCTGTTCACCCATCGCACTCCCTCGTGTCTCTTCTGGAGAATTTAGGAAACACTTTTCGCCCTGGGTGTTTTATGAGGTATTGCTGTATTCCAGAATAGGATTAGTGTGCTCATTCTGGAGGTTTGTGCAGGGCATGATTAGTTTTAGGTGCCCACTGCTGTTGAAGAAGAAGCAGAGCGCGGACAGTTCAATAAAAATATTGAGGGACTGCTTGTAATCACTTACATATATTCTGTGCAGAGATCCTGGCTGGGAAGGCAGTAACTCATACACCTGGTAGACAACACGGAGTTTCACATGGCCTCAGTATTTAGGACTCTCTACCCACCTAATTTGCACTCTAATTTAACTATATTGATGTAGTTGACTTGTCCTGTCCAGAAAGAGAACAGATAAAATGTGTTCTGTAGGACTGGAATTTATTGGCAGTCACACAAACATCAACTTCATGACTCTGGTTAAAGGAAAAAGAAAAGGAAAAGTGTTACAGGGATCCAAAATTGTTACACCAAGGTATGAATTACACAGGGACCAGAGGAAATAAAATAATGTGTATATATTGATGTAAACCCCAGTCTCTGAATTCTGATATCTGCATTCCAGAATGCTGCTCAATCAACTGAATGCTGGCATGAGGAAAATATCCGTGTAACAAGAAATTAATGAAACTTTCAGTCAAGTGCTTTTTAAATCATATATGAATCTTTATAGCCAAAAGGATTAAGGTTTTGTGTTGAAGACTTTTTCAAATATTGGTTTTATTTGGAAAATTTAAATTATTTCTCTCACAGTTTATCAAGACAGGATACTTTAAAGTTTTATTTTATGTAAGAGTTTCACTTGGATCTTCGGTTACATTCTATTAAAAAAAAATAAAATGGAATCCTCCAAATGAGACATCTCATTCAGTCTGAAATGCATTTCCCCTCCCATTTCTTGCTTGTAAGCTGATTTCACTCCCCTCAATTCCTTCCTCTCCCTCTCTCCCCACTTTTGGTTCTTACCGAAAATGTATTTGCACAGCTGTACTCATAAAGCACATATATTTAGATTTTATTAGCATTATGCTGGCACAAAAATTCTATTAAAAGTAGCTTTTTAAGTTTCAGGTTATTCCAAACAGATATTTAACCACCAGCAAAGGGGCAGAAATCACACCAGGTCCTTGTGTAGTAAATGTCCATGTACTCTCTTCCTAATTCCTAAATGGTTTCATCAACCTGGGTACAGAGTTTATCACCTTCTACCAGCCCCGTCCCACATCAGCCTATGGAGGGGCTGTTTGATGATGAATTTACCATGTCTCTCTATGTCTGGAGGCTCCTATGTGCTTTTCAAAAATATCCTGAATTTTGGCTTTTTTATTGTTCTCTCTCTCTCTCTCTTTTTGACCCCACACAATTCCCCCCCCTCCCCAGGTTTTACCTGGCTCAGTTGACTTTCGTAATTCATTTGCATTTTGGGCTGAAACCTGACAAAGGTTTCCCTTATGACACAGGACTGTCCAGACAGTTGAAAATAGGTGGCATTGGACCCGGAATCAGAGACACTGCATTTAAAAACAGAGCCTGGAAGCACCTATTCCTTTCTCTTTTTTTGTCTGGAAATGGGAAAAGAAAGTTCATCCTCAGCATTCTGTATCAGTCTCTTCATTTTGAGAGGGTTACTGTGACCCACGTAGGTTTTAATCTCCTCTTTGCCTTTTCAGGCTTTTAAGGAGAAGCTAATTTTGGCCCTCTGGCTACAGGAATTTTTTTTTTTTTTTTTTACATGACAGTCATGTGGAATGTGACACTAACTCAGCATCCACTTGGGAGAAGCAAACACCTTGCCCCTCGAGTGCAGCCGCAGGAGGCAGAGGGGCACCCATTTGTGAAGCAGAGGGGCACCCATTTGTGAAGCAGAGGTTGGTTCTGGTGGCCCAGGGTCCCTGTGCCCTTCCAGGCTGCCTGCCAAGGGAGCAGTCCCACTGGTACAAGCCATTTTCTCCTCTTCATTCAAGCAGAAGAGCCCATAAGTCTTGACATCCTGCCCTTGGCAAAATAAAATCCCCTCCCTGCCTCTGCCTCGTCCCAGGGCCGCTGGACCAATTTTTAACAAAAGAAACGCTTCTAAAATGGATGAGTGAGGGAAAGAGCATCCTATTTTTCCATCTCCTACTCCTGCTAGCACGTGGCACTCTGAAGGAAACAAATCCACATGAAACTTGCATGTCATGTTACGAATTGCAGGAATTATCAATTGCCTTAGAAATATCACCCCCTTTCCACAAGTATTGTTTTATCTATTCACTGAAAAATAAAAAGCAGGTCCTGCAAGCACAAATGATCCACTCTGGCCAAATGGGATCATTCAGCTGAAAACGGGTTGCATAATCAAGGCCTTCATTTTCCATGTGGCATCCTGATACATATTTCAACTTGTCAAACAAACTGGAAAAACCGCAGTGGAACCTTGGGCATCCTGGGTGCAGTATCAGCTCCACGATCAATCAGATACCGCGTGTAGCCCTGAAATAAAAGTTATTTCGTGTCCACTCCTGCTCCTGGCAATATCAGTTGTATAAACAATTATTTCAGATAGATGTATTTTAATTTAGTGCTGTAGCACAGGGATTATCTAGTGCCTAAACCTTCAGCTTTCTTCCTGGTGTCCAAAGGTCCAGCCAATTGCATTTGAAAGATGAGGTACTCAAGAGGGAATTGGTAGGGATGGGTATAAGACTATGTCTGATTGACGTGCAGTTTAACTCAGGCTTCCAAAAAATCTACTCATATTCTTCAGAGGGAAAAAAAAAAGGGTCTGAAGTTCTGATCTGGTTGCAATTTTAGCAGAAATTCAAATTTCTAGCTTAAAATGCAAACTTTCCCGAGTGTCATGGCTACAGACTATCGCTGTGTTGGACCCTTTCCTAGTCCTAATGATTTATGGGGGTACCCGGGGAAACAAGAGTCAGCAACAGGAAAGATTAGACAAGGCGCCTGACACACCTACTGGCAAGTGGTTGAAACACTTGTAAAATTATAACAGAAATGTGAGAAATCAAAACGACCAGAAGCTGATAGGGAATGTAACAGCTCCAGTGACAGGAGTTGAGACCGGGTTGGGATCCATCCTCCCAGCTCCCATTTGGCCCCAAAATGATCATTACCCTGGAGGAACAGCCAGTTTTCTGGAGTTTTCTGTTTACCCACTGCACATCCACTTCATTCCCAACTACTTTAAGCCCACGAAGAGTCTCTTCAAGCTGGCTTTAAACTGGAAAAAACTTTGGGGGATAAAATGCACCAGACTGAGCACAGAATGCACAGAATACTGAGCTGTTGAAGCTGTAGGGATGGAAACTTGCCAGCCTGAATGCAGTCCTAGGAAAGATGCAGTGGCATGTTTTGTCTCAGGGAGAGGGCAGTGGTCATCACGGCAGCTGATGACAGCCCTTTGAGCCCTGGCATTTGCCACGATACAGAAGAAATCTGAGTGGAATGTTTACAATACAGAAGATGTTTAAAAGGAACCCCAGACCGAGAAGCTGGCTGGTTTCATGGCTTTGCTGCAGATCTGCAGGCAGATGACTTGAAGAGAGCATCTGCTCTGCTGCCATGTTTCTCCTGCTTCCAGTTACTGGGAGCTGTCCCAGGGATCAGGGGCTGGACTTTTGGATTTTAAGTTTAAAAAATCCTGCCATAAAATGCACAGGAAGATGGTTGCAAGAGCCAGTGGAACGCTATTCACTTCTGCGTCACATCACTGTTCCAAAATCAAAGACTTTTAAAGTTCTTAAAATTAAGAATTTGACTTCGCAGTATTGAATTGGGCGAACTTAAATCCCCATGAGTTAAGGAAGACTTTTGCAGTAGAAGTCCTTCCTTCACCCCTATTTCTTATCTGTTTAAAACAGAATTAAAGTAGTGCTACAAATTAGTCTTTGAAAGAGTAAATTACCTTTACAATGACAGGAAGGCATAATAATAATAATAATAATAATAACAACAACAATAATAATAAGAAGAAAATAAGGTCCAGATAATGAGGATCTCACATCTCTCAGGAAAATTCATCGTCAGATTTCTAAAGTCAATGCAACTACAACTGCTGAAAGAAAGTCCCCAAGGAAAAAGGAGTTGGAAGTCTGGCCTGAAACCATCCCAGTGATAGAAGCAGTGCTGCAGCGACACAGCCCACTGCCATACCCTCACTTACCTTGTGGTGATGCTTTGCCCATGAGGATCCCAGTAACTTCGGGGCTATGGAATAAAGCACCACTGCATAAGGGGATCCAGATCTCACCCAGTGCAGACAGTGAGGGAAAAAGTGGATGTTTGACAGAAATGTCCCCACACACATTCTACTTTCATTTTTTCAACTCATTGCGTGCTGTGGTTTGGGGAAACATATCCAGGAAAGATCACACTATGTGCTTAAGGACTGAGGTCAGTGGGAGTTGGCACCTGAGGCAGGGCTGGCTTCCATCAGGACCTTGCCCACATTTCTGTCCCTCAGTGCAGAATTTTAGGTCATGGAGTAGCTCCCACAGGAGTAGTTCCATGCTTTCGTGAAACTGTCCTACACAGAATTACAGAATACTTAGGGTTGGGAGGGACCTCTGGAGATATTCCAGACCAACCCCTCTGCCAAGGCAAGTTACACAGAAACGCTTCAGGTCAATATGGCCCAGCAATGTCCCCTAAAAGAAGCCCTTCTGTCCTTCCCCACCTGCTCATTCCTTCTCCTGAGCAGCATTTCTTCATCCTGACACAAGCCAGTGCAAAGGTAGAACAGATTAGGAAACTTGATCTGGCTGAAAACAAACCTGGCAGGAAAAAAATGTCAAAAATTGTCCATTTTCAGCCAAATTGATTCTCCAAAGTGTTTCACCATGTAGCCACTGAACCAGTCATGCTCTGCCAGGTTAAGAGATGAAGTGCTATCGAGTGGGAACAGCCCAGGGGACAGGAAAGGATGACAAAATTCTTATCGTGTGGTTGCAGTGATGAAAAGCTACTTTCCCCCTTCTGCAGAGTTCCCAGTTATACCCCCAGGGCATTGCCAGTGTTCCAGGGACTGAAATTCCCCCGTGCATGATACAAGTAATCTCTGCTGCTGATGGTGATGGAAGAAGAGAGTACAAACCAGATGAGGAAATTCTTCCAACCTCAACCAGCTTTGTTGTTTTCAGATGCAACATTCTTTGATATAAATTGTTTAGCCACACTTCTTCAGAAACATCTTCAGAGTTGCCTGCGTTTTTCCGTGGCTGGAGGGGTGTCACAGTTCCCTTCCAAGCTTTACAGTTCAACCTCTTTCCCTTTGAAATCTGTCACTACCATTTCTCGTGTCCATCCTCCAACATTTCAGTGTATTCACCACCTGGCTCTCTTACACTTATTTCAGAGCTGCTAAGCAGCAGTGGAATTCCCTAGAAGGGATTTGAGCTGGAGAAACGCCAGGAGTCATGGCAATAAAATAAAAATAACAACAAAAACAACAGGGTATTATAGATGTTCAACACCATTCAGAATCAGATTCTGAGTGTATGAGCTGTGGCAAGTTTTGGGAGCCGCCTGCACAGTCTAAAGCAACCCTACAAAAACTGTGTGTAATGCAATAAAATGGTTATTCTTATTAGCTGATGTAACAGCGTAGGGATCTCTGCCAAGAACTATGGACCTTACATGTGGTCCTTTGATAAATATCTTTGTATGCACTCGGTATTAACGAAAGCATTACCATCTGTTTACCTTGCACTAATACACATCACATTTTTGCACAAATCCTGGCTTGTGTTGCCTAAGCCAGAGCTAGGCACTGTATCCATCAGAAGGGGTGACAAAGGTTTAAATCAAGCAGGCCGTGTTTCAGCACGTTATTCATAAAACTAGGTCATGGGATAAATGTACTGCTGGAACACAGCTTTATACTAATTTTCCCAGTAAGATGCATCATAAATATTAACTGTCCTGAACACATACACACAGGCTCATGGCCTTGGCTCCGGGCCCTTCACATGGAAGCTGGGGAATGAGCGCTGACTTAAGGTAGTGAGAATGTGAGGAACTCTGAATTGTCATCAATAACAGAGCCTTCGCTGCCTCCAGCTTTTCCAGCCAAGCAGTAACACGGGAGCTGAGCACCACGGGGCCTGGTCCTGCAACACCTCCCTGATGGGAGCAGCATCTCTGTGAGGCCCAGGACTTGCCTTCGTGTGCTGCCCCTTCAGCAGCCCCGAGCCGAGCGTTCCTTTCACAAACTCGCACAGACTTGTGCCTCTTTCCTCTTTTCCACCATTAATGTGGGCTCAGGGCCTCCCCTCCTCCCCCAAACACTCCCCGTTGTCCTATTCTCTCCCAGCACAGCTTCCAGTTCGCCTGTGGTACCAGGAGCAGGTACCCCTGCGCACAGTGAGGCTGCAGCGCTGCGGGAACTTCCAGAAACAATAGTGTAGCAATATCTAATTATTTACAGCAGCGGCGCAAAGCAGGAGATTAAGATTATTTGTGATCATGGGTACGCATCCTTCTTTCCATTCTCATGGTATTTCCTGCCCGAGTGAAAGGAGGAAGAACCAGAAATCCACTGAGAATGTCTGTCTCTAAATTTTTTTTCAGCCTCAAGAAGTATAGCCAATAATAACAGTATTCAGAGTGCTTTTCCCTGATAATTTTCAATGTGCCTGACAAAGAGGGATAAGAATAATGATCCTTATTTTATAGACTATAACACGACCAACAAAAGAGCCAAGAAAGGAACCCAGATAGCTTGCCCTTTCCTCTGGGCTTTGCTATTGTTTAAGGATTAGGACCCACATTCAGGATAACACCTCAACCACATGCCTGACTTCAAGCATTTGCTTAAGTCGCATTGATTTAAGCACATGCTTAAAATTAGGCATATTCTTAAATATGTTCCCTAACCGGGGCTTGAATAACCATCCAGTCTTCTGGGTGCATATTCAGATAAGACCAGATTTCATTGAAACTCAGGAAGAGGAGGAAGAACAGACTGGGTGCAGCTGTTTTGCCCTGAAGTCATCCTGGGTAGAGGTCCCCATATTGCAGTTAAAAACCGTATATTGTTCTTAGTTATTGCCAAGAAAGTGAGCAAAGTTAATGGAGTCTCACCAGAAGGGAAAAATGGTGGTGCCAAATGTCACCCAAACTGACTGAACTTTCAAAATCACCGGCATTTCCCAATGTCGCTTTCCCAGGTTTCCTTGTGGGAATTACGAAACCTTGCTGCTGAAAGAAGAGAGGCAGCAAAAGAAGCCTCAGCACAGGGCCAACTCCAACTGTGCCTCTGTGAAGCAGAGAAACCTCTTGCTTGGTCCAACAACAAGTGTATTGCTATTATCCCACTGCGACAATATTTATCTAAAGGAGGGTAACAAATTCTTTTTGTTTACCTACGCTTAATAATTCTCCTCTTCTGTTGCCTGATTTTGCTCTAAACATACCTTACTTTCTATTGATCTAACAGCCAGATGTTTCTGCATCCATCTTGATGAAGTACTCACAGCGGACTTCTATCGAGGATGGGTGAAATGTCAGAATTTGAAACTTTCAAAGCAAAGAAGAATCACAAGGAAAAACCTTTCTCCCCATTCACTGTCCTGGAATTTTTAGTCTGAGACACTCCAGTTTAAGGAAGCCATGACTCCGACCAAGCCGCTGCTTTACACACTGCCCGCGTGGAAAGAAAAGAATGTTTTGCAACAAACACCTTTCATATGTGCACCCAAATATTTCAAATTCCCATTGAAGTTACAGATCGAAACTTGGGGGAAGGTAGTTTGCCATCTCACTCCCTTCCTCCCTGTCAGACACCTTATTGTGTTTATGTGTGTCCATTCTGCCATGGAAAAAGAAAGAGATTGGGGGATCTTTTTTTTCTCAGTTTAGCAGCCCAAATGTACTGGAGTTGTAATTTAATACATCCAAAATGAGATGAGGTCAGAGCCAAATTAATGAAATATGGCCCTGAGAGTGAGCTGACGCTATGGCATAGAGCAAACGTGCATCTATGTTTATAAATGATATGATGTATAAATCTTATTATCTAGTCAGAGATATTAATAATAGGCAAATATAAGAAAACAAAATGAGACAAAGAAACAGTCACCATAAAAGCAGAGACCCTCCATCCCTGGGAAGTTTCTCATTGTCCACCACCAATTCCATTGCATTCTCTGACTCATGTGGGAGGTTTTTCTGGTCTTTCAGATAGGGACTTCTCCGGGCTTTTTATAATCAATATATTGTGCTCTCTAAAGGTCACCGCTGAGATCCAAACACTCTGGCAGTGTGTTACTGGCAAAGAAGAAGATTTCCAGCTCTGAGACCAAGCCAGATTTATGGTGAAAAGTTTACTTGGCTCTTAACCGACCATAGAAGTAATCAAGGGTTAAACCTTCTGTCTCATTTGGAAGACTTACAACTGGTGTAAAGGGAGGGACATTTCATTTATCAGCTGCAGAATAAGTAGTAAGTTGGAGTGCAGCATTAAAGACAGATCGAGGTTTTCTAACCTGATTCTTTTGCTTGGTGGAAACATCCCTTTTAGCTGATATGCATGACTTGGATATCATGACAGATTTTACAACTATTGCCAATGTGAATGCAGGAAATAATGGTCTCAAAACCATCTCGGTTGTAATAATGCAACAACAAGGTGGATGTAATGTGGTCATCGCTGTGGCAATGCCTGTGGTGTGTTGGCCCCATAACATGGGGAAGTTCCTTTTTTTCCACTCTTCTTTGCATATAGACAGATATTGTGAAGTGAGATACAATGGAAGACCATACGTAGGGCACCTAAATGAGTACTGAGACATTTCCTTTTGCTATTAGGTGAGAAAAATTCTAGTTGTCAAGACCTTTTTGTAGAGACTTTGGATCAGTCGGCACATGTGGCTGTGCTTCCTTGAATAGTGCAGCTGAACTCATGGGAAATAGTCACCATTTGAAAGTTAGATCCAGGTTTAAATCTTCTGCTGCCTTTGTAAAGAAATGTTATTGGAAAATGTTTTGTCAATGGTGAACTCAGATTAGGATGGTCCAACCAAATAAGTGGGCAGGAATATGTTAACCCGTGGTGAGAAATGACAGAAAGTTTTTAGCCAGATCCACAGCTTGAGAAATTCCAATACCTGTAGCAGAGTCATGCTGATTTCCACCAATTAAAGAGCTGGCCCTTTATTTTCTTTTTGATATGTTTTCCCCTAACACATATACAATACTTTCCCAAAGGTAAAAGCCACTTCAAAGCATTTTTAGAAGAACATTAAAGAAAAGGAAGTTGTAACACTGACTGCCATTATTTTATCTAGGACTTTACTGCAATTAAAAAGAATATAAAATGCTGTTGCTGCCCTGGACACTTACTTTTGGATTTTTAGCCTTGGAAAAACACAGGCTCCGACTCCTTGTGTCAGAGCAAGGGCCTCCACACATTGTCCCTGCATTACGCTTTTTGATCCTGTTAAAAAATGTTACCCTGTGCAGCTCCACGCATCAAAGGAACGCTTGTACACACTGGGATCTGTTTCAGCCCTTAGGCAACGAGACCAAAAGACCCTTCTCATAAATTCTAATTCAAAAGTTTTTAGTTATCAAGAGGAAGTTTCCAATTGCTCTCTCACATGTGGGAAAATATGTAAGCTACTGAGAGGACCTTTTGTCTGCGACTTTAATGGGGGCAATTTGCAAGGGGGAGTGCAAAGGTTCTAATATGCAGTGTGCACAGACAGTAAGCAGGCACATACTTGGTATTTAATGAAGTTCCATGAATCATTAGCCATACAATAACCATTGGGTTCTATAAATCACCTGCAAAGATTTTTTTTTTTTTTTTTTTTTTGGCCAATAAGTTGAGCAGCAGAGTGGAGCACCTCAAGGAGACCAGGAAGCAGGAGGAGGAAGGAAAAGAAAAAGATAAAAGCGGGACGCACGATGTATTATCTCTTAGCTGGCCTGCCAACCCAAAATTAAATCCTGTTGGTTTAACTTGTTGACTTTACTGGAAAACAAGGCAATAAAATGAAACTTGTCCCAATAAAACCCACTATGATTTGCAAGAGGAAAATGTGGCTGGAAGATCACATGTATTTTAGACATTTGAACTGGAAAATGCATGCGAGGAATTGTTCAATTTTCTTTTTTTTCTATTTTGTCTTTTTCTTTATTAATTCACTCTCCCGATGAAACATCCCTTCAGGAATTCCTTTCTTTTAAAAACATCAAACCCTACCTGTACAGCTAAATAAAAGTTTGATTCTTTCCAATTAGTAAAAAAGCAAATGTTATTTGCAAGACAGACTCTCTCAAGTGGAGTTCCTTTATGCTGCAGAACATTTTGGTAACATATAGCTCTGAACCTAACCTGAAAAGACCAAATTTTTGCTGTAATTATGCAGGGTACAAACTTCATACTGCTTGATTAAAAGGCAGAATGGCCACGATCCTCTGTTGAAAAACCCAAAATTCATTTTAGCTGGTCAGGAGGCCAGACAGCAGATTCTCTCAGTCGCTCAAGTCCCTGCTAAATTTCCCTAAAGCAGAGCAGTGACATCTCACTCCTTCCATACTCACATATATTCTGAGATGCCACACCGTAAAAAGTCCCTAGGTTAATTTATTTTTATTTTTAGTCCCAGAAAGACACAGAAAGAGATCACACCAGCACTGGCAATGCCATGTGTTAGGAGAAAGAATATGAAAAAATCATATTTGGGAGTGATGCTGGGTCTTGTTCACCGGAGAAAACTTTAAAACTAGGAGCCAAAACTACTCATTTCCCACCCCGGGGAAGGACAGTGGGAATAACATTTTACCACGTCTCTTTCCTTTGCTCATCAGTGAAAGTCAGAGCCTAAGCCACTCAGCCTAACACCCCACAGCCCTCCCCAGCTAATAGGAGAAATTAAAAACAAGGGACAACTCTGCAGCTACAGCTGAACTCCCACATTTTGGCTGCATTTTCCCTCTCACTCCCACTTGGAGATGGGTTATAAAATGCAAATGGCAGCAATCAGTCCCCGAGGTGGCATCCTGCCTGCCTGGCCCGCAGCATGCTGGTGGCTGAGATAAAAGGAGGTGGCAGCGCGCTGTTAATGCATTTACCTTTAAATACCACCCCTGCCCGCCAGTATATCCGAGGGTTTCCAGCCGGTCCCTAATGATCATTTGTCCCCATCGCCATAAAAGCACCGCACAGCACACTGGCCTGTCCCTGCCCAAGAGAGGCCCCAGCACTAAAACAGCGGGGAGGTTGCAGGTAAAGAATCCAAATAAATTAGCGGAGCAGTTTGTCTGGAGCGCCCGCCTGCCTGGGCCGTGCCAGGATCCAGACTTTGTTTCAGCTTCCCATCCAATCCATCATGTCAGGAACCAGAGCTGGGCTAAAGCAGGGAAAGATGGGAACTGGGAGACAGAACTGAGAGTAGGGAGGCTAAAAGAGAGATGCTGCCATAACCATGTCAAGACACGGCACAAGACATAAAAGAGCCTTTTATTGTGACTCTTCTCCTTCCTGAAAGTGATATGGCCAGCAATAAAACAACAAACCCACCAGTGTGATTCCTGAGCTGAGAGCGATGTGAAAAGCTTGGTTCGAAAGAATAATTATCCAGTTTTAATTCACACGAGATATTTCAAGTTAAAATGTAAAAATCGCATAACAACGCCCTCAAACACTTTTTATGGTGCAGCTGCAAAGAACTGATTGCTATGCAAACTCAATTTTTTTGCAGCTTTAAATAACTATAATTCATCAACACAATTGCTATTTTTCCATCTTTAAGTTTATTCCCTGAAAATGATGTCCATTGAGTAAAGAAAGCTCTCTTCTTGGGCAGCTTTTAAAGTTGATATTCAAAGCTGAACTTTAACCTGAGGGAAATAACTATTTCATTGACTGCGGGACAGTGGGGAGGGAAGGAAGGTCTGAAAGGAGGGGAAATATTTGAGAGGAACAACATCACACAAATTGAAACTCCACAGTATTTTCACATGAATTTGGATGAAAAATATTCAGCAGCTTTATCCAGTCCTAGTTCCGTCCACAATTCAGTCAGTCTTGTCCTGTGATAATCCCCTCTCCTTTCACTGAAAGAAGAGGCACTTAATCATTTAGTGCAGATAGATTGCCAGGAGGTTTAATTAAAACAACTTATTTTAAGTGATCTTAAACAAGAGGTAAATGTATTTATTGTTCTAACATTTGGAGCGGGATAGGGGAGAGAGGAGGAATAACAACCTCTTGGTACTTGGTATCAGGTTGCTCCTTTTATGAGCCATACGGTAGTGATTAGGAAGCTTAGTCCCTAAAAGTTTGCAGTCCAGCTCTGAAGCACACTGTTGGGATTGTTTTCCCATGTTTCCGAGGCTCTGCTCCCCAGCACCAATGCAGAAGGCAGCAGTGGGCTGCCTGTGAAAATGTTGATGGCCAAAGACATCAGCAGGGCAATGCCAGTTCTGTGCAGGGAGCTGCCTCGTCCTGCTCTCCTGAAGGAAGGTGTGTGGGCTCTTCCATGTCTTTCTAGACTCGTGACCTGAGATAATATCCCCACATCCAAACACTTCCAGCTGCCAAGGGAATTCTGATCCCTCTCCAAATACCTTCAGTCGTTATTTACAACTTGCAAGCAAGTATAGAGCAGAACAGGACATTTTTTCTGTTAAAACACAGAAAAGCAAAACTTACAAGTCCAACTAGCAGCTCTGTCTTCAGATACGAAGAAATAAGATGATCCCCATTACTCTCAGAGTTACACACACACGTATATATATATGTGTGTGTGTGTGTGTGTGTATATATATATATATAAAAGTGGATTTTTTCCCCATGTTTCCAGGCTAAGAAGTCATGATTTCTTAACATAAGTCCATATGTTGCAAGTATTTCAGTGCTATGCCTTGGACCTTTTAAGGGATGTATTCACGTTGGGAAATGAATAAAGGAATATACACAGCTCCCGCCTTGGGAGAACTTCAGCTGGGATGGATGGATGAAATGTAGGCCTCAAAACAGCCACTTGAAAGATTCCTACCGATTTCACTGGGTTTCACCTTCTTAACTCATCTGGATGCTTCACTTACTGCCAGTTCTACTGTGATAATCCTTGCAGATGAATGGAGGAACTCCAGTTTGTAGCATTTAATAGCATGGCAACACAGTAGCCGGAGCTCGATTCAGTGTCTGAGTCAGTTAAACCTTAATTTAAACACTTAACCGCTGTGTATTTTGAGTGTGGGCCAAGTCTTGTTCATGCTGAAATTATACGACACGAGCCGCGCTAAAATGTCAGCTCGAGCTATGCGCTAGAATGCAGCGGGGCGTGAAGGGAGCCTGGGCTGGTGCTGGTCCTTAGGCCAAGCTCAGCTTTGTGCCTGCCTGGGGACATCAGTCCCTGTGGCCAGCACGGGGCGAATGAGCCAGCAGCGGGGCCAGTGGGTCAGCGGGGCATGGGAGGCCACGCTGATCCCGCTGCCAGCGCCTGCCGGGCCCTGGATATGGGGTGTCTTGGGGTGACTTTATGCTGTGTATCCCCTATCGCCTGCTCTGTGCCCAGACATGATTGCTGTGCCTTTCTGTGTCTTTAAAATTGGGTGCGAGAGAAACATCAGAACCTCACTGGGAGGCCTCACACCTCGGCCCGGAGGGGCCCGAGCTGACCCAGCTCCGAAGAGGAGAGAGAGGGAGAGAGAGCCCACACCCACGGAAAGGACTCTAAAACCTTCCCAGGTTTTCTCTCCACAGCGAGAGGTTTTATTATTTAGCATTTTTTTTTCCCTGTGTGTTTGTTAAATAAATAGGGTTTTTTCTCCTTTCACTTTCCTTCGAGGAATTTTTTCCCGACCCTGGTGGGAAGGGGTGGCTGTACCCTGCCTTCTATAGAGGAGACGTTCCTCCCAGAGCGCTCCTCCGAAAATTTGTCTCAAACCGGGACACGGGGCCTGCTGTGCTCCACCAGGATGTCTGTCCCAGGTCTTCCCTTTACAGCTCCGTGTGGGATCCACAGGCTGCCAGCGTGGCAGCAAATGGCTGTGGAGGGAGAAACCACAGCAGGGGCCGAGGGCACACCCCACTGCCCGGGCAGCAACCTGGTGCCATCCTGAGGAGACCCGAGTGGGGACACCAGCTTTAAACAATCTCCCACTTTTTGCCGTTTTTGCGTGAATCCTAGATAAAAGGGGCGCTTCGGACCTGGGAGAAGTTAAAGGTTTGTATTAAAAATTGACTGTCTGGCTTGAAAATTATGGAGCTTGGCAGATGGAGGATGAAAGGCTGCAACAGAAGAAAAACATAGGCCACCACCCTTGACACCACTGACCACCCCGTTGCTGACAGCTTCTTCCCACAGCCCCGCTCTCTAAAGCACTTCCCACTTTAGGGAAATGTATCAGAACACAGGAGTTTATCTGCCCTGACCTCTACCCCCAAACTGAACCCTCTTTCATGTTAATTCTCTTCGCAAAACCCGCCGCATGTAAGGTCCCTGCGGTGCTCTGGCTTATTTGGTTCTCATTATTTGTTGTTGGTGCTGGTGGTTGTTGCTGTTATCCTGTAGCAGTTAAGCTCTGATCAAGAAATTCTGGAAGCACATGAAATATGATGTCAGGCTTGCTGCTTTCCGTGGGTTTAAGGTGGGGAGCACGAGCCACATGCTGTTATTAAGAGAAGCTTTTGAGAAATAAGAACGGATGAGAATTTTATATTGAAACGTTTAAAATCAAGACAAAAGAAGAAACTTCTGTGACAGGAGGACTGACAAGATTCCTCTCCTGTATTTGGGTGGCACATTTCCACAATTATAGCTTCATAGTTCAGAAAACAAAAATTTCAGGGCCTGATTCTCTGGTACAAATATCACAAATCACAATCTGTCTATTCAGCTTAGGTTCCCCAAAACAAGGCAGGCATTAGGGAAATGAGCTGAAATGAGGGAAATACTGTATTCACACAGATAGCAATAGCTGGGATCATTTTTTCCAGCAGACCACAAGGACTCTGATGATGACATCTTTTAACCCCTTTCCATTCTTTGGCTGAACAAAATAACGTTCTGAACAAGACCCCAAAACTTTACAAGGCAACTTAAGAAGGACGCTGCAGCGTAATTTAAAGTTTGTCTAGCAGTTCTCCTGACAGTATAAGTGAGGTCACAGCACAGCTGAAGAAAATTCATTCTTAAATATGAATGAATGAATGAATGAATGAATGAATGAATGAATGAATGCTTATAAGACCTTTTTTTTTTTTCTTTTTCCCCAGAGTTGAATTTCTGCAGATGATTTTCCTGTGTTGCTGACACTTAGAAGATACACATTAATATGGGAGATGAGGGGAGGGACCCTCACACTGAACAGGAAGAACTGAAATAATAATTAAGATACCAGATTGTAACACAGGAAAGGAGAATGTCATTCCTGGCTTTGCCCTGGCTTTCTGTGTGACCCGGAGCTACTCCTCAAAGGGACTGGGAGCAGTAGCTGGCACCGTGGGAAGAAGCCACAAGCAGGGTGACCTGCACAGAGCCTGGGCTGAATTAAACATCTCAGTGTTCTTGAAATAGCCTGGGGGCCACTGGCAATTGTGATGTGCTGGACAGGGAAGCATTTTAAACCCAAATTTTGGGGGGAGGTGGGGGGTGGGGGTCTAGAAATCCCTGTCCAAGCTGCACTGAACAGATGTCAGACCAGGATGTTTGCCCAAAACCCTCTCCCAAATATATACAGCTACATTTCTTCCTATCAAAAACCAAAACAAACAAAGCGTAAAGCAAGCAATAACAGAAAACAGAGCAGAGTTTACTCTCACAGTCCAGACAGATGATACGGCTGAGCTAATCTAAAGCATCCCTACTGCCAGAAGGGGACAATTCTCCCTTTACTCCTTCCCCCTTATTTCCTCTTGCTCCAGTCCCTCCCCTCTGCTGCTGTGTCAGCTCTAAAGCTCATTTGACTGGATAGTGAGAGCCTCAAATCACAAACCCAGTGAAAAACTGATCCATCAAAATACAGTTTTCCGCAAGATTAGTGGGTTAAATTGCCTCAGCATGTGGTCAGAGGAAAGCAGGACCTGCATGAGACAGTGACTGGGATCAGGGCTGGAGAGAGAGGGAGCACGTGGCTGTTGGAGAAGGTAACCTGTGCCTCTGATACAGGATATGCAAGCCAGATTTGATTCCCACCTTTAATCCGTGTTTTTTCAGACACAAGAATACCTAGAGGGGAACAAGGCTCCTATGCTTTTATTTTTACTGCATTTTCTTCCAGCCCCAGTGCCACCACACCACTGTCACTGTGGTGACAGGAAGCTGGAGAACTTCCCTGTCCCAACGAAGGGAGAAGTTGTCACACTGCACACAGGAACATCAGTGATTTCAAGCGCAGGAGATAACAAAAAAGAGGCACCAGTGGCAGGAGTGGCTGTCACTGACACTGAGCTGGGAGTCCAGTCCCTCCTCATGACACAATGCCATGGTTTATATTTCTCACAGGAACTGATGGAGAGGCTGAGGACCTCATCTTTCCCATCACAGACGTGTCCAAGCTGATGATCAAAATCACATCTTGAATCTCTCAGAGTCTCTGCTGGAGCGGAGAGAGAACTTCTTCCTGTTATCTGACCATTGTATCTTTTCCAGTCGTCGGTGTAGGGACTGGAGCTCCGGTGTGTGCCCCCTCTCCTTCCCCCTCCCCTCCCCAATAAATGCCATCACTGCGAGGTTATGTACAACTCTTATTTGAAATGCATCTCCTGCTTCCCAAATTAAAGATCAGCTCAGTGGGCTGTGGGCTGAAGGGACTTAAATTCTCTAAGCAGTTTAAGTCAGTCTGCGGCTAAATAGGGATTTTGAGAACCTAAGTTTTCAGCTCGTGGAGGGGACAGAGCCTTTAGGCACCTGGGCTGCCCACCCTGTCAATCTCCCACTTTGTTAGACAACAGAGGAGGAATCTGACTCCTTTGTTTCTCAAAGCAATTATTGTCACTGTGATTTTACACCGTAGAAGGACACAGTGCTTAAGGAACAATCATTACACGTGCAAAAGGGTGATTTTTCTTTAAAGAAGCAGCATAAAGAGAAGTATTGCTCTCCAGCACAACATGGCATTTGGACACGGGACCACCAGGGTGATGGGGCTGTTTTTCCTCTCCATTCATCCATTTTTAAATCCATAAGTTGCTATAAAATGAACAGATGCTATTAACACTTCAGTGGATTTGTGCAGAAACTGTGATTCATCCTCAGCAGCAAGTTAATATAAACACATGAGATTGCCTTCAATCTGCTTCCCAAGCCCTAAGAGGCCTCACAGAGTCAAAAAAAGAAGAGATTTTTGCAAAAGATTCTGCTGGTTGCACACCCAGAATAATTGCCTAATTTAATCGTGGATGCCAGTTGCTTGTAGCTGAATACCAAATGTGGTTTTTGCTGTGGTGTTTGCTGTGGAATTGATGTGAAATAATTGCACCGGGTAGGAATGAAGGTGGAATCCTTCGATCACTGAAGCCTGGAAGAGGTAGATGGTTTTATATCTATATTCAGAGAAATAACTGAAGCATAAGCTTGGCCTGTGCCAGTGAAAGAATGACATAAACGACCAGAAATCTCCTGAATCCCAAACACAAGATAGTTTTATCACCAGCATTTTCTAAACCATAAAAACTACAGGAAATAAAAAAACATAAAAACTGTTATTCAGCTGGGCACTGGAAGGAGAGGATCTTTTCTAAACCATTTCAACTTCTGTGATTATTCTAATGCCTAATTTATGCTCTGTAAAGGTGAGCTTAGAGGGCACGGGTGGTTTATTTGCGGTCTAAGCCTGGGACATCCCATCAGTTTAGTTTAATCCTGGCACTGCAAAGTTTCCTGCACGGCCTTGGTGAAATGTCACGTTATGGTTCAGCCCCCTACCCCTGAAAACGAGCTTAATAACATCATTTACTCTCTCCATTGCACTGTTCAGATTATTCATGAATTTTTCAGGGTAAGAAAACATCTGCCATATGGCAGCAAGCACCAAAGAGCCCTGTCTTTAACTGCAGGCTCTTTCTATGGCACAGATAATTCTGACTTAGAATAGCTGGTTTGGGGCAGGATAATTGTTCTGCCACAGCGAATTACCAGGAGTGGAGACAACTGGTCCAAAAACGCAGTTGAATAAAAAGCCATTTTTTGGTGTATTCGAGAAGGTGATGTTTGAAAAAGTCATTTTTTAGAGATCTGCTGGATGCTGGGGCCAAAACCAAAAGAAAAAGTTTCTAAAATAGGTGATAGCCTGGTGGCTGAGGCGTTGCTCTGTAATGGTGGAAAACAACTTGAGTCTGGATCACCCATTCCCTAAGTAACTGCTCCAACAAGCACCAGATCAATTTTTCAGCACCTTTTTGCCTTTTTCAGTGAAAAAGTCCAAACCGTCTTGATTCTGCTCTGCTAAAGAATGGAATGCTTTCTGAAGCTTTAAAACCTTGGCAGGACAGAAAAAACACCTCTTCTCCTCTCTTAATTGCAACTGCAACTCCCTAACACGGTCCAAGCCGAAAATCCCTTGTGTTTGTGCCTGGCCACTGGAAATATCACAGGTATGAAAAAATTTCATGCAATTATGTGATTCGGGGCACTTCCCAGACTTTTGCTCTTTTCTCTTAATTGTCAGGTTCTGTTCAAATACATGAAGTCTGTAGCTCTTTCCTTTGTGTGAATAGCTTTCTCAATCCCTATACAACTTAATATTCTGTTGCCCTATTAAGCTAGCCATGCAGAAAACGGTTTCTAGCCAAATAATAGGAATAGCAAACGTATGAACTCTATACCTCAATGAGGTGTTAACTTCAAAGCCTTGTTATTTGGGAGTTGGGGCCATTTAAATGCTGACATTATTAGGCAAGGAAGTCTAAGAAACAAGCACTCAGTGGGAGTCAAAGATCCTTTTAAAAAGCATTTTCTTTATGCTCATCACACCCCAATTCATTTAGGATGGGCTCCTGTTCTATGCCTACACGTTTCCTAATTAAGACTTCTTTCCTTGCCACAATGTTTAGGTTGGAAGGAATCTGAGGCTCTCCGTGTACCCCCTTCATGATTGGCATATTTTTTTCTTTCCCCTCTCCCATCTCCCTGGTTGTAATTACATTACAGTGGCTTATCTCTCCATCAAAGGATGGGTAAGTGGTCCCTTTATAAACCTGCTCGGAGCAGCTGTTGGCCAGTCAGGGAACACTGAGGCCTGACCAGAGCTACACTTTCCCCAAAGGGCTTATCTATATTGTGCCGCATTGAATGCGATGTGAATCGGTGTAGACAAGAACAAATAGCATTCAGCACATGTCAGCTAAGTGCAGTTTTAGCCTGGCCTCGTCAGTGTTTAATCATGATTAGCTGACACGCACAGTTTATTGTGGTCTTCACCAGCCAACATATTGTGACCAGTATTACGTCAATTACTCAGTTACCCAAAATTGCATTCAGACATGATTAAATCCTTCCATTTGTATGGCTTTGTGGAGACTCAGCAACACGGATTTGGCTCTTTGGGACCTGGGCAGCCAAGGCTCACGTCTAGGTTTGGGCCTGACTCTTGTCACGGGATGGTGCAAAGCCTCTGGACTATCCCCTCAGTAACAGCAAGGCACAGCTGCAGCACACACAGGGATCTCAGACTGGCTGCAAACTCGGTCTGAGTGCTCAAAACAGTGAGGTCAGAGCATCACAGGCTTCAGCTGGCAAAGAGGCAAATAATTGCTCCTGGTTCCAGGCAGGGAATACCATTTGTGTCTTACCCAAATCCTGAGGTGTTGCAGGTTTCCTGCTGCCAAAGCCGCGTTAGCCCTGCAGAGCATCCCGCGATGCCGCACCTGACTGCAGCGTGGAACAGCCCAGAGAGGGAGGTGCTAATTGAGGCACTGCCAGGAACTGTCTCGGTCCTGCTGGGAGAAGAAGTGGGATTTATATTCTAAATATTATTAAATATTACTCCTTTATTCCCTAGACTCTTGGATCGCTACCATTTAAATCAGGTCTGCACTGACTGAGGCCCACATTTGCAGCAGCAGCAGCTCCACACAGGCTCCTCCTCAGGTCTCGTTGGAGCTGCCCGTTCATGTGCATGAGATCGACTTCATGTTTGCCCCACTCAAGCCTGATTCCAGCTTCAGTTCCAAAAGCAGTACACCCTTGGCAAAACACTCTGCTGATACTAATGGACTCAGGATTTTCTGTATCCTCAGTGTCTTTCTATAGCTCAACATCCGCATCCAACTCACCAACAATAGCCTAGATTTTTTTCACGTTTTTGAATTCTTTCTAGAAATCACGTGACACCAGGTGAATGGCAGAAATCATAACATGTATTTTTCTGGCCCAAATCACTTGCAGGGATTTCCCAGAGGCATAGTAGGCAGTTGATATCTTTTCAGCTGGAGTCCCCATTCTATTTTTGCACCCAGTAACGACATAGCCCGTGGATGTATTACCCATTTTTTTTCCGGAAAGGAAAATGTCCTATGGGCCCTCCTGCTTCTGCTGAGCTTGCATGTTGTGGGGTCGATGGAAGATCACCTCTTCTAGCGGTGCCTGCTCCTCCTAGTGCAAAGACACGTGGTTTGGGAACAAAAGGCATTATTCAGCCCCTGGGAGGAGAACACTGGCATCTATGTTTTATGGACTATTTGAAGCCTGAGATTTTTAGGGGTCAGCAGCCTCCCCAACCCCTGTGCTCATTTTGCTGGCACCCCTTGGGCAGGACAGCTACAACAAGAAGAGTCTTTCTGAAACCTGGGGATCCTCGGGCTCCCAGAGCTGGCAGTTACTGTGTGCAGGGAAATTCTAAGTCATGTACAGTCGAGGCCACATCTGGTGTGAAATGTATTTACCGTAAGCACCCCGACCACACTGAGGCAATGTTTAAAAGCTGCAACATTTTCAACCAAAACACCATGAATCAGTCATCTGCTCTCTACATTTTTTCCTTCCTAGCGCAGCAGATTGCTGAAATATTCATGCATACATTTTCTTTCCTAATCTTCCTCTTCCTCCCAGCCTGAATCTGAGGAGCAAAAAAGTGTAATGTGCAAACCCAGAAATATTTGTTGTATTTGGGTGTCTGGCTGTAGCTCCCGGTTGTGGTACCGCTGGATGATTCCAGGTAAAGAGAAGCCAGCTTTGCTCACTAAAGTGAAAATCTGGCACCGATTCTGCTTTTGCTTATTTTGGTATGAAGCAGGAATTTCTCCTCTTTAGTCAGTAGAGTTGTACCACGAGGGTAAATTAGAGGGGAGGCAACTCAGCGTGTAATAAACAGGAGTGAGAAAAGAGAACCCTGCGGGAGGCGAATATGAATTGGGTAATTTGAGAAAAATAAAATAACCTACGGGGATAAACTGAAGCTATTGTGCTTAAAAAAAAAAAAAAAAAAAAAAGACCAAAACTGCCCTTACTTGGTCCAGGACTATCAGGTTTAAAGCCTGATAAATTCAACAAACTTTTGAATCACCAGGTAAGGAGCCTAACAAGATTTTCCTGCCAATGTGCTGAGCAACTTCATCCACTTCTGTCATTGCCATTCCTGTGCCTGATCCAGGCAGGATCCCTAGAACCTGTGCACGGATAAGGCGCCAGTTGTACCTACAGTTTTGGAAAGCAGTACACATTAGGAAAAGAGCCACGAGATGAACTGAGAAATACAAAATCAGGAAAGTGCACTATCAACCTAACAAAGAGAAGGTTGGGGGCAAATAAATGTGGGAAACAGCAAACAGGCAGATCATCAATGTAACTGCCATAGGTATTCCTGGAATCTGAAGTGACACAACACTAGACTAAAAAGACAAGCTTGCATTTCAATTATTAAGCACTAGGTCCTGTCTCTTCACCTCAGTATTGACAGCTGGGATATTATATGAATTATATTATATTAATTATATTGTATTGTGTCTCAGGCTGCCTCTTTTAGAGCAGGGTTATGCTCATGTGTTTACTTTAGATACTGTCAACTCCTCAACTGTTCTAGCAGAAATGCTAAAATCAGTGCCATATATTTTTCCTAAATATTTCTGACAGGAGCTAATCCAAGGAAGTTCTGTAGTTTGCACTACGAAGTGGGTAGCAAAGGTGAGCACCAAGTGTCATCAAGTGAAGGATTTCTGGATTTATAAACCGTGGTTTGATTATTCCCATTTTATAGAGGAGTCACTGAGGCAAAGGGAGTGGTTTTGTCCTGGGGCTGTACGTGGAGGCTCCAAGAAAGTCCTCGTTAAGCACGCTGCCCTTGAAACTCTGCTAATGCTTTGTCATGATCTCAGGCTTCCTCCCAAAAGATGGAGGTGTTTAACCAGCCAGCTGAGGTCTGACTGCACTCACTTGAGCTCTGTTTTAGAAGGTGCCTGCCCCTGCAGCCAGAGCACACCACCTCTCCGTGCCACCATGAGCACATTGACAGCACTACGATTATTTACCCGAGGAGTGATTTTAACAAGGGGTACCTTTTCAGAGTTCCAATTGCACCCAAACTATGAGCTGTGGTAGCCAGGTTCACTGGGAGCACCAAACCAGTGGAAAAAAAAATAAATTAAGGGTAGGCTTGGCCTTAGCGTTAGGGGCTGTCTCATCCTGGTTTTAACTGATTTTTCCCCCTGCAGAGTCCTATCCCCAACAGTGCCTCCTGTCGTCAAGGGCTGCACTGAACTGCACTATCAGCAAACCTTCAAGCCTTACAAAGAAAAAAGAGAGCATGAATTAGCTGAAATAAAAGACCTTGGCCAGATTGCTTTGTTGGATAAAGCACCTTTGTTGTAAGAATGTGGGAAAGGAGAGTCCAACCACAGCTCATCCAGATTCCTTAGACACACACGCCCAGTGATATGTATTTGTGAGTATTTTCCACATTTATATCTGCTAACCAAAGTAACCAGTTTTTACTTGTTTAATTACTGCCGAAGAAAGAGGAACTGTCAGTGCTTTAAGAGTTATGCCAAAGCACAGGGTGGGTTCTCTCTGATTCATATGCTGCATGGCTACAGAAACCAAGACCCAGCATCAGGAATGCCAAGCAGTTAAAAAAGCAGCAGTCCAGCTCTACGGCGTATTTTTAATCTAACTCCCTCGTTAAATTAATGTTATTCCTAACTTTCCCAGCAATTTAGCAGCGTATCAGCCGTTTTATCAAAACCCAAGGAAACAGGAAGACCTTTGGGGGGGGGTGGGTAAAAGTACGGGACCTAACAGACTGAATTATGCTAATGAAGTTTTACTCCTCTTATTTTCCAAGTGAATGAAAGTCATCCCAGCTCTGACTCTCTCTTTAGCTTCATTGGTACACGACATTACCACAGGAAGTAGATTAAATAAATACGTATGATTTTTTTTTTTTTTACCAAAGTGGAAAATATCCCTCGTGCTTTGCACACAGAAGGGCATGGAGGTGACCTATAGGAAGCCTTTCTGAAAATCACCACCACCATTAAATAACCCAAATCCTCAAGTCCAGAAAATTTTCAAGAAACTTGGCAGATTTTGGTCTTTCCATTCCCAGTGGAGATAAAAGTTTGTGGAAGAGTAAGGTGAGGATGCCAGCTACCTCCTCTGTATATCCAAAAACTGGTCCTAAATCTCACAGGAAGGGAGGGAGATGATACACAACAAGAAAGAAAATTTGGGGTAACATTCCACGGACATTTGAGTGGATCAGAGAATCAGGATGGAAAATGTGCTCTAATAAAGCTCCGTAACATTATTACCATAATGACATCTGCACCTGGCTTTGGGGGGATTTACACCAGGTTGTAAGGAAACACACAGGGAAGCAGACACTTCTGGATGCACAGGAATGCAGTGTTCAGCCTTGAGGTGAATTTGCAGGCTGATCCTGAACCCTTCCAGAGGCCTGAAATTTCTGCCCATCCATCTTGTTCCCGTGCTTCTTATCTCTGTCTGTTATTAAACTGCAGGATGTGACCTCCTTGCTGCGTGTTTCCATCTGCAAATTGCAAAGAGCACTATTCACCTTTCTTGCAGAAAAGGATTTTAGGATTAGAGAGATGAGAGCACTGCCTCTGACCGTGGAAAAACCCCAGACAGATGCACAGAACAAAGTCAAGATTCTGATGTAGGATGGCCGCTACTCCATGCGCCATGGAACAAAGGAATGGTGGGCAGGAAAAGAAAGGCACTTCTCCTGGGACCTACAAAAGTAGCTGTCTAAACCTGGAGATTTCACATCTAGAACCACACATTTGATACCCCTTTATAAGCCCTCCTGCAATTTACTCGTCACAGGGTCCAAGACAGGTAAATTAACTTAATTACAACCATCACACACTTGAGAAAACTGGGACACAGCAAAGAAGCAGCTCATTGTCACCACTGGCCCTACAGCCCAGACCTTTCTGATGGGTAAATCACTTGTCAGAAAACACCAATTCAGGTTTTGGTTTCCTAACATAGGATTCAACCCAACGCCCTGAGATTGGCCAAGTGTCCCTGAGGTTATTCAGAGGTAAACCAGGGTTTGTTTTATTTGTTTTGAGTGAAATTACACTGCTGAAACCATGCTGAAGAGAGAAGGGTTTAGTTCTACAAATCTCTTGCACCTTGCAAGTTCGAGTAGCCCGTCTAGACAGAGTATTTTATGCTTTGCTGGCATGTATATAGAAGAAGAGTTGAAGCAAGAAGCCTCATATCCATGATTTGAGCAGGAACAAGAAGGATACTGTTCAGGTATGTTTGTTATACCCTCAGGTACACTGGTGGTGCCAGGATGAGATTCCCAGGGCCAGGTTCTAATTGCAGTTGTGCCCAAATTAAAAGTGACTCCCCTGGACTCAACTATCCCAGGTCTTCCCTCTCAGTGTCCAATTAGAGACCAAATGATGTTGTCACAGCTGTGTTCAAACCAGTGTCCAGCACAATGTGATTCGTTTCTATGGTAAGTGCAGTTTTTGGGGGCTGCATTACTCACTGTTGAGGGTACAAGTGATAAATTCATGGTAGGGGAATATACAGCAACAAGTGAGAAACCAACATGAGAGAAGCAAAACAAGTTCTGAAAGTGACTTTTTCTTAATAACAGCTCCCACCTAATAGGAAAAACTGCATTGTCAGTGGTGAGGAACAATAAGGGAAAACTTGCATCAACAGAAAGGTTGTCCCGGAGAAAAATGCTGTCTAGGGAACTGCAGAGGAGAATCCAGTCCGTTTTCTGCCCTAAGCATATCAGGTTTTGAGGATTTTGTGCAAGGCTTGAAACAATTTCCAGTGCTAAATGTTAACAAGGCTTTCAGATAGTCCTGGGATGTTGGGATGTAAAGACCGAACGAGATCCGTTTACACAAGCAAAATGGATATTTAAATAGAAAGCAGCCACCATCAAAAATGTTTTTAAAAATGCTGTTTTGGTTAATGCAACATACTGTACTTCTGCCAACAAAGGCAGTTTCTGATCAGGACATGCCGTGCTTTCCTCTGGAGATTTTGCAGGCAGGGTGGTCTTCCATGAGGGACGGGAAAGGGCTTAGTTAACATTACACATCCTTCATATATGCAGGCTGGTAAATGTAAGGCATTGCAGCTGTGCAGTTTGTCACCAAAAACCAAGCTGAAAGGAGTCTAAACGCAGGAGACCGACGGGAATATGACCTGGTCACTCTCAACACCTTTGATTCTCCCCTTACATAATAAAGCAACTTCTCCTGCCTTCGTGCAGCCTTGGTCTTTAGAGAGAGTGGTCAGATGGTAAAGACAAGGAACAAAAAGGGACAGCGCAAAAACGCCGTAATAAGTGATTTATTATTTTCCCACAGACCACAAAAGAAGCCTGCAGTCCCATTATGCCACATTACGTTTATTTTGATAGGAGAAAGCTTTGGCGCTGGAAGAAGGCTGCGCTTTGTGCCACAGGGATCTAAATCCATTCTGGAGGCAGGAGCTGCTCTAAAGACCTCAGCTTCCGCCGTCTTCACAGATGCCTGTAGAAATCACCTCTTTGTAAAGGAGGGGTGTAGCTGGCAAACCAAGTGGATTTCAGGGGGATAACATATTGCTTCTATTTAAGAAAGCATCCTCGACCAGTGCATGTTTAAACCCAGTGAGACCTGAGCACAGGCTTAAAGCTAAACACATGCTGAAATCTCTTCCTGAAACAGATACATGTGAGGGTTGGAATATGGGATTCATTCTCTGGTTCATCCCCTCTTTTCCTCCTAGAATTTCTGGAGTTTGAAATGCAAAGAATCCATCTCTAAGCTAATAGGGAGATGTTTATGTAATTATATGTGCGTGGCAGGTACAAAGAGCCCATTTTAATATCATAAACATGATGGTGACCTTCCAGGTTAAACAATTTACTAAGATCATTTGGTTTTATATTGACTGATCTTAAAAAAAATCTGCAAGTTGGAAATTTTGTATCTCTCTTTGAGAGGTGAAGCAAGGTAACCAAGCCATACTGTCTCACAGGTACTAATTCCAAGAAAATAGATATTACACCTATCATCCATATCATTAATGTTGTTATTATTATCATCAGCAGTGTTTTCCATCCTGTGCAAAGCAAGCATTTGAAACAGGGCAGGGATAAAAGATTATTATACCATTAGAACCATTCTCCTTTACTTCTGTGATTAAGACTAGAAAGGCTTGGAAAACCTGTTTATCAGATTTCTGAAGTTCCAAAGGCTTTAGCTGTAAAAATTCAGCTCCGGCAAAAAGGAATCACTTAGGAAAAGATGCCATCATTTTTCCTAATCTCAGCCAAAGCTTATTCCGAAAGAATTTCCACTGAAATAAATGGGATTGTTCACAAAGTCGAGTCTATTCAGCATACATACAAGTGAAAGAATGCTGCACGCAATTTTGAGGCATTTTCCTACTCCCTTATTCCCAAGTTACAATATAGTCAAGATGGCCACTTCAGTTTTCAGGCTCACGGCTCGGAGTGCTGCTCCAAAAGCGTATTCCCAGCTGAGATGGGATCTCCAGCAAGTGGGATCAGCACATGACTGAGCACCGCCAAGAGCACATTTGGACACACGGCCCCAGCCATGGCTACTTCCAGTTAGGAGTTTGTGACCCATCACATTCCTGCAGAGACTGTGTCACCATCCCTCTTCCCTTCCAGTTCTTCGGATTTGCCACATCTTTTGGCAGAACCTCCTTCCAGCTGGAGGCTTTAGAGGATGAGTGAAGTGGTTGGGATGGACAGGAAGGGTAACCTGAATCAGCAGCAGCTGAGGCAGCACATCTGCCCACACACAGGACCTGGGCAGCAGCGCTGGAAATCTCCTGTGTGGGATCCAGCTGAGGGCATCTTCAAAGCTGCTGTTCCCATACATCAGCAGCTATGAGGAGGAGGAATACACAGCCCCATCCCAAACCAGGATGATCCCATTTAGGGCTGAGGCATCCCTGCAATGTGTAGTCACGAACATAGAGAAAGGGAAAGGATTTATAGTCTGTACGCAACAGTGGGACCATCAATAGGGTTATAAACCAAGTGCTCATCAGTTACACCATGATTTTGCTCATTTAATTCTACCTAATTCAGGTCCTTCACGGCAGCCTTTGAGACATGATGAAATCTCCACATTTTCTAGCTCCCATTCACCCCAACTCCATGAGATACACGTCAAGCTCATGCCGCGGTGACCTCCACAATCCACACTTGGCTCTTTGCACCTCGGGCTGCTCTTTCAAATCTGTCAGCTCATTCCTCTGCACACAGGACAGAAAAGCCCAAAATCTTGTCACTGCACCACAGTAACCTGGTTTTAGACCTTTATCAGGCATATATTTATAACAGATGGCCTACCTGATGCCACAAACTACTAAAATCTATCTTGAATTTCTTTATAAAGCACCTGAATTGCTGGGGGTTGTACCAAGCAATCAGTCCCAAAATTCTGGAATTAAACAACTGCAAGTCCGTGTTACAAAAATAACATGTGGTGATACCAGCTTTGGAAAATTAGAGAAATGAGGCACAGCTACAACCTGCTCACCTTGGACAGTCTTGATGAAGCCAGGACACTCAAAAAGAACACGTTCATTACAATTTCCTGGAGGAAAATTCTCGAACTGCTACAGGAAACACCAAGATTTTGGGATATTCATCCGAAATATAAGATAGAGAATATGAAGAGCTTGTTACAGCGTGGAAAAGTTGTGCTTGGAAATCCTCGGGATTCTGCGAGCCCCAATCAGGTGTTCACAAAAACAGAGGAGGAACTTGAAGGAAGAGGAAAGTCATGCTTAACAACAGGTTCTTGGTATTTAATAAACCATGAGCTTTTGAGGTATATGCATCTCATGTACATATTTACATATTTACATATTTCATAAGCCATAGATATTTACCATACAGGGCTTTGCTGGGTTTTTTTTCCCATAATGCTATTTCAGAAAACTAAATTTAATAAATTTCGGCAATAAAATGTTCCCCTCTGGGTTGTGTATTAAAAACAACGAAAGAATTCAGAGGTCTGACTCTCTGCCTTCCTGAAACTGCTGTCATTACTAAATGAATGAACTGATTTTGTGATGGAAATCATTCTTAGAAGAAAAACATTGATATATTAATATCTCCCTACTTTTTAGTAGGAATGGGGAGTGTTAAATTTCTGCAGCACTAACTGCTCTGAAATACCGATGTAAATTGGTAAAACCAACCCAAACTGATCTGATTCGGTTCCCCTTTTTTTTTTTTCTAGAGGGTGGAAATTTTGTTTTGCTTTTTTCCTGACTCATGAAAGACACCAGACAGTGATGTGGATGATGTGGTGAAAGCTCTGAAGAAAAAAAATCTACTTAAGTCAAGGAATAGGGGAAGTGGTCACTCTGCGAGGTCATTTTCCTGTGAGACTCTGTGACAGCTGGAGAAAATTAACCAAAATATCTGCATTCCAGAGAGGTATAAAAAGAAGAAAGAAAGGGAGGGGAGGGGTCAAATGTCTTGTGGAAACCTGTAGGAACGGCAATGGCATTTTCTATATGGGCTCGCTCAATCTGGTTTCCTGACAAAATTCTACAAAAATAGGAGGAGATTTTTAAAGTCTCGGAGGGTAGTGAGGCAGCCAGCTCCCTTAAAAGTCAGCAGGACATTCATTAAACTTGAACAGATTAGCTGCATTGGATCTTTTCTCTGATGCTGGCACAGGGACCACACAGAAATCCTATTCCTAACACTTTATTACCATTTAAAGCTTTAGAGATCAGTCACACTTCCAGAGTGGAAGAGCTTGGAAGACTGCAACAGTACCAAGGTAATCAGATGGATTCTTTGTTTTCCATGTTTATATTTCACGGAAATAGCCAGTGAATGCCAAATTTGCTTCCACACTCTTTCTGAATCCCCAGCATTTGCTTTTGTTTTGCGATAAAGTAAAACTAAAATTTTTTTCAAACGTTTTAAAAACTGATCTGTATTCTTTAAAAAAACTGCACAGGTTTTTGTGTCCTATTTCTCCCAGGCCAGAACCAAAACTGAACCTTAAAGCCTGAATCCTGTCAAAATTAGTGTATTTTTGTGAAACATTTTGACTCTGCCAAATGGAATATTAATTGAAACCATACCTTCCTACCTTCAGAGCACTTCTATCCCCGTGGATCCTCCGGTCATTTCAGACTACTCTGCAAAGAAAAAAAACCAGAAAACAAAGTCTCTTTGAGGTGAAGCAGCTCACTGTTGTAATTTCAAGCAATGAAATCAATTCATGCATGATGAGGGATTCTGAGGTAACAAAACTCTGCCTGAGTCCCTCTGCACATCCAGGCTCAGGCACTCCCTCGGTGTGAGCAAGACAGACAGAAGGACACAGGCAGGACTCGGGAGATGACATCAACAAGTAGAAGCAAATTAAAGGGACTCAGAAGCAGAATTAAGATATTTTTTCAGACTCCCAGCCATTACAGTTGAGGTGAAGATTTCAAAACAGCACAGCTCTCATTTGGGTAACTAAATTTTACGGACCAGTCCGTGTCTGTGACCTCTCACTGCAAGATGCAGAGCCAGATTTCCCTCTGAAAATCCGTCTACCTCTTGAGCTTTTTTGGGAAGCTGAGCCTTTCCAAAAGCCCTGTGCTAAAATCATAAGCCTTTCTGAAATTGCTGAAAAAAGGCAGAAAGACAGACAAAGGCTACAAAGAACTTCGAGATATCTCAACCCGTGCCAGGTTATCTGCAAGTGGAGAAGCAGCTACTACACGTCTGCAGCATTGTGGTGGGATCTGGACATTTCCTGTCCACTGTTGGTTTCACCTTCATTACATCCAGGATAAAAGAGTGTGACTTTTAGTTAGCAAAAGCAGAATCTGCAGAGAAAGTTGCAGAAGGATTTCACGTGGCCTCCAAAACCTAACTTGGCTACACTGTATGCAAAACACCACCAGTGTCTTTTCCTCATCACTTGACCACTTTGTTTGAAGTCTCTGTCCACAGAAATCACAATGTCACTGCTCTTCATTTAACCTGATTTTCTCAGGCAGTTTATCTATCTTGTGGAGCAAAAAGAAAACAGTGTCTGATTAGGGAAGATGGATTTGTTTGCTTTTGTTTTCTAAAAATTTATTTTGATTTGCCCGTTCTCTCTTTTCCTTTATCCTTCAGATGATAAATAGCTGTGAGGGAAATAAGAGAGCTCCAAAAGGAGAAAAAAATAAAAGGATGTGGAAATTTGCGTTGCTAACTCCATTTAATGCTAACCTCATGTTGTGTTTGGAATCTGATGTAGATATTGTCCAGGTAGCTACAAAAATTTCCCCGACTATTTAGAGAACAGATAATGGTTTAAAACAAGCATGCAATGGTCCAAAATCACACCTAAATCCGAACTTAACCAATTCAAAACTCAGTTAACTCTAAAACACGTTGAATTAACTCCCTTTTTAAGGAAGTGTTTCATTCTTGCACTTCTTGTTTAATTTTTAAATGGACCAGAAGCAGAAGTTTGAAATGCCACATGAAGCCTTGCTTTCATAAGATTGCTGCTTGAGCTTTACCTCAGTGGGATTCAGAAAATTCCAGATAAACTCCTTAGCTTGTTATCTGAACCAAAATGCTGAACTTTTGAGGAATCCTCAATCCCCTATCTTTACTAGACACCTTTTTTACCAATTCGTGCCTCTGAGCCATCATAAAACCTCTCCCCACACTGGGGATTTTCTTGACCTGGTCATGGCTATGTTTATTCCTGCCACGGAAGTGGCAAGTTTGCCAGAGCAGCTTTCCTCGGTGCTTTGACCACTTACTGCTGGTCATAAGGAAGGAGAAGGGAAGTAGTTCGTGACAAACTTCCTGGTACTTGTCATATTTCTCTCTCAGTACTTTTCTGTGGCTAATTTGATTAATTTTTAAAAGGTAAATATTGGAATATGTTCATTGACATCCTATTATCTGTGGTTGTTTACATACAGAGGACAAATCCTCTCCTCCACTCGAAGTCAAAATAAACAGATCTCGTACAGGCAAGTTCCAAACTGTCCGGGGGTGTTGGATTCATCACCACAGGCTGCAGAGCTCTTTAATGCCTATTCCTGCACCCCAGGTATGGTTTTTTTGCAAAGATGCTGTGTTCCCTGGAGAATCTTCAGGCACAGTTAGGAGCTTTCAGCCTTGACTGAAGCAATGTCAGCATAGCAACCTTTTACTTTTACGTTCTTTATTAATAGAGGAAGGCATGACAATGTTAAAAGAAGATATTTGTCCTATTTATCTGCCTTGACCGTGAGACTGAAAAGCACTGTAAAAGGCTGGGTGATCTGACTTCTTAACCTAATTCGAGGAGCCATTTTCAAATTAGCTACTTCTAATGAGAGGATGAAATATGCAAAAGCCCTTCACACCTTCCGGTAAGGTGTGCAGTATCTTCGTATCAGGTAATTGCAAGTACAAAAGGATATGAAATTACTTTTTAAAAAGTCACAGAATAATTCACTAACCAGTCTCCTAATTCTTCACTGAATTCTGTGTTTGAAAATCTACCAAGTCTTTCTCAGGCAAAAATAATTTTTAGAGAATTAGCTATCAATGTAAATATACCAAAATTGTTAATAGTGTCCTATTCAGGAAAAACCCAACACTTTTATGCTTCAAATATATTTATAACCAAATATATTTATAACCAAATGTATCAGTATGAGAACTTGTATTTGATAGAAGCATGGAGAGTAATGCTGAACCTCTATTAATATGTGAATCTCTCTGCAGCAGACCTGAAAACCAAAAGAAATGTACAATTAAATGTTACCAGTGCATATCATACAGGGTGATGTTCTGGTATTTGCTTTCAGGTAAGAACATTCCTCATCATAAACTTATTTCTCCTGGATTATCATTTTAAAAAGAGATAAGAAGCTTTTGAATTATTTTCTGCCACTAGGAAGGTGAGTAGATTATACAACTATTTTTGTTCCATGGATCCATCTCCATTGCTTTGCATACAGGGCAGACTTAAAATGTTACCATTAGCAATTCACACCCACTTGCTGGCCATAAATGACTTTCCAGGTCCAAGGCAGTGGATTGTAAAACTGCTGACTTCACTGCTGGAGCACTACAGAAGAGAAGAAACTGGATGAGACAGAGCAAGTCCTAAATGCCTTCCATAATTAACAAACATGGCAAGACAAGTTATGAAAAACAAAGGAAGACTGGACAGATTTATGCTTGAAGTCTGGTACTTTTGAAGGTCTGTCTGACTACAAAAGTCTCTTTTGATCTGCATTAATTGAAAGCACTTAAAATTCAATCGCACGTTTACAGCCACATGTTTAAAACTGACTCCTAATCTTGCCTCTATCTGTAGCTCGCTGGTCAGGCTGGAATGCCTTCCTTCTGCCTCCAGCCTGCGGAGGATACCAGTCTAATGACAGCCGTCTTTGGTTCCAGCTGGAGAGTTTCATGGCTGTGGCCTCCGAGTTCCCTGAACTCAATCCCGAGCAGCATCCACAATGAGAATCATCCCTTAGCTCTGGCAGCTCACGGCAACAACCCCTTGTGGAAGGGACGAGGCCTCTGCGGATGGAGACACTGGTTCCTGGTTTGGTTTCTCGGGGTAATAAGAGGACAGGATTCAGCTGGGTGTGGCACACTGCTTCCCGAGCTGCCCTGAGATGGAGAGAGCCGCATCTCCCTCGTGGTTTTTTGGGAGGCGGGAGATGGAGTTCACAGTTTGCAGTGGCACCGCTCAGCAAAATGAAACTGCCATGAGTGTGCCTATAGGGGGATGCAGCCAGCCTCGCCTCTGACCAGGTAAAGGAAGGAAGAATAAGGAACCAAGAAACCACTTTTATTCCCAAGGTTGCTCTTAGATTAAAACCTGCAGTGCCAACCTCAAATCCCACCAGACAGCAGGACTCCACCTCACGTGACAGGGACAGGTCAGAGAACTGCTTGCCCAGCTCCACTAATCTGCACCAATGCTGACTGCAGGAGCAACGTTCAAGCCCAGCTTTGAATCTTTTCACAAGTCAAGCCACTTGTGTGTGTTATATTCAAGATTCATGGACCCCTACCCTTTTAGNTGCTTGAATATTTCATTACGTTATGGATGTGGAGAGCTCTGCTAAAGAGCTTGCACTATTGTACTGTCTTGACTAATAGTTTGTGTGACATGCATAAGGAAGACCAGATATTTGCAAATTTAAGGATTTTTTTTTTGCCCAAGGACGGCTTGTAAAACCCATTAACATGAATTGTGTCTGAGCTGATGAGGAAAAAAGAAAACACTGAATCCAGACCTTCAATATTTTATTGGTGTTTCTGAACTTTTATTAGCTGTACTTTCTTCCATAAAATCAATTTAATAAGGGGAGCAGTGTTTTGGTAATGCATCAAAAGCAGTTCTTCTCTTCAAAGGGCATCTTTTTCACTCAATCTCTTCTCTAAAGACAGTGACATTAGTTTTGTAAATTAATAAACAGGCCAGCATCTGAGGACTGCATGAAGCCTCCATCACCCCTTATTGTGCTTTCTCTTCTGACCCCACTTTCCAGTGCAGGGCCCTCATCTCGACAACAATACCCTGAAAGCCTGTGTGGCACTCTGGGATCACACTTGAAAAGGCCTTTGGCTGAGGCTGGCTTTCAAGGAGGGGGGACAATTGGCAAGAGGCCTGTGGCTATTCATGCAGAACAGGCAGTGAAAAATGCCTGAAGTCAGATTCAGGGGTGGGCAATGCCCAAAAAAGAAAGCCCACATAACATGAATGGCTGCTGCTAGGAGACTAAAACCAAAGGCATGCCACTAGCAGGCCTCCATGTGCCGACATCAATGGGTTCATCCTATCCCTATTAGGGGCCTAAAATGATGGAGAAACATGAGAAGGGACTATAAGCAGGAAAGGAAAATAATACCAAAGTACACAACGGTCAATGCTTATATTGTTGTACTAAACACTCGGGAGAAGGAAATAATATTTTCGACGTTCGGCACCTTTTCTGCTGACAGGGGTTGCGTGGGTTGCAAAATCTGATAAGCAAAACAGCCGTGGCACATTTTCGTGGAGGAAGAGAGCAGTGCGCTTCAGTAATTAGTTATTTCTCTTGCCCATAATTAAGCATGATTATAAAAACATATTGGAAAAGCCAGACCTGAGTTAGAAGGGCTCCAGACCTGGTGCTGGAGCAGCTCCAGTCCCCTGGCTGTGCACACACAAGTCCAGTTTGGTTCCAAACCCAGCAGTGCTGGTGGGAGGGAAACAGGAGGTCTACACGTTCATTAAAGGAAACCACTATAATGCACCACAAAAGCATTTCAGTGGCATACAAATGACCCAAACCTCAACTGTGCTCAGGGTTAGGAAGCCTGAGAGGTGCTGTCTGCAGTTCCAAAGGCCTCCAGTCCAAAAAAGCCCACAGTGAAGAATTTACCTTGCTTTGAGTCACCAGGTAGCTCTGGTTTTTTCCTCTTATAAAATACAGCTAATCCCCCATATTCACATCCCTACATTTCACACTGGAAAGCATGGACTGATGATCTCTTTTGAAAGAAAGCAGACTGTCCGTGCCCTCGTTAATTTCAGCAGCGTTCTGAAAATGACACACCAGTTTCTGTAGGAACAACCCATCCTCTCTAAAAATCCTTTCCACTTCAGTACAGATGTTGGCTCTTGGCTAGCAAAAACCTTGAAAAAATGAATTACAATGTCTAGTCATGTTTGGACCAATTTCTAGGCATGATCTCAGCTCTTAAAAAATGATCATATTATTTAGTTTATGAGTAATAATGTCTGACTAAAAAAGGTATAAAATACAATGTGATACTATAATCAAGTGTTTTATTTCAAGCGGTGATGTTTAGTATTTGGTGTGGAAGAAACCTCCCCATCTTGCTTTTCCAATTATCTATTCCCGAAATCTCAATTTACAATCCCTTCTAAGTTTGTGAACAACCTCTTTTTTTCCTGCACTCAGAGGTAACATGGTACAGCTGTCTGAAAGGAAAGTAAGACCCTCACGATTGCTGTCCTCTGCCCTGCACTAGGGGTAAGAAGGAAATAGCAGCTCCCTGCCAAAAGAGGGGAGAGCAGCGGGAGTCAGCCTCGGATTTCCCTCGTTTGATTGCTGGTTTGGTTGCGTAACTGGGTGGGCAAGTGGTGGATCTGATGCTCCTCTGGAGGCAATGAAGTAATCTGCTGTCCTCCAGCGGGAGTCGGGAAAGGAGATGTGCACGCTGCAGAAACAAAGCTGCCGTGATCCAGTGATACCTCAGGGAAGGCCCTAAAGCAACAATTCAGTGCTGTTTGTCGGTCCATTTGGATTAAAAAGTCTAAATCCACGATGGAGTAAATCTTAGCCCCACATGTGACCTCAGCACCTGCATGTGTTTCTCTTGTATCTAAAATTGCTCCTGTAAATGGCTGCTTCCAGTAGAAAATCTGTGCCCATTTTGTACCTCCTCATGTACTCATGAGCAACAATGTCTAACTGCTTTAATGCGTGAAAAAGTCTCACAAACACCAAAACTTTCTATATATATATATATATATTTTTACAGATTAAATATATATATGTATAGAGGTTTTATAGATTGTACAAATGGACATGAGTAAGGCTAAATGCAGCTCCACTGCTACTCTGCCAGAGGAACTCTGTGTCTTGAGTGGTTGTGATTCCTGTGGCCTCTCAAGGCTGAGTATTTGGGACTTGATATTTAATTCAGGGAAGCAAGTAGAGGTGTCTAAATCAAGAAATTGAAAACTCTGTCATAGTTTTCCCATATCTTGAGGCCACTGCTTCTCTTCCTCTCTTCTTCATGGATGAGCAAATCATTTTCCCCCTAACAAAAAGATGAATCTTTACAGGAACTAGAACATTTGTAAAGCACACGATTGTATTTGAGAGATTTAAGTTTACTTTTGTATATATAAAATACAAAATAAAATAAGAGTCAAGACCTGTAAGATCCGGTCTTGCCTCCCTAAGTGAACAGTTTATCTACATTTCCAACGCTGGAATTTTAAAAACCCTGTTCATATCTTATGATGGACACTTACAGAGGTTTTCTGTGAACTTAATATAGACATATATATATATATATTCCATCATCAATTCTATAGCAGGAAAAACCAACTCTCTAGATATGTCCTTCCCTCTCCAGGGATCAAAGCTGTGTTAGGTTCCATAGGTAAGTTCCTAACATTATTTAGACAAAAAAAGTTAGACTCACTGTCTTCCACTCCAAACAGCAGGAATTTTACCACCTAGGATTTGAGTTTAGCTCCCATGGGCCTCTGAATATCCTTACCAGTTGCAAAGAGCATTTTCACAGATTCCCTTATCTAGTTATATTAGCACACTCGACGTAATATATTCAGCACACATCAGATTTGACAAGAAAAAAATACTTGAATGTTTCAGGTTTTCCAGGATTCTTCAATGGATTTTGGATACAATTTGTGTCAATCGAAGGAGGACCTTCCTAGCTTTGGGAGTTGAGAAAACAACCTTCCAAAGCCTGAAGAAATATATCTTTTTAAAATTTGTGACATCTGAAAGGAAAAGGGTGGGTGGTCTTAGCCCTTCAGAAGGTCTCTGATCCTCTGACCCATCAGACCATTAGTTCACCTAACCCAACCACCAATAGCTATTCAAGTCTAAGGGTGTAAAGAAAGGTGGCAATAAAAATAAATTACGAAACAAAAGGAATAAAAATAAGCATTTCAAGGGGGTTTTTTCTCCTGTGAAATCCGAAAAGTGTAAAGGTTGTTCCATTCTATCTATTCAGTCAAGAGAGCTACTTGATCTTTTCAAGAAAAAGTAAGGTTAAACTACCATGGGTACCCAGCTACAGAAACAGGGTTTGTTACTGACATTTGAAGTTTGTGCTGTGTGTATAATGTTTACCCAGCTCATCAGTTCGATGTTTAGCCACTGTTTTCTGCTCAAACCAAGGGATTTTGCATCCTGAAGCAGCAAGTCCTGATTAACAATCGTTTAACTGCAAACATCAAGACTGTTGGAAGAGAGAGCAGAAGTCACCCATGGGTGCCCTGGCTGGTCTACAGGAGCTGCCCTTGTACAAATCTCCCAGCTCCAGCTTCCCACAGAACAAATTGTAGCTCTCAGACTTTCGGCCAAGGGTCTCTAAGAAGTCAGGATCTCGTGTAACTTGTTGTTTCCTTGCCATTGACAACATTGAGGAGAAGTCATACATTGCCCTGGGTCTAACTTACCGTCAGGTTTAGCCCCCTGTGATATTTCTTCTTCCTTTGTTTTTATTCCAAAGAGCGCTCTCTAAACATCTCATCGCAGCAACCAGAGCCAGGCAGCATGTGGAAAATGGGAATATCCTCCTAACACAAAAACCATTAGGCAGCACTTGCTCTCCATTTGAAAACCAGGAATCAGATGATTTTTCAGTGAAATAGCAAACACGCACAGTGAAATCTTTCCCGGGGTTTTGAGGCTGGGGAAAGACTCCCAAGTCCGATTATAAATAAAGCATAGCTACTAAGGAACAAATATCATGGCTGAGGCATTGGACTGGAGATCCTGCCCGTGTTTTCAGACCTTCTTCATGCTCTTGGGGAGCTCTCTCAATCTCTCCGCTAATCCCCCTTAGAAACATCCAAGGATGGTGTTGGCTCTGGTGATGCCAGCAGTGGGCTGCATTTCACCTACCATGGCACTAAGAACATTTCCAAATTGCCTGCAATCTTTAATTTATGGCCACAGCCGCACAGTGGCTTTATTTAGAAGATGGACACCTGAAATATGAACCTCCAGCTGTTTTCTGCTCCCATTTGGATCCAGCGTGGATTCAAGCGCCGTAGCATGTTTCCCTGAGCGTAGCCATAGGACTTGCCACATTTCCTAGGTTGTCTGGTCACTTCTTGGAGAGTCTCATTGCTATAATTCTTTTTTACAGCTGGATACAGGCCTGGAAAAAAAAACTTGAGCTTCACGCCAAGATAAAATACTACAAAAAATAAGCTAAGAGTTGTCTGCCCACTGAATCTATTCCAGTGGTCCTTTACTAAATAAAATGTGCTTAATTGGTGTCAGTGGGTGTTACCTCAGCAATGAAGGCAGGACTGGGCTTACATAGTCAGTAATTGCTTAAAGCCTCATTGTTGCTGAATAATATCAGTGCTACGAGGACTGAGAATCCAAATGAGGGGAAAAAATGTTATCACCTGAGTAAGAAATTGCCATAAAAGTGTAGACAAACCTAGATTTTAGGACATACTTGGAGAAGATTTGATAAATGGCCACATAGAAACATTCTGGATACAGTGGAAGCAGACTCTGATAGGGGTAAAATCAGACTTGAGATGCAGAATTGCTAATTATTGCTAAGCACCGGTACCACTGCTTCCCAAAGCAGACATTCTTAACAGTTCTCTTATCCAGTGATAAGTCTGAAGATAACCAAGCACATTTAAGCATTTAACTGAAGCAGCAAAGTCAACTGCACTGTCCACAGGCTTGAAAAAAATATTCTGAAATGACATCCTGAGCCCTGAGTCCTGGACAGGACAAGTAGCAGGTCCTAAGATGAGGTCAATCCTTTCTGTTTTCCTCTAAATGTACAGCAGGGGGTTCCCTGCCCATCCTTTCCCTGGATAGGTGCCAGTCCCTACACTGGCAAGAAGAGGCACGAACACCTCCGAGTGAGTGCCAGACCCATCCAATTTCTTCCCGGTTGGGTTTCAGGTAACTGCTCATGGCAGCAGTGGAAAACTACATAGGGGATTCCACACCAACAGAAATACTGAAAAAAATAAAATCTTCTCACAGCTTGCCTCGTTTGCAGCCATTCATTTTTCCCTGTTCCCCTCGTGTAATTTTAAGGGCTGATAAAACTCTGCTCTGGTACCTGCAGAAAGTGGCTGCGATAACGCAGCAATGGAAGGTTTTTACCAGCTGAGCTGACATCTGAAGTTAGGAGAAATTCACATTCCCTTTCTCTGAAGAGGAAGCTCTCACTCACCTACTTTTATAAGACTTTTATTGCGTCTTACAATAAATCTGTTGAATACCTACCCTGGAATGATCTGCTCCTCGTAACATGAAAAACTTACATAACACGTTCAAAATCTAAAATCAGACATTTTTTTATCCTCTGTATGCAACACAGTCCTTCTTATTTTTCCAAACTCAATCCATCTAAAGCTCATCACCACACCTTGCTAGAGATCAGACCAGTGAAGGCTGCAGACCTTCAACTGCTACTTTTAGTCTTAGCATTTTAATATATTAAAATCTTCCAAATAATATATAGCCTATGTATCATAACCCCTTTCATTTATGACCTTTTTTTTTAACTTTCTATCCCTGAAGATTAAAAACATCAGCTGCCAAAACGAACTAAATCCAAATGTTAAAAGTCACAATAAAACAATAGTTTGCCTTCCCAGCATTGCTATCTACTTCAAATAAAACAGATCACACATCTCTTTCTGTAATTATAGACCAAAAAATAGTTGTGCTGGGGCAGGCTTTGACTAATCCATTCCCTGGTCATTAGGTAGGACCAATTGTTTCTAAATAGCCACGGAGATGGCACATTCTCTGTACCTGGAGGCTTGTTTGTCTTTAGTCTCAGTGATTACAAAAGTATTGCCCCAAAGGCTGGTTAACTCTGAAACTTCTGTCAGTAACTCTGACTACATCATAATTTGTTTTATTCAACCCGACTCTTTCTTTAAAGTTATTCTCTGGGGTATTTCTAGTTCTGCTGTTGCTGGATAAATAGCTGCAGTGAGGGGAAAAAAATGGGGTTTCCATATTTAATTTTATGCAATTGCTTAAAATTTGTGTACATATTCCATTTATGACGGGGTAGGAGGAATAGCTCAAGTGTTCAGCACCGGTTCAACCGTCGTGACCACTGCAAGAGATTAAAAGTGCAGGCAGAGACCGATGTTCTCCACATCACAAGAAGTGGAGAACATTCCTTTTCAACATGGAATTTGAATTCAATGTGGTATTTGAGATCTTCATTGCTCTGTCATGGAAGACCAAAAAGAGGGAGGTGGGAGGCTGAAGGGTGGTGCCGGTGCTTTGCCCCACAGGTATTTGCAGCCAAACTGGTAACCAGCCTTTCCTTTTTAAAATGGGGTCGTGTTTAGTTTTTGCAGAAAGCAGAAAACACACGAGAAGCGATCGCTTTACGTGAACTCGTACGTTGGGATAATCACATAGGATTAAAGCCAATAAACCAATAAAATGCTTGAAATGATTGTAGCAGAGTTCTGTGTGCTGCAAGGGATCAGTTCGTGCTGGGTGAAAAGCAAACAACAGCTCTTAGGGGAGATAAGAAACGGTTTTTAATTACCCAGAGGTGTTCTAGACAGGGCTCTCAAAGGACACTCGTGTTTGTGTCAAACGTTCATCTCCAGAAGATGTGGGAAGGTGATCACTGGAGAACACACCAGCCAAGATGCAGAAAAACAGATTTAGGAACAAAACCCAACCAAACAAAGAAACTGGAAATAAGAGAAGCATTTGCATTTCTAGGTAACATCATTCTCAAAAAGTAAGCATTACAGGACAGGGTTATTTTTTCCCCTTTCTATTTCAATTAAAAATAGCACAAGCTGAGGATGTCTGTGTTTGGCTGGGAATTTGGTGGCCATCCCCTTCTGGCCTCACATAAATTTGGTTTGCCTGCAGCAGATCTGGGACAAATTTTGCTCCGGTGTAATACTTCATGCCAGGCAACTGTGTTTGTGTCAGATCCCTCTTGACTGCAAACTGGGAGAATCCAGATTTAAGGCACCAAGGCAAGGCAGGTGAGCAGGGTCAAGGTAGCCCAGGCCAACTCTCAGGCCAAGCACGGGACAGACAGACACACTCTGGGGTAGTGGCGAGCCGTGCACAGGCACATTCCCAGGCTCTGGAAAGCAAAACAAACACAGCCCAAATGCTGCGGAACAAACCTGGGCCCGTAAGTCCAGACTGAATGAAACAGAGCTCAGTGCAAACACAGTCCAAAGGCAGTGGAAAGCAAACTTAGGCAAATAAACTCCGGGCTCTGTGAAACAGAGCACAGATAGACACACTCCAAGCACAAGTAGGAAAGCAAACAGAGACAAATATAGTCTAAACTTAATGAAGCAGATACATGAAACAGTAGCTGTCTCACTCTCCAAGCAAAATCTAAGTAATTTACTCCAAAATCACCAAGCTGGAGCAATTGTGGTTCTCTTACAGGCAAGCTACAGTGTTAACCTTCCCTTCTCATATCCTTCACGCCTTCCACTCACATTCAGCGTGGGAGACTTATTCTCCATTCCTCAATGGCCCACAGTAACTGCTGTGGATCAAAAGCTTTCCAATTCTTGCATTCCTTCAGCAAAATGTGAAGACTTTCAGTGTTTCAAGGCAACATTCAAATGGAGCAAGGAGACCTTACTCAAATATATATATATATATATATATGTACAGTTTCTTTTTGCACATCTATAATGTAGCTTCAGAGGGAATGAAATAGAGGAAACAGATATTAGCTAGCAGTCAACATACGTATTTTAAAAAAATAAGAGCAGAGAAAAAGGGAGGCTAAAAGCATCAGAGACATTTCTACACCTGAGAGAAATGTGACTAACATGAAAAAAAATTTCTGAAGTATTTCAGAAACTGAGAAAGTTTCCAATGACTAAATTTTTTGAAGAAGATAACATGGTTAGTGATGGAGAGGAGGTAAACACTTAGTAAATACTGGAATAAAAAAGGATAAAGTGCTTTTTTCACTTGAGGATGACAAAGTACTTCCCAGCCTGATAGCAACTCTAGAGGAGGGTAAAGAATATCAGTTACCAATAAGTACTTTAAACCTGGTCTCAAACAGTCCTAAAGACCTGTCTGAAGAAAATCTCGGGCACATTTTTAATGTCTCTTGGAAGACCAGGAAGATTCCCATGAAATACAAGAGCACTATGTTTTAAAAGGGCGGGCAGGATGACACAGGCAGCACCAGGTCAGTGAGGCTGACCTCGGTCTTGGGTGAAAGAATGATTCACTTGCTGCAGGAGTCAACTAAGAGGGGAATAAAGAGAGGAAAGAGAATCCGTGTCATTCAACATGTTTAACAGGAAACAGGTCGTGTCAGACAAACGTGATTTCGTTCCCAGCGTAGATTGCTGTAACTCTGCAGATGCGATGTACGCTACAGCACTGTGGTTAAAAATAGTGCCACATGGTGACAATAAAGTACGTGTTCAAAGCATTAAGAATGGGATGAGTGCTTTTTTTTCAGTCCATCGGTGGGGAATCACAACTGGCCTGATGGCATTTGAGGGGATTCCCCCGTGGCCAAACCTTTTCAGTGTTTTTATCAATGGTTTTAAATAATTTTTCACGTATGTTAAAATGAAAACAGAGCAAATGCAGCCACCTTGTATCGCCAGTAAAGGCTAACAGAATAAAATGAAGGTCATTTGTACTGAAAAACCCCAGAGGAAGGGTTAATTGTGGTCCATTTGACCCATCAAAATGTTACATCTCTAAGATTCTGTACTAGGCAGAGGTGCACACCAGCGACCCGTAATACGGAAAGCAGGGAGGAGGAGGAGAATAAATGGCTGGGACATGAACCCCACTCCTGTTCCTATCTGAGCCAGCCCTCCCAGGAATCAGAGCCATTGGTAGAGCACCTAGAGAGGTCTAACATCCTACCTTAAGGCTCACTAGTCCTTGCATGGTGGGTACAAGCACTGTGCCAGTAAAAACATCCATCGTTTTACATGAAACCCGATTACCAGCTTCATCTACCAGCCCATTATGCTTTCAGGAGTCTCCTCCCGTGCTCACTTTGCCAGTTTCCACCGGATTCAGAATGCTTTAGTTGCTCTAAAATAGCAGAGTAAATGCAATCTATCCTAAGGGATCTATTCTGCCTTTCACCTACTAGAGCAAAGGAAATGCAAAGCCAAAGCAACTAAAAAACATCAATGGTCCCCAAATAATGATGATGATAATAATAATAGCAAATTTTTAGTGCTTTCTATTATTTTCTATGTTAGCTAGATACCATTTTCCTTATTCCAGGACGTGTTTGAGCAGAAACTTCAAAGTAAATTTCTTTTTTACTTCAACCTCTATTACCTGCAGTCTCTTTCTGAGTGCAGTTCCCTGCCACCCCTTTTATTTTCTTTGCAAGTGCTTTGTTCATATTTTGCACTCAAGCTATGTGGCAAATTAAAAAAAAAAAAAGAATGCTGTTATCTCTATTCATTTAAATTTATAATTATAATGCAAGTCATACATTTCTTGATAATGTGTGATAAACCAGGTCCTCAGCTGGCAGAAATTAGGACAGCTTCACTCTTGAGCTGTGTCATTTATGTGGATTGAAGGATGGACCCATCAATGAAAATTAAATGGCAGTGCTGCTTGTTTTATATTAATAATCAACTAGCTTTGGTTTCCTCCTAAAATAATCATTAGCTAACACGCTATTTTGTTTCCTCTAAATGAGAAAATACAATAGAAAAAGAAATCTGGTAGCTGGTAGCAGAGCTACTAACAGAGATATAAAACTCAAGGTCTGTTGACTGAGTATCTTTGCATTCACTGATTAATCTTCCCTTTTCACCTCCCTGCATGAACACAGGATGGCTGAATGATCTAGATAATGGGAAATATGTTTCATAGACTCATGAAAACGGCGAAAAACACGTTTCTTTTTGCATTATCGGAAAGCCTGGATTTTACTGGAAACAGAGAGAAAGAATCGCTGCTTTCCTCCTCATGGCAAAAGGCATCTTAGACATTAATCTTCAGGTTATGGAAACATCCACGCCATGGATGCATCCATGAATTTTCTAGGTGTGTTCCTGCCCGTGCAGTCAATTGTCACATACAAACAAAAATCAGCTGAGGCATTTGTTGCTCCCAGCCTTGTATTCCCAAAAAACAACAATGAAGTAAAAAGATTCCCCCACTTCTCCATGCTCACGTGCCTCACACTTTCTGTATTTGATCTTCACTTCATAATTAAGAACCATAATGATAAATAATCCTTTCATGGAAATATTGGAGTTTCGCTAGAAAGTTAGAGGAGAATAACTGCAAGAATTAATTCCTACATGTTCCAAACAGATATCAGGGCTCAAACTTGCTAAGCACGAATGCAGAATCTCACAAAGGCAGGTAAGAGATGAGCTCTTTCACGGCCTTTCTTGCTGTGGGGGCCACCTACCAAGTTTTGTGTGTCAGGAAGAAACTGATAAACTCTGGACTTTTCTATTGAGACTATTTCATGGGGCCAAAATATGGAGACAGAGTCTCCTGTCCAGGATTAGGACACTGTCTGAGAGAAAAGCGGCCTCTCATTCAGTGAATTCCCATCCAACAACTATTCATTATGAACTGTGGGAATGGTCACCGGTGCAGGAATGCAGGAGCAGGAACCTGTGTCCTCTTGACAGCCGACAACCTGGGTCTCACTTTCATCATTAGTACGCCTGCTCTTGGCTTATCTGGTCCAGAAAATTCATCGGTTTGCTTCTCTACAAAGCAGAATGGCTTCAACAGAAGGGATAAAAACTGCTCCCTGCTCCAAGTATGGTTTAGTGGTTAGGGGATCCTCAGGGCACTTTGGCCATATGGGCCTGAAACCCAGCCAAGAGAACAGGGAACGGGCTATTCATATTCTGGGGTTGTGAACACAGCATGAAAAGGTTTGGCAGTACTTTCTTGGCCATACTTTAAAAGAAAGGAATGATCTCCACGATAGTTTCCAAGAAAATGACATAAGTACCTTATTCCCGGAAAGGTTTCAGGGAAATACCTCGCTGCAGCTCCCAGTCAAGCACTTAAACGCAGGAGAAGGAGCTGCAGAGTTGAAATCATTTCCTACTGACCAGCAAAGGAGTCTCTCTGCTCAGGGGTCTCACCACCGTGAGGCCCAGGCTGAGGCAGTTCACTTTCCTCACTCATTTTACAAGGAGCAGGGATGCCCTAGTTCAAGGTTCTGGATTACACACTCAAAATTAGATGCGCAAAAGCTGCCTAAAAGTAGAATCCAATAAACCAGCAAACTCCAAAATCTGAAAGACCTGGCTCTGAGGAGGAAGACGCCCAGATACAAAGGGACCAAACAAGGGACTAATTTCAGGAAATGCACCAGCAAAAGTGTAACTGAGGGCACAATTTGAGACGAGCAAAGGGTGCTGGATTTTGGAGAGCTCGGAAATGCAGTGAATGTACACACAGGCAGAAGTGTCAGAGCAAGTCTGCGCTCCATTCCCATGGGGCATATTATCACCATCTGGGAGATGATTGATATTTATTTGTCTAGCTTGTGCACACACACAGACACTGCGTTTTAGATGGAGTCTCTCAAGTTAAATAGCAAAAGGAACAATAAGACAACCTGCTGACAACTCCAGCTCAGACTAAAAGAATCAGCCAGGAATCTCACAGCTTAGAAGTAACTCGAAACAGTTATTCCCCCATACATTTTCACTTCGGTGATAAAACGGTGTGTTTCCCTGTTTATAAACTACTTAACTGGGTAGGGATGTGGTGCACTTTCATTCTGAAGACTCAGAGTACATCAGGCAAAGAAAAAGGCTCCATACATTATCCGGAAAAAAGGAAGGGTCAGACTGAGCCCCTGTTTTGACCTTCCTATTTTTTGTTCCACTTAAACCAAATGAGTTTGTCCCACAAAATTTTGCAGCAGCTGTGAGGTTCTGCAGTTAGTTTATATAAACTTTGCTGAGTTTATGCTTGGAGAGTGCTGAGTGGTTAGGGGGATACTGCGCACTAAACCCTTGCCTCTTTAGGGAAAAAATGTATTAAGCTGTCATTTTTGTGTGCATAAATAGGAAATGTTGAATCAACTCCTGACTCTCTAGACATCTCATTTGTTTTTCAGCTGTCCTTTCCTTTTCCCTTTTTTTTTTTTTTT
>VZTA01011456.1:286353-377695 GCA_013398855.1 Mohoua ochrocephala
CTATTGATTAACCTTGGCACTTCAGACAGCAGTGTCACCTCATGCATTGGAATGGCATGCCACCACGTGACAAACTTCAACCCGGCCGTTCCTCAGAGATGGCTGCTGAAATAAAAATTGCATTTAATGCACCAGCGCCTGTGTAATGTGTAGCACTTTGCTTTCCAACTGGTTTGCCGTCTTCCAGAAACAACCCAGAGTGTTAAACTGGGCAGAAAGCGTTACTTTTAGTCACACAAACCTCTTTGTCGCCCACTCTGGTTTTGCTAAGATGCCATTTTTCCCCCCTTGTTTCTCAGCCTCCTTCCTCTTTAGCGGGAGCTCCTCCATCCCCTTATGTCCCCCCTGTACACAGAGTAAGGCTGGAGTTGCCACAGTCTCCTTAATGTCTAATCCTTTAACACTGGGAGAGCATTGTATTGCAGCCCTAATGCAAGGATGAATTCTGGAATGTGGAGCCTGGAGAGAGGCTTATAGAATAAGAAAGAAAGAAAAAGGGAAGAGGAAAAAGGAATTGCGAAGAGAAAGAAGTCAAAACCACACATGGGACAGAAGGAAAAAAAGGGGATTAGGTGACAATATCCGACTGCACTGAAGGGTCAGGAGAATTAAGCTTCAGAGCAGCTTGCTCAATGTGTGCTGGGATAAAAAGACTCTGATATGAATGGAGGTGGTTCAAGTGCAGGCACATTGTGGAATGCAATAGGAGTCTGCTAGGGAACATTTAAGAGAGTTGTGCACCACTTTCATGTAGCAAATAATATATATTGTTTGCTGGGCAAAGATCTGAGCCTCCCTGTCACTTTTACAAGGTTGTTACAGAGGAATGAGAAATGCAGGAATGGAATGAAATGGAACGGCGTTACACTAAATGAAATTATAAATCAAATAATCTGAGCATGTGCTCCTAAGATTTATTATTGCATATGATATTTATATTGAATGTAAACTTAAAGCAATAGATCCTTGTCCAAGGAAAATCGGGGCATTCGACATCAATGGAGTTAGGTCTGCTTTTAACAAATACTTCAGAGCCTGATTTTTTAATACCTAGTTGTACTGCATGCGCAACTGAGGGCATAATCTTTTCATCAGGCTAGCTCTGTGATCTTTCTGAGCAATGTAGGTGCTGTATCTTGAAGGACACTGACTCATTATGATTTTCATGTATGCTGGGAGAAAATCTATGCAGCTCAACAGTTTAACTGAAAAAATTACAGATACTCTAAGTTCCCATGCAGTTTATTTTCAATTTCCTATTCACTTCTTGCAGACAAAAAACTCGCAGACAGCCTCAAAGTGACAGTATGGTTACTTTATGAAAACCAGCTCTCTACATCTTCTTGCAGCTCAGGCACTGGGAGTTAACATAGCTGGAATCTGAGAAAATGCCCTCTGTCCTTCTGACACGCTTTTTTGCCCCAACATGGCTTCCTAATATAAGATGAAATAACAGCCTCATCTCAATCTGGCATGACTACTCATCTATGAAGCAGAGAGAAAACTGAGAAACATGAGAGATGGAAGAAACAAGTCATGAATAATAAAAGAAAGTGATTTTTTACTATGTAAAGAGAATTCATTCAAGTCAACCATCTGGCACAGGGCACATCCTGCAGAGAGAGCAGCCATGGAAAAATTACAAAGTCAGTTCAGTTAATATTTCCCAAGAAGACACCACAGGAGACAAAGCAAGAGTAGAGTGCCACATCCAAGTGACTGATACTGAAACTATTTTGGTATTGGTTATGAAACACACCGATCCCTGGTGTCTGGTTCAGGCAGATCCAAAGAGCTCAGGTACTTATAAAAAAAACCCCAAAATGCCATTTGCTCATTTGTAATACCATTGCCTTTCCTCTGCTGCAGAGAGCTTTGGTAAAGCTGAAGGTGGCTGTGTGTGTGACTCACATGCACTTTGCTTTGTTTTTAAAATAGAACAGAAAACATAACTCATTGCAAAAAACCACCAACCCAACAAAGCACAACAGAACAAAACAAAACAAAAGAAAACCCAACCCCAAAACACTCCACTCCTACACAAAAACTTGCTTGGATTGGAGTGAGCAGGACACGTTTCCTTCCTCCTCCCCAGTGGTAACACCTATGACCTGACCCAGGACTTGACCTGGAAGCTGAGAAAAGAAGAAAAAAGACAGGGCTTTCAGGGTTCACGACAGCATCTTTAGAAAGATGTATGCCTGTGCGTGGGCATTATGGAAGTACAGTGTCATTCGTTCCCTGGGGACGCGGATGTGAAAGCGCCGTTGATGTATATTTTCAACTAATACTTTCCTCTGACAGAGGACAGAAGAATTGTTTCCAGTGAATCCAGCAGCAATATTTTTATTGACTTCAGTGAACTGGAGCTTTACTCCAAGGCTCTAAATATATCACAAGAGTTCACAGCCGTATCACCGATTCCTCCCCCATCATCCATATCCTTAAAAATACATATATGTCCTTTATGTCCTGGATCCTCTGTGCTATCTGGGTTTGTTGTTTGTCCCTTTTTAGTCCAAGCCAGCTGAGAGCCAGGCCCCAGAGCCTCGAAATCAAAACAACAGCAACACATTAAGCAGTCTGCTGTCTGCAGGGTATGTCTGACTAAGCTGGGAGTGATGTAGGAGCTGAAGAATCCACTGCCTCATGCAAGAAGGCACCATGGCTGGGCAAGCTCTCCGTGCTGCTACGTAATGTGTTCCTCTGATCTCGCCCTGCGTACGCACACAGACACAGACTGTCCTGCCCAAACTGAGCCAAAACATTCATCCCAAATAATACAAAAAGCCCCAAGAGAAACAAAGGCATCGTTTTGCATGTGGGGTTTTTTTTTTTAAATTTTCCTCACAAGCCCCTCCCAAAAAGAGAGCTGTCTTAGAGTTGGCTTTTTGCATCACACACTCTTCTACACACATCCCTTCTCCTGCATCTTTTTCCTTAATGACAAGCAGGGAGAAGAGGGGGGAAGGGAAGAAAAAGGCCCTCTTTCAAGAAAAAACAAAAGGCCCTATAAACATCAAGGGCAATATTACTCATCTTCATTCAGAGTCCTGGGAGGGAAGAACAGAAATCACTTTCTTTCCCACCTTTGGGCTTCCTAGATCGGCCTAGCACAAAATGTTAGGCTTTACAGCTCAGATGGCAGAGGAACCGTTCCTCCAAACATCCCAGAAGCTACTTCCTCTAGGGGGCTGGGCTGGCCAGCAGAGTTGGACAGAGACATGAGGAGGCCGTGAAGGGCTGCAAGAGGTGTAAATCAGTCTCTGCAAGGGCAGGACCTTTAAAAGGAAATGTCTCTCCTCACCAGCCACCTGCTAACAGGGTGCAGCTCTTTTCCACCCCGTGTTTCTGGTCCGTGTCTGGAACAAACAATCAAGCCTTAAATAATGTTTAGCTGACTTGCCATTGAACTTGACCCACATCAAACCTGTAAGGGTTCGAATAAAGTTCATCTAGAATTTTGCTCTTGTTTTTGGAAAATCACAATGCCAGCTGGAGTCAAAGGTTGAGGCTCCATGAGAAGACTAATCTTGTATTGCTCTTATCAGGAGGAAGACGCTCTTGGAAGCTCAAGACACAGCTCATTATTAGCTACCTGAGCCCATTGTGCTGGTGAGAGGCTGCCTGGGCAGTCCAAATCAGATTTGACAATATCCAGACTGTTGTGTTCAAGTCTGAGCCACAGAAAATCACATATAGCCCTTGCAAAACCATTTTCACCACAAAAGTTTCCCATCAGCAGAAAAGGCATGATGTAAATTGCAATAACTTCAAACTATTTTGAGATGTTACAAAACATAACATGGTTTTGCGTGATCTTTCCCCGTGTGAATCACAACCCATTCCTCGGAATCGAGCTCGTTTTTCTGAGAAATGAAAGCATGGGAAAATAGAAGAGGAGAGCTGATCAAAAGCTTGCCTGCTCTCGGGCAGAGGCGGGCAGGGATTATTTTTGGTGCAGAACCATTGGTTGCTCTTGCCTCCAGCGCAGAGCGGATGCTTGCCCCTGCATTTTTCCGAAGCAGTTATCTGCAATTCAGGCCTCTTAATCACAGCTGGTGAGGAGAGGAGGCAGCGTGGCGCTCAGGCGGTTTGTGGTGCAACTACCAGCGGGCTGGTTACATGTATTTCCTTTCCAGAGGAACCTATCTCTTCCTGTGACAATACTCAGGGTTTGGGGCTTTTTTTGAGTGTATGAAAGCAACGTGCACTTCCAGCACTCCAGATGAAGTGAATACTGTCATTTGAGACGAGAAAGTGTCATCTTGACAGCTGAGTGTTAAGCCTTGACAATGATTCAGAGGTAGGAAAATCTATTTCCCTGAAAACTCAGAGGATGAAATTTAGGACAGAGCTCTAACTGCATACCACGTTCCTGTCGGTTCCCAAATGCCCCATAGGTATTCCAGCCACCGGCAATGGTACCTGTGAGAATCACAGGTCTGTGCTCACTCCCCAAACAGCCCCTGCCCAAGGGAATGCCTGGAATCAGACCAACTATTGTTCCCCTCACATTCAGCACCACTGCTGAAGCATGAAGGAAACTCCCACCCTCGTCCTCCCCTCCTCACCCTCCTTCCCCTCCCCCTCGCCCCACACACGGAGATGTGAGAAAGGAAGCAGATCAAATGAAAGCAGTGAGAAATGGGGTTTCTTCGCCCCGCTTTGCACTGCCATCTATCTCCCGCCACGGCTCCAGCCGAGAGCCAGGCGAGGGCTTCCCGCCTGAGAACTGGTGGCCACCTGCCACAGCCTCTTACCTCTGCGTGTTTTCCCACCTCCGAGCATCCAAGAGCTAGAGAAATGAGAGATGAATGTCCTAGTTCATACGTAATCTTGTGAATACCAAGGGTACTCCTTCAGGGTATGGCACATTTTCCAAAGGCATTTCTGGACTTAACCTTCCAAACCTCTGACCACAAATCAATCTGAAGATCAAGGCGCTTTGGCAGCCACAATCACCGGGCAGGAAAAAAGGAGTAATCCTGGCAATCAATAAACATGAAATTCCCAAAGAGAGTTCCCGCTATCTTAAGGATACATAACAACAAAAACAATACTGGTTTTTGGAAAGCACCGACCCAATCAGCAGTTTGTTAGAATAACATTTTTTGTGAAGCATCCATCACTTAATTGGAGTGTGTCACCACATGACAACTGCACTTATATTAGAACAATTCAAATAAAAGTGATTTAGAAGGAGAATCCTAATCTGTGTTCTACAGAGTATCATGCAGACAGCTTTGAAAGATGGCATGTATCAGTCATTTCCCAGAGCCTGGCTTTCCTGTAGGCTTCATAATTCCTTCCCCAAGTGCTTTGTGGTAGAGGGATAAAGAAGAGAAGGCAGAAAGTTGTGTTAGATGAGCAAAAACTGGAAAAGTCAGTGTCTTTCAAACAGAAGAACCAATCAATGGGACATTTAAGCAAGATAAAAGAAAAGAACTTTGTACTCAGACACCATAGCAGGAGCCCAGAAAGGCTGGCAACTCTGCACCCTTGGAGAGGTTAAAAACTCCACAAGCCCCTGGGCATCTTGCTGTGACTGGACCTGCTCTGGGCAGGAGGTGAGGTAAAACAACCATAGGTGTCCTCTGTCCCTCTCAGATTCTGTCACTGAAGGTTTCCATTGGCCCCGGTGCACTGACTGCACGTGAAATGTTGTTCTAGTTGCAAACGGTGAAGCAATGAATTAGTAAAAAATGAATTAATGAATAATAACATGAACAATTAATAACTAATCTGGTTTATCGTACAAAATAAATAATAATTAATGTGTATTAAATAATTGGAGAATTTGCAAATTGCTAGTTTGCTTTTAACTCTTGCACATAATTGTGCTACTGATGTGCTTATAACCCTGCTCCTCAGGTTCTGCATGTTCCTAGAATCTACTGAGATACCTGTTCATAAAGTTCAACGTGAATGCTTTAGTCATTTTTATCTTTGTAACAGAGCAAGGTTTGTTTGGGGCTTGTTGGGGTTTTTTTTTTTCACAGCATAACCCAAAATGAACCTCAGATCAAAGCCATTCTGTTCCGTTCTGAATGCTGTGCCCTCTGCTGCAGCGTCTCAGAGCCTTCCAGTGATATATTGCAGAGTGTGATTAGCAACTGTCACGTGTTGTTTGTTTCTCATCATCTCCCCAGGGATAAACTCAGCCTCAGTGTTTCACTGGCAGGAGTTTTTGCTGGGTTTTGTTTTGAAATATGTGAGAATGATCTGGCAGAGGAATATTGCCAGGTCATTTTCATGAAGCACAAGATTGATCCTGAACGCTCTTCCACGTTGCTGTTTCACAGGGAGATCGGGAGATAAGATACGTGCTATTTAATATAAAACTTGAGGAAAAGCTGCCACGGTGAGGTTTCACTGGCAGCTCACAAAGGAATCAAACCTGTGATCCAATATGCCCAGAGGCATTGAAACTGCAGTGTGCTGGGGATCTTTTGAGTGGTACTACTTATCCTCACCTCTCGCTGGCCCAAGAGGTGTCGAGGCCAACTGCAGAGCAAATCAGGAGCTCCTGGGATTTGACTGACAGGGAGAACAGGTTGGAGTCAACAGGTGGACTTGGCTGGAAGGTTTCCCCATGAATAAAAGACACCTGTCCCCAAAAAAAGGTAACCCCCCCAGAAAACATCATGAGCAAAAGCTGCTAAATGCACTCACTTTGCCCACCGGCACCATCCCGAAACAACGAGCAGCCCTTGCTCTCTCCGGACCAGAGACGTGGTGAAAATAACGCGGTGGCTTCTGCTCACGGACAACTCCAGTCAGCACGAGTTACGTGTGCTCGTTAAATCAGAGAAGACTCTTGGCAGAACAAACAAAACCATCAATTCAGGCATTTTCAGCACAACTTTAATGTATATTTTTCTCAGTCTTGGCATATACCCCCTGTCGCCTCCCCACCATCCTCTCTGTGTAGCCCCAAGGGCCATTAATCCAGCTTTGAAGACAGCAATTTCTTTCACAACCCAAACAACTGCCTCAACATGTCTAAATAAGTAGTGCTTTTATTTTTTTTAAAAAAGAGAAATATTATATTCCACACTAGGTTAAATCTTTCATTCACATTATTTACATGAAATGTATCACTTATAAACCCCCAAAACCCAGGACTACAAAAGACTGGGAGCTCTCCTTGTTTCACAGATGAGAGAAACGGGAGCTGGTGCTAAAGGATAGTCCCTCGATGTTAATGCAACAAGTCCTGACAGAAAATAACCGGGCCTTGCATACCTGAATGTCTCAGGTGCTTCTGTACAGTGTGACTGGAAGGAAAACACTCCTGGCCCAGTCAGTTCCTATAAAATGTGGGACAAAATCTGGTCACAGTAATCTGAAGAGTTGCTCTGCTCCACCGAAGTAAATTTGACCCATGAAATCTGTGGTGTTTTTACAGGCTTGTGCAGAGCAACTGGGCTTTGAGACTCTAGCAAGGCAAAAAAGGTAATTTGGGGCAGGGACAGTGTCAGGCCCAAGCTCCCCTGGACTATCCCCAACTTCTTGAGTCCTTGCCTACTGCAAATCTGTGAAATAAAATTAACAGGCCTGGGTGAAGCTTTACATCTTTACACAAAACCCAGCTTCAAATGTAGAAATTCAGTTTTCAAGCTCATATTTTTAATCAAAGTGTGCACCCACCTTTCCTGCAGCTTTTACAACAGATACCACTGCTGAGAAACTCTGGGTTAGGAGAGCAAATGCACCTCATTTTTTGCCTGATATTCCCATCTCAGATATACACCTCCTCACTTCACCTCATCCAACTCTCAGAGTGCTTGGAAGTGATGGGAAAATGTCCCGATGTAGAAAAACTGACTCTCTGATGTACGGCTTGGGATGAGAACCAAATTATTCCAAGTATTAATAGTAGGACGAAAAACCTACTGTTACAACACAAATATTAAAACCCTGATCCTGTCATGATACAAAGATAAATTTAGAAGTACCTGAGGGACTCGTGGGACCATGAGTAGCTGGCCCAACGGAGCCTGAATTCATTGTGAGGTGGCAACAGTTTGAAACAAACTCAGATTTTCTTCTTTCAATTGCATCAGGATTATTTTTTATACCAGACAAGTAAGAAACCAAGGTAATAATTTCATTCAGTACTTTGTGCTCCAAACTACAAACTTACCTCAGACTTGAGTAGATCTGGTTCCAAGCAATATTTCGGACTTTTTAAACAAATACATTTTATATAATTTAATTTTTAATTTTTCTCCAGTTCTCTGCCTAGGTAATAAATTGTGTTTATACCCTAACAGGAATATTTGATGCTCTGTCAAAGCTAATCAATCTTCCCTCTCTCTTTAGATACTAATGATGCCATCAATAAAAGCCCTCAACAGAAATGAATGTTCTGCACAAAATGCTATGCATAATGGTATGACCCCTCAGGATGCAGGGCATGTCATTTTGAATTTATTTAATCTCTGGGAGCCCTGTATAGAGCTAACTTTTGAGTCTTTGGAGTCTCAAGCAAAACAAGATCATAGTGCCCCACACAGAGTCAGAAACAGAAGAGCTTGCACCTGCAGGAGCCTCTTCTTCCCGCTGTTGTGGGATGGGGCTGCTTGTTTCAGTGTTTCCTCCCCACAGCCCCAGCCCCGGGGTGGCAGATCTCGGGTTGGGAGGTGAGCTGGGGATCAGCTCCGTCCCTCTCTCCTCGTACTGCCAAAATCTGCAGAGCTGTGTTCTTCGTGCTCCCGAGACCGAGAGAGTGTGTTCCACACACACTCCACACGCCACCGGGTATCAGGGTTTGCATCTCATAAATCACTTAAACCCCACTAGACTCTTCGCATTTTTCAATGCTGATCACCAGGGAACAGAAGAGTTTGGATTTCCTTGTATCCTTTCACACTTGAGGAACCCTGAAGTGCTTTAGCATGGATTCATTCACATGCTGGCACATGCAGTGACTGAGAAGTTAAACAGAATGATCTGCAGAAATGCAGCAGTGGTCAGTGACTCTCTTTTGACCTGACCTGCAGGTTGAAGCCTTAGCAAAAGATGTCCCACACAGGTAAAAGTCTAAGTAGAAATACAGACAGAAAAAATGTATCCATGAAAGCAAAGAGAAGAAATGTCGGTTTGGAGAAGAAACAAACCCTCCGAGCCTCAAGGATTTGTTTGTTGGTTTGTTCAGGGTTTTTTTCCTCCTTTTGGCCCAGAAAAATTTCATTCTTTGGTTTCTTAGTTTTTCATGTAAAAGATGAAGCCGTGCAGATTTCACAGCATTTTCTATGAAAAAGGTCAGTCAGTCAAAAACCCTGTTATCCACTGAAAACCAGTTCTGACCACCCTTTGCGTGATGCTGGGGAATTCAAAGGAAGGCTTGGGCTCCTGGTACATATTTGCATTCCAGATGAAGCAGCATGAAAATACAAAAGAGAATGAGTGGGAAGAATCACTTTTATGATAAGCCAAGAGGGAAGAGTATCTCTAAGTCACGCAGGGTCTCCAAAGTAAGAGACTAGGTTGAAGGTAGAGCCTCTGAAGGCCTCAAAGGCAGTGGCTGTGGGCAGACTGGGGAGTTAGGCTTGTGCATACTATTGAGGGAACCGAGAAATTCGGTGCTCAAAGATTAAAGAGAGAGCACAGGCAGATAATAGTTTTCATTTCAAGAGACCTCTGTACAGAGAGGGGGGGAAAATAATCAGTATTTTAGGTGTATTGTTTAATATCATCCTTGAATTCACTTTTTCCACAGTCAGAAAGAGGGAAACAGGACTATTTTATTGAGTAAGCACAGGAGCCACTTGAAAATGGCAGAACTATTGAGCACTGAGTTTACAGTGAGGGTAAAACAGAGCATTCTTCTTGCAATTAATTGCTGATGAGAGACCAGCGTATGAAAAATATATGTGGTATGCATCCCCAAAAGAGGAGGACAGAATGACTCCTCAATGGCTTCAATTCCAAAGAGACACAGTGTAATATTGTGAGAAATGTGCATTTAAGGGAAGTTTCCCATCATTTCGGTATCTTGGTGGTAAACTGAGGTTCACAAGTGCAGTGAGTCTCTCTAACCTCCAGCCAGCACAGCAGCAGGGCTGTGGATTAGACCACAGGCATTCTGACTCCCAGCCACTCCAGTGGATATCAGCAATTTACAGACCAAACCTCCTCGGGCTGATGAGGCCTTTCTGCATCGTGGGCTCTGTTTTGCAGGACCTGGATCCCGGAGCCCAGCTGGAGAGGGTTTAATTGCACAGGCATTTGCAAACGCTGCTATTACACAGTGAAACGTCGGGACAGTTATAAATAGCACAGAGGGAAACTCAGCTCACAGAAAACTGGTGTCTCACAGGCTGCCACAGGCCTTCTCCTGGACGGAGAACTTAGGAACTGAACCAGTTCAGGGTCAAATGTTTCAGGTTGACCCCTCTAGCAATGCCCCTATTGAACACTTTTCCTTCTGCCTGCTACAAAGGTCGTAGAGTAGGAAATGCCCATTATTGTTTGACCTTGTGTCATAGAGACATTTTAAGGCCCAAACGTGAGGTTATTTTTAGTCATGCTGTTATTTCGAAGCCAGGCTCGGGAGAACAAAATCAGCGAACTTCACAAAGAGAGACAATACAAAATGGCAACCAGCATTATCTTCCCTTTCAGCTGGACAGGAACATTTGCCTTGATACTGAGCGCTGGTGCTGTGCTTCCTCAAGGAATGCTGAATAACTTCCGTTCACGTTACACAAGCGCCTGCCCCTGGATCACTTTCCTGTGCGGCCGCTTGGCTGCAATGCCTGCAAAGGCTTTGTGATCCCCAGTTCTATTATTGTTTCCTAAGGATGCATCCTGCCTGGAAAACAGCAAAGGAAGGGAAACAGTATCTAACATTACTTCCTAATTAAACTGTTTGCATCATTCAAAGCCTGTGATGAGTTCCTTCCTTTTCTCTCCTTCCCCTCTTGTTTACTAAAAGCAGGAGATACAAAAAGACAGCAGGAGAGAGACACAGTAAACCAGATCCTAATCTCCAGCACAAAAGGTATTGGAGCTTTTCCAGGTTTCTACCAGCATCCTGAGGATCAAATTCTCTGACCACTTGCTGCTGTAACCGTGCTGAGGACAATGTTCTGCGCTGACGTGTAAGCTTTGCCAGAAAAATTTAATTTCTGGAGTTATGTAACTGGAGATAAGGGAAACCTATTTATAGCAGTTGGGACAGTTTGGAACAAGGTTCAGCTCTGGATCCAAACTGTACCTATTTTATCATATGTGTGTGTATATATATATGATTTTCCCCAAAATCATTTGTTTGTGTTCCTGTCTGGTGTTCATAGAGATGGCAATGGGCTCATACCCAGAGAGATCTGAATTCAGAATTGAGTTTCCCCAGGGTTTGGGTATGTTTGATCCAGTGTCTAGATTTGGGCCCACCTCCAATAAATAGGTCACAGTCTTGATGAGGAGCCGTCCCTCTTGGCTTTATAATCCGTGCCTCTGAGAAGATGGGATTTCATGTCTGCCAAACCCTCAAACAGCCTTAACTGTTGAACACGGACATGAACTCTGAATGATCAGCTCTAAATGTAAAGACTACCTCTCCCCAAATCAAAAATAGCAACACTGAGAGGAAGAGACATGAGACAAAACTCTGAGACTGCAGAGCAGGGAAAAGCCTGGGACTCCTGGCTTTGCATCCTGAGCTCTGACTGCTGGACTAGGCAACCTCTCCAAAAACAAACTAAGGCAAAATCAAACCTCTCCAGAGACTCCAGGTCTTGAGAGTCAAAAGAGTAGCAAATTGGGTGTATCAACTAAACACAGAGGCATTTCTCCAAAAACTCCAGCCTTTGCCCTAGACTACTTCCAGGCACTAAAGCTTGCTTATGAGTTATGTCGATACATAATTGATTTATCAATTATTCCAGATAAATAGCACAATAACCTTGTGAGCTATAGGGTAGGAAGATTGTTTCCACATGCCACAGTGCCCCAACAGGAACTCCATTAACAGCGTACCACGTGAAACAGTGAAATTCTCTGTGCGGTCAGCTCAGGTACCAACAGCTGCCCAGATGTTGCACTGGAGTTAACATTCCTCCCTGCAAGGATGATGTCACTAATGCAGGCAGCATTTCAAAGCAGGAATGTGCTGCAGGTTCCCACAGATCAGCAAACGATGCAGGTCACTGACAACCACGCTGGCAACCGCGGTAAACGCAGGTAAACGAGGTGAGTCAGAGGGAGGTGTTCAAACCCTGCCAGGCACCTTGGAGGACTTCCAGCCTCTCCTAATCCAGCTGCTGAGTGACCTCTCTAGGGGCCTCCATCTGCCTCCATCAGCCAGAACAGTCCTCCTGAGCTGCTCCCGATTCGCATTCACCCCGCTGGGTGCAGGATCAGGCGTTTATCCCTGCAGGCATCATTCGTAACCCACAGCCAAGTGGTGATTGCCTGAAGAATGAAACAAAATACTGAGGTGTCTCTCTGCAGAGAGAGAGAGGCAAGAGGCCACAGCCAGCTTCTGCTCTGTTTGTCCCTGAGTGTGAAATAGTCCAACCTTTCTCCTACAGACACAGCCAGGTTTGCAGCTGCATATTTTCCTTCTCTCCGGTGTACCTGCTGACTTGGAGCTCTTTACGGTGATAAAACCAAAACTTGCTTTGGACAAACTTAGTGTTCTATGAAGCACCAATAGCTCATCCGTGTGCATTTACACAAAAAACCACTACTGACTGGGAAAATTGATCACCTTTTCATCAGGGCCAAAAGCCACACGCTGTACAATTGCTGCTTTTATTAAGCTATGCTTCGGACACCTATCGATGTGTAGGTTGGGACAGGACGTGGAATTTCCGTAGCTTCAGTGTATGGAAGTTGTTATTTGTGGGTAGAAGCCTTCTGGGAAGAAATATGCTGTTATGTGAAATTGTAAACTCTAAAATCTAATGGGCTGTGTGGCAAAGATGTACAACCATGATTCTCACAAGGTTCACAGCAGCATGGAAAAAAAATATGTCTGTTTTCCCATGTTCCAAGGATTCCCTGACAGCTTGGGAGTTTACAGCTGTTGTTTGCATTTTAAAAGAAGGTCAGGTTTCTCTGCTGCAATACATGCAAGCAAAAGACAAACATTGGCATTGTCCCTGCATTCGCCCATGCGGGCATTTCAAAGGATCACCTATAAACCATTTCTTCTGCTCCAGTGAATGTCGCTGAAAAAACACATGCAGAGGTTATGTCCATAAAGGAAGCTAAAATGAATGTAAAAGAAAGAAATCAGATGTGTAAAGAAGTCACTTAGTGTCCTAATGGAAAGGCAGAGTTGAACTAACAGAAGTGGGTAACTACAAACTCTCTCCATCATGAAAAATATATGATTATTGTTATTCTGTTTACTATCCTTAGTAGCAGTAACTTTTCACAGAATTGGCCAAAAGCCAGTGGTGTGGGAGATCTGTGTCATTCAGGTGCAATGTACTAACAAGGTGTAAAACAAAGATCCTGATGATCACCAAAAGTCCAGAGACATTTCTGGTAAAGAAACCCTCGTTGAGAGATAAATAAAATTCACCTAATTACATTCTACATTTTGTCACGCACACCTTGAGCATCACATGCCAAGCAAGGCTGCTAATATCTCTACAGAAACAAATGCATTTCAGTAATAGATCACTTCCTCGTCAGATCACTGCTGAAAAATATTGTCTTTGAAATAGCTGAGTGTCTGCGTGGCTCCCAAAGGTTAAAACCGTGTGGCCTATTTCTCTTCTGAAAGAATAGCACCACTGCAATAATCAATTATCATCAAATTAAGGCGAGATCAGAAAATGGATACAATGAAAACAATGGGGGGAAATAAAGAGTCTGTGCAACGCTACTGAAAAACGTGCAGAGGGATGTCCAGAAAGCTGCCTCAAGTGGTCTCTTCTCACAGACCCTCCCAGCACACACCTCCTCACGGCTCGGGTGGGCACCTCCACACTGCCAGTCAGTGGCTACAGGCAGGAACTGAGGCTGCACAAAGGCACGGAATGACTTCCAGTGTCTGTGTGGAAATACTTACCCCGTAGCTTTACAAGCAGCTTCACACAGGAGTGGAGGAGCTGCCTTCCTCTGCCATCTGGAAGTGGTTTGTGTCCCACCAGTGGTATGCATATCACAGTTTGGAAAGCCCTGCTTTGGACCAGGAGCCTTGCTAAGGGCTCCTCCGGCTGCCACACAGCTGCTGAGGAGACTCCTCGCCCTGCTTTGTACCCAGAGATGATGAAGACCCTCCAGAGCAGCTGTATAACTGTCTGTGAAACCTCATATCTCATGAGCAACAATTTAAACCTGCCTTAAACTCCTCTGGCTTGAAGGCTGATCTGGCTGATTTATATCTCAGTAAGAGAAAAGACAAACAGATTTTCCCAGCCTTTCTGAGTCTCTTCTCATCTCACTAAAGCAAGGAAAATAATTTCCTCCGAGGCATGCTGGAGAAGAAATCCATTAGCAGTTACAAAGCAGGGCTGGATGTTATTGTTACATCCAAATAGCTGTAACAGCCTTTGATTCTGCTATTGCTTTGAGACAGAAACACGGGATTTTATGTGCACGCAACCAGAGTGTCTCCTAATTGCTACCTCCTTACCGCAATCGTATTGCATTAAATTTAAAACTAATAAAACAAACATTTTGTTTCTTTCTTAATAACAATCACAAAGCAGTCCACTTATATCAGTGTCTCTGTAGTGCACCCATTTGTTGCCCACTCACAAATACAGCATCAAGCGAGTATCAGGCCTATAATTTGTAGCAAATTTATTCCTCTTGACTTCACCTTGAGAGTGACCGGGGCGGGTAAAGAAGTACTCGAAGTGTTTAAACTGAAAGGGGAGCTACGGGAAACAGGTGATCCATGCAGGAATCTGCACACCGAGGAGCCACGGGCACAGCAGGGCTGTTGCCATGGCTGCATGACCTGGGTACACTGCGACACACCAGGCTCGAGGCAAGGTGTCCCCAGCCACCCAGGGGCTGACCTGCAGCGGTCCTTCGGGCAAATATGTCTTTGCAAGGGGGTATTTTGGAGGGAAAAACACATTAAAAACAGGTGTTTGTTCTCGCATTCAATTTTTACTGAATATTTCCTCTCATTTGGGATTTAGGATATTTTTCCCCCGTTTCTCATGCAAGTATTTCTACTCATTTTAGAGGAGGGCAAAAAAGGAATGGATTAAGGGAGAGCTTTAGGGCTTCCCAAGGCAGGCAAAGTTATAAAATTAAATAAAGGCAACAAACAAACTTGCATTTGAAGACTGACAACATTAAAGAATCGCATGCAAAGGTGAGAAGAGGAGGAGGAGAGAAGAATTCTTGTCAATCAGACAAAAAGGCCCCAGTCACGTGCTACCATTTCTCTTGCTGGCAAGGAAAAACATACACACATACATGAAGCTGTCTACACGTACATGAAGCAAAAGGAAGGAGAGCTAAATGAATTAAGGTTCGTTAATCATGGACCTGCAGCCATAAAGATCTTACAGAATGAGGAGGGATAGAGCTTGGGTTATATCAAAATGAGCTAGAACTCTGCAGGAGTTGCAGAAGCTTTAGAAAGATTTTTTTTTTTTAATCTATATGCTTAGCAAAATGTCAGGAAAGAAAGCACGTGGCTCGTGAACAGAAATGCAGGGCTCGTGGCTGTAAATATAAACACTATTTTTGAACATCTGCAACTATTATTAGACAATGTCTGTTTACATGGCCTGCTCTAGCAGGTGAAGAAATGAGGAGGGTATTTTTAGTGTCAGCAGGTTTTAAACTTGAGTACTTTGGGACTTAGGTGATTTTCATTCACCTGTTTAGTTACTGGGGGTTTTTTGGCGATGTGCATATGAGGGCGGCACACTCCATTTTCAAACAAATTCAGGTCAGCTACAGTAAGCATATTTTTAATGTCTTGTTATTTTGCAACTATTTATGGTGCACATCATCCCAGCTTCCAGCTCAAGTGTAAAAATCTTTGTTGCCCATATTCAAAACCATGAAAAATTATGTTTCACAGGAGAAAAGTCATGCGGGTATTTTATGTGAAAGCTAATGTTAATCATCATCATCATCATCATCGTCATCATCAAGAAACCCCTTTTTTAAAATGGATTTTTCATCCTGTTTTTTATACTGGACAGAAGATTTAGGGAACCCTTGATTTTCTGCTCCTTTATCTCCTTTTGAAGTCTTCAGCAGGTCACTTTAATGTTCATTGCCATTCATCTGTCTCAGAGAGATGTGCAGAGACTGCTTGTTTTAGGGGTTTTAACTCAATGCTGAGAAGAGTGACAGTGACAGTGCAAATGAAACAGTAAGAGAAGCAAAATAATTGCTGACATTAGGATTTTGATGTGCCAAAACATCACCTTTTCAAGTCAACTTGAATTATTTCATCCACAGAGTTCATGTATTTTCTATATACACTTCCCTAAAAGTTAATGGTGAGCGAGCTGGCATGACTGAAGTATTAACAACCCAAGAAAAGTCCACCAAACCCAACAAAAAAGCAAAGGCATTTGTTTTGGGTTGTTTTTTTTTTTAAGTCTGTGGAAGTTTGGTATTTCTCATTGTCTCCTGTTCTGGGTTCCCTCTGGAAGGAGCAGTGCCAAGGCACTCTGAGAAAGGCTGTTCTTGTTCCATTCGCAGCCCAGCGAGAAGCAGGAAGCTCCATAAATCTCACAAGAAAGTCTGTTTTGCCAGCAGGGCTGATGCTGAAGTTAACCCAAGTTGTGTCATAGCCTTCAACAAGGATCCAGCCAGGCTGAATCATCGCGTTTATAGAAATCAAAGAGCTCCAGAAGGGTTTGGACAGAGATCAGGAAAGTATCTAAGCACTAAGTATCTAAGTAGGTCCCAAAATCAGATTCCCCAAGCAGTTGCACAACAGGGGCAAGGGAAGCCCCAGCAACACTGAAATTCAGCTCCTGATCAGGCTCAAGGAAGGTGTCAGAGGCAAAGCACCAGGGATTACAGAGAGAAATGACACAAGCTGAATACAGGTCTGAGCCCCATTTTCTGGAAGATTTATTTAGGACAGATTTTTGGATAGTGTTTTTCTTTGCTGGATTTTTAAAAAACAAAATCTATCCTCCTGTAGAGATCGATTATGCCATATGCAAGCTTGCCTAGCTGCATCTGCAGAGTTACACACCTTGTTCCCTGCTCCACAGCTTGTTTCCCATGTGTTGGCCCACCAAGGATTGAATTAAAGAGCAATCAGGCCCCCAGAGGTGAAAGAAAGTTTTGTTTCCAGACATGTATGCTCCTTTTGGACAAGGCAGCCTCCTCCTCGTGGCTCTGTTCTTATAACATGCATTAACTGTGGCCTGTTTGACATGCTGTGTGAGTGCATGTGCTTGGAAGCATGTTTCCAGTCAATGTGAAGAAAATTTCCAGTGTGTTAACGCAGAAGGGACAATTCAAGTATCATTTACACACTTTTGAATTTGGATTAAATATAAATGAAAGAAAATCAATGCAGAAAATCAATGCAGCTTTTGGCTGGAAATGAACATGAGGTCACACTGGCAGGGCCTCGGGGTAGAAATAAGCAGCAAATTGTTTCTCTGCCCTTGAAAACATCATCAAAACCCCATTAAGGAAAAACTCCAGTGATCTCTTGATGCATTTTTTCCCAGAAACAGAAAATGACCGCCTCTGTCACATCCACCTCCAAACAACAACAGAAAACAAGGAAAACAACCATACAGCAAGCAATTCCAAGGTTGGGCGTTATCCTAAACTGTAAGAGATTCCGGTTCAAGCAGCTGCTTCCTGACCCTCCCTCTCTGAAATATAAAGCTCAGCAGTATTCCAGAAAGAGGATTATTTACCTACAAAAGTCTCATGTTGCAAAATTTCTCCCGGATAAAACACTAGAATGGGAACATTCCCACAACTCCACCAAAGACGGCTGGGTTTGCTGCCATAACATGGCGGGATTCCTCGTTAGCTCTGGATGTACATAACCCAGACCCTCCTAAACCACCCAGAGGTGGAACAACGAAACACACCCGATCCTAAAGATTCCCCCACATTCACCGTGATGAGTTCTCAGGGAAGGCTGAGCGCCCTGCACAGGCCCTGTCTATATTGATAAGTGATAAGGACCAGAGCGCGAGCCCGGTCAGTGCTGCCCACACCACTGTTAATCTGCTCACAAACATGGGCTTGGCTCTTGCCAGCTTCTCCCCTCTCAGATTTGCTTCAGCATGGTCTGAGAGATAGCAAAGGTCAATTGTTTCCACCAGGCAGCATGGCCAAGGTGCCTTGGCTTTTTGGGAGGGGAGGAGGGTGAGCTGAGCAGCACGGCTGAGTCATGCCGTGCTCTTTGATCTCCCGGCCAAAGAATCATCCCTGGTTCATTGTGTTCTGCTACAGACACAATCCTGATAGTTTGAGTTGAGAAAAAAACTACCTGCTTCACTATCTCTCCATAAATCCCTCAGGACTTCTCCAGAACATGTTGGTGGGATTTCTGGGGTGATCTGGAAGATCCCAGTTTAAAGAACCCTGGAAGGAGTCCATTTTTCCCATGTAAAAAAATGAATCACCAAGGGCTCTTCAGTAAATCTAATTCAGGCAGTGAGAGAAGGGGATATTTCCACAACTTTGACCTTCAGTTTTGGATGAAGAAGCAATACATTGTCTTTCCCATAACTAAGACTCCAAAGGACTTGTAAACCCTGGAGCCAGAGAACACCTCTGTGACATGGTTTGGCCTATGCCGTTATTCCCTTTCTACAGGGAGGAAAATTGGGTCACAACTTGGGTGAAATACTTTTCCAGGGCTTTTTCAGCACGTAAGTGGCACTGCTGAAAACAGGATGCATGAGTCACAAATCCTAGACTCCCATTTAACTGTGCAGGGAAAGGAGATGATGATTTGGACTCTGTGTGACAGTAGGTTGCAGCCACAGAAGGGGATGTGCTTCCTGGAGTTACCTGAGCCGGGGATGGCTCGGAATGGCACCGTGGAACCAGGCTGGAGAGCTGGTCCTGGCTCTGCTGCAGCTGCAGCAGCACACCTGGGCCATAAACTCTACCTCTCAACACCAGACAGCAGGGGGCTGAGAAGTCAGATCCTTCAGCACAAGAGGTCACCAGGCCAAAGCCTTTTTATGGATTTAGCCCTCAAAACAGGATTTAATAGCACGCAGTAAATAAGGCCTTGGGCCACACATGGAACAATGAAGATGAAACAAACTACTGAATAGCTGCTCATTAAGAGGCCTCTGAACATCCTGTGCGCAGAGGTAAGAGGGGTCTGCGGAAAAAATAGTATGTGATCAGATAATTAAAAAATGAATCATAATGAATTACACAGGCAGCTTTAATTAGGGCATTTCCTAACTTTTCCGTGCTTTTCTTTGCAACATCAAAGTGTCCTTCCAATGCCATTTTTTGTGTGCACGGTGTAGAGCTCCGTTCAGTCATGCTCTAAAGGCCACAGCAATATTTTTATTGCAAAGCCACATTAGGTTTCCCTCACAGGTCTTTTTTCTCCAGGTCTCTTGGATCTGTCCTCATCCACCCGGCTTTGCACGGAGGAGACCCTGCAACCTCTACAAAGAGCTGCTTCAGTAACTCAAGGGCAAGAACAGATTCAAGCCCTGTGTCTTTAAGAAGTGTCAGGAGGAAAAGACAGAAGCAGCAGAAATACTCGTTGTACAACTCAGCTCTTCCAGCTACATCAGCTTATAACCATACCGGATTCCAGGGCATCCGTGGGAAAGTATTTATTTTACCTGTAGGTATAATTGTAAGCAATAAAAACAGCTCAAACCTTGCCAGAAAGGGTGTGAATTTCTAAAAAGAAGGAAAAACTCTGAATTCCAATACCTGAGCAAACAAGTTAGTGTAACAGAAAAAAAAAAGTAAATGAAACAGCGTTGCCAAAACAATGAGCTTATGATTTGCCAACAGCTGGATTGCACTTTCACTTACAAATGCTGCAAAAAAGGCTCTGACTTCTGAGCACGTTTTCTTTTGAATCCAATCGTTTTGTTTGTGAGTGCAAAGGATGTGTTAGAGAAGGAAAAAATAATACTAGCAGAAGCTTTGAAAACCAAAATAACCCCCCATATCTTTTCCCTTGGAAGACTTTTCACCAGTTTGGCAATAAAGAAAAAGCATGTCTTGCCAGCTTAAAAAATGTTGGCTCCGTGGAACGAGGAGGGGAGGCAGGAAAAGAGAACGGAGCTCCCCAAAAAGCACACGCACAGAGTTAAAAACATGAAACGCCGTGTTTTGGTCTGCCTTGCCAACTGAAAGCTCCACAGTTTGCTGTCAAACCAGGGATACAAAGGTTGGAAGCGCCGCTTGTCTCGCAGCCAGCTGGTGACAGCGCAGCTCGATTGCAATCTCACCCCGTGTCATGCCCAGGTTGTCCTGTCACGTAGAGCTGCACCGGTGTGTCACAGAGCAAACGAGGAATTTCACTTGCCTGGCCCATCCCTTGAATTTGCATGGACACCCTTTTTGAACGAAATCTCACCAGACAAAGGTTTCCATTGGCAAGCTCTTGCGTTTCCTCGTGCGCCACAAAACTCTCGTTGCCTTCCTGACAAGTCTCGTTTCCAGCCCTGAGTGAAACCAGGACTTTCATGAAAAGCAAACTAGGTGGGAGAACAAAGTTAATCAACTTCAGAAGTCCTTCCAGAAGCCTGTTTTATAGGATGGCTTATGACAGGAGTTATTTCAACTGAGCTTGTTCACCTAAGCCCCAGCATCATGTCTTGATAGGGAATTGGAATACCCAAAAATCTTACTAATTTTCACCTGCCAAATCTTTGGCCTTCAAGCTGACGATGACACCTTCCTGATCAGGTCTTTACACCTCTGTGCTCACCTCCACCTTCCTTTGGCTGCTCAGCCCTGCTGAGTTTTTCACACGGAGCTGACTTCTCCTTTTTGTTCTCTGATAATCTGCTAAATCTCTTCTAACTCCTTATCACAATCTAGTTCGCAGCTATCTTGCAGGCCTGCTTGGAGGGCATTTTAGACAATCTTGAAAATCCTGGAGATGCTGCACCTCTCCTACAGAGTCTCTGTATTGTTGTGCGTGCACCTGCTTCTTTCTGCTGTGCACCTAGACAAATGCAAGGTTTCTCTTTCATGCCAGTCAGCCCCTTACACATGAAGGCAGAAAATTGTGCTGTTTTAGCCCAGAAGGTCTGGCAACGGTGGAACTCACAATGGCAGCAACAATAACGTCTGGCCAAAATGCTCCTTTCGCCGGATTTGGCAGAGTTGGCCATATTTGAAAGGTATCATGCAGCAGCCTCTGTGTAAAATTCATCATATAAGGCAAAAAAAAAAAACAAAACCCAGCTGAACTTTAAAAATGAGATGCATTTGTACTTGGCAACACTGGTTTTCTGATTGTTTTCTAATGGCAAAGACTAAACAAGATGGCTGTGGCAAAGCAAAGGAGACAACTGAAAATGAAGGCCAAAACAAAAAACCTATAGACAACTCCACAATAAAGACAATTTCCATGCAAACTGCAACTGTTGAATTTCAGGCCTTTCAGCTGTCTGTCTGCTTAAAAGCTTTTTATTCAGCAAACAATTTACTTTGTAACAAACCTAGGCCTGGAAAATTTCTGCCCAAAACATGCTTCTTTCACAGAATCAGAAATTAGCTGATGACTTAATAGCAACACTTACCACTAAGCATTATAATAAGGAAGTATTTTATGTACTTGCCTTGCATTCTACCAAAGACAAAGATGAGAGACTTGCGCTGTTCTTGTACCACACATATCATGGATCAAAAGTTTGCCAGTGAGGGTCCCAATGGTGGTGTTCTCTGGCTTTTGTGGAAGGCTAAAACATCCCAGAAAAACCAACAACCAAATCTGTTGGTTAGTACTTGTGATAAAATAACTGAATGAAATTCAGCTGGGAAACTGGAGCTTGTACACTCAGAGAAAGATAGTTTAAGAGATATGTTTGGGGATGAGTAGCAGAGCAACACGTGGATAATAGCCAATACAGCAAGTCCACAGCTCTTTACAGCATATTTGGGAACTTACTGCCACAGAAATAACAGATGGAAACAAAGGAAGATGCAATCATTTCCATAATAATACTCGGAGGGCGGAAAATAGACTGAAGCCCTCTGAATTTTTGTTTCGAAAGTCTTGTTCCAATCACACTAAAATCCACTGCATTAATTCTCCAGATACCACGAGGAAGATGATCTGAAGGATGTCTGGACTGAATCTGGGACCTGAAAGACTGACCAAGTAAGAAAAAAAACCCAAACCATCGACATCTCAGATCCCAAGTGTTAAAATATCTTGGCAAAACCTTATCTATAGCAGCTATAGGAGCTGCAGAAAGGCCACCTGGCCCAGCATCCTGTCTTCAACAATGGCCATAAGCAAACCTCGTGTCTAAGTTAAGAACAGGGGCGAACGTATATGACACTTTCCTTGAGCACTTTCCCAGTCTGGAATTATTTTAAGCTCAAATGTTTCCTGAGCTTGGTGTGGCCACTTAGGAACCTTCGACAGGGCTGTCCCTTCCAGGTGTTTGCCTTGTCTCCCCTTAGAGCCACACAGGCACTTTGTGCATCCAAAGCATCTGTTGGCAGGAAGTTACTCTAGAAGTTACCCTTCTTTGTTCTGAGCATGATTCCTGCCCAGATCCTTTGGCAGCCCTTATTTCTGGCACTCTAAGAGATGGCAATGGGTATCCACCTGGCCACACCACCAGTGCTTTGTAGACTTCTGTCAGATCCCACCTTGCTCACTTATTTTCTGAACTGAAGCATCCCAGGAGGTCCGGTCACTCCTTGCTCAGACCTTTGGTCATTCTTTCTGCCCTTTCCGGGGCCTTTTGTAGTTTTGGGGATTGCTTCTTTTGCAGTAGAGGGGCCAGCACTGCACAGGGATGGAGTATGGGCTTGCAGAATGACACGGTGGCAACTCTCCAACACTCCAGGGCCACAGCCCACGCAGTTTGGGACAACAACTGAGGAGGAACCTCTGGAAACTGCAGGAGAAAGGGAACAGTACAATTCTTATGATTATTGTGGCTACAGAACTATCTATTCATACTGCAAGGATCTGAACCTCAGTTGAGCAACAGCCTGAATATTTACCAATAATATTACAAAACACCTTTTGAAACTTGGTGAGCAAAACCAGATCTATTCAAAGGTATCATCTACCCATGTTATTCAGCCCACGGAAGTGACCATTTCTATATAAATATTTTGCAGTGGCAGTGATTACACTTTTCTTTTACTTAAAAACTTTCAGAAGCTGACTGGATTGCCAATGTGTACACAGTTTTACCTGTCATGGTCATCCTTAAAAGGTTCTCTGGGATTCGGGGCAGGTTTTGTGCTTGTGCCTGGTCTTAACACACAAAACCACCTAAAATTTGAAATTTCACTTGACATTTCTCACCCCCTGACTACAATTTCACTTTCTGCTTGGCGCTTTTTTGATTGAGGTGTTGTGGTCTGATGGACTTACCAGCAGCAAGCACAAAGAGGAACTCAGCAACAAGAATTAAGTTTGTGAAAGGCTTTTTGTGCACTTGAAAGCGTCCCCCTAAAGAGCCCATATTCCTGTGAGCTTTCTGCAGAATGGTTGCCTGCAATTATTTTTCTCATCTTTAAGTGCATTTATGTAAAGGCTGCAGCAACAATTGGCACATATGAGCAGCAGATTGTCTGTGTTTTTCATTAGTGTGGCAGCAACATATCCTTTGTTTTTCAGTCGTGGGCTGAACGAAACATCTTCCACAGAGACAAATCTCCACGATGATTAATCATGAAGCATTCCATATGGATACTGATATCCCACATGCTTTAAATGAGGCTGGGTGGGAAATCTTCTGCCTCACTTACCTCTCAACCCAGCAAACTGCTGAAAGGTACCCACAGGTCCATTCCCCTGTGATTTTTGCCGTCACTGCAGATTTGGCTGAGACCAGGTTGACTGTAGGAGTTAAGTTGCTGTTACAGCACTGATCATTTAGTGGTGTCATTTTTTAGTTTAGTTTTTCCATAAGGACAAAAATAGGGCTATGCTCACACCAAACTATTTTTGCTGCAGTGGCTTATTTCACCGACAGACCTGATGTAAAGCCACACCACTCAGAAGTGTTTTCCAATAGCATAAAATTCACTTTCACCGTGAGGGTTTAGCATGGGACAGAAGGCTTTGGCTGTGCTGCCTGCAGACCCATTTGGCATTCCATGGAGTACTGCAGTGTGGAACCTTCCTGGGATGCAACTGAACCACACCTGGGTTTATATTTCTGATATATTAATGTCTTTCTATATTAATAGTTTCCCCACATACTGCAGAGCAGTAATCTAAAGCAAAGTGTTCCATAATGCAATATATTGAGCACAATACGCTAGCCAAAATCAGCTCTAAAATAAATAGCCACAACTTAATTGACGTAATAGAGGTCTATTTGCTTATACTGTTACTAGCTTGGCACTCTTCACTTATTTGACTTCAACTCAGAAAGTGCATTAAGAGCCTAATGTCCATTTTCCAAGTGGAAATAGAAGCAACTTCTTCCTATCTACACATATAAATTAAAACACCAGAAGTACAGCACAGCATTCTTTGCTTTATGACTGTACCTCAGTCTGAAGCACAGGTTCAGTTTTGACTTAACTTTTCCTTCTCCCAGACATATTGACTGTCCCACTTCCTCAAAGTCCATTATTGATGACAGACTGCTTAATCAGTCAGTGGCTCTCACAACATTTCTCTCCTCTTCTGACCTGCAGTGGTTTCAGTGTGGTTCTGTAAATGGGTCTCTGCCCTCACAGCATATGATAAAATCCCCAGGATTCTGAGCCTCAGCAGGCAGAGAACACAAGCTACATCCTGAAATGATTTGTGCCCCTTCCTGAAGCCCCCCGGAACAAAGTTGGCTCCTGGAATGGCTTCTTTTGCTGTTGTTTTCTCCCATTCAGGTAGAGGTTCGATGGACCAAGGTCTAACAACTGGATATCCAGATGCAAATTTTGGTAAAAATTAATCCACACCTTGATGTCCCTCCAGAATCAGGGGTAATTATCTCATAGTATTACAATGTTGGCCCTTGCTGGGACATTTCGGTCGTGACCCTCTTAATCCAATCAGCTTCTGATACACCGGTATTTTCAAGGTGCCAGAATCACTAACGAACAAAAAAACACTTGAACCATAATCTTTCCCTTTCTCTGTAAGATTCCTGTCGCAGCATGCTCTCCATCCAAAGAGCCCAAAGGGCTTGGTAGGAAGATAGACAGATAAGATTGTTTCAATAAAGAACTTTGAAGGACCAGCTCTTGCAGTGATTCATCTCTGGAGAAAAAGGCTCCTACCAACCCAACGCAGCTTGAATGGGGGTTTCTGTAAAATGAAACCCATATTTATGCTGTATATTCCGTTTTCATTTACAAATAAATATACAGCAGGTATAAAACTGCCAGCTGAAATCCTTGTCATTGATGAAGACATTTGATTTATTCTTTACTAGCATTTAGAAATGTTGATTTTTTTTTTCATAGTTATTTTTTAAAAAGATAACCGGCTTCCTACCCAGTTTGTGGCCCAGGTTTTAAGCTACATGAGTATAATTCAAGAAACACCCTAGTGGACTGAAAGATGTTAAATGAGAGGATGAGAAAAGCAGCAGCATGCATTAATATGTTATTCAGAGGCTTCACAGAGCTCCTGACGTAAAGAATCAGTCAAATCCTCACCAAGTCAGGCCTCGGGAGAGCCAAGTGGCCTGCGTTTCTTTATGCCGTTTTCTTCACGCCATCCCAATTATTAGTCTTGAGCTAATGGTGCTTTACTATGAATAAATATGCAAAGTGGAACCGATTGAATGAAATCCAAAAACCCAAGACACAAAGCTCCTCTGCTGTGTGCCAGTACCTCGCAGCTGCTGAGGCATGAGCTAGAAGACAGCTATATTTGCCTGGTTCACTGCAAGGCTCTGGTGTGGGCTCCATTATAAGCCAATATAAGATTAAAGAAAGGGAAAATCAAACCTTTCCATAAATCCATCTGAAAGCAAACTCAGCAACGCTGCAGAGACAGTGATTTACACTAGCATTCAATTTTAGGGACTAAAACGTCCCATCTGAGCGACAAACAAAAAATTAACCTATTGTTAACAATTTTCTCGTTCATGATTTAAAACAGAAGCATTCACATAACTCGAAAGCGTATCAAACGTGCTATTTTTTTAATCACTGTGAACAGCAAAAACGGGACTTTTAACCATGTTGAAACCACAGCAGGGGCTTTACCACTGCTCATTGAAAACAACAGTCCAACCCACACAGTAAAATTTTAACATATCTGTGATTTGTTTTGCATTTAACTGGAGCTCTGAAAAATGATACCAGTAAACAGCATTAAAATCTTGTGTCTTACATGGAAGTCTGCCTGGATCAGTGGCTTTAGTTTAGATTTATCACTCTCCTTTGGTCCACTTTTGAACTCTCCTCTCTTCCTGGCCCCACGGTGTGTTCCAGCAATTTCTCTGGAGCTTTGCAAAGGTAGCAGCTTCTGGCAGACAAAGGTCCATCTAGGACATGAATCAAAATCACCACCGAGCATTTCAAAGTGAATGCTACTTTCATCTGAAGAGGAAACCATGCCTTTTAATCTTAATTATTTTGCCATGGTTCTTCCCTCTGTTTAAAGGCTAACAGGAAAAGCAAGAAGTCTTATAAATTATTAAGCAAACAGAATTTCTGAATCACTGCATTCCTTGAGATACCAGAAGAGTCCCAAGAAAGGCAACCTTCTCATTTCTGGACTTTCTGGAGTGTGGCTGGAAAGCATCAGGCAATTTCGCCAGGGGAGTTAACATCTAGAAATTTAATGAGCATTGAAGGGAAATTCCTAGCACGGTGATCAGTTAGATCCTCAACTGCAGTCAGTGTCAGATTGTCTGGCACCCCATTTTTTTTGCCAGGACATTAACAAAAAATTGTCAGCTATGGTGTTCCTGGTGCTCCTTTTGCCACACACATCCTGACTCTCACATATTCTGAAAGCAAGAGCTACAAAACCGGTCAGGTCTACGAAGGGTAAAGTGCTGAAAGACACTACCAGACCAGAAGGGTGAACCTTCATCCTGATGTCCTGGATGAGCAAAATTATGGAGCTTAACCCACTTAATTTTGAAGTGTAAAGAATTGTTTTTCCCTTGGAAAGCATTATCAGGCCTTGTGCTAGCAGTAATCATATTATTATTTACTAGTGCTACTGATTAGCCAACTGAAGGCAGCTTCGTACGCCTGCACCAACCAAAAATTCAGTCAATTTTATTTTCTTTCAAAACAACAACTTCACCTTCGTGTCACTGGAGCACTGGGGCCTTAGGACAGAGCTGCAATTACTGGTAGCACCACACCAGCGGAGATCAGGGCAGTGGATTTGGCAGCCCTTGGGGAGCTATCGGTTTCCATGCCTTCAGCACAGACCAGACCACCAAGGAAGTGTAGATAAACATGGCAGGAGGCTGAGGGCTGTGCTGGAAGCTTCGCATCCAAGTGTTCCAAATAAGATGTTGTTTAGGCACAACGAGACACAGTTGTACGCAGGAAATACTCATTGCAGTGGCTGCAGGCAGGATCTGAACGCTTTCTGCTCGCGATAGAAAGACAGCAAAATCCACTGAACAAGCAGAGAGATCCCGCAGATCCTGACAAATCAACCACGGTACAGATTCAGATGTAAAGCTAACTTCAGACCCCACTGTGAGCTCACGTGGCTTTATGCAACCTTTCCCTTAGAGTGGCACTTACTTTTGGTTTGCTCCTTTGTTAAAACCACCAACGGCTGCAAAATGTGCCATAAAATTTGCTCCAGCCAAATCATGGTAGAAGAATTCTTTCCCGTTTCCTGTCCTTCCTTCCCGGTTTCTCTCTGCCATCCCTGCTTACCCTGGTGCCCTTTATGTACCTTCCTGATGCTGCCAGTCCGAATGTTCAGCCTCCCTGTTATGAATGTCATGAGAACCTCTTGCATTTAATAGAGTCAGAGATGGATTTAGGCAAAAATCCCACCAATTTCTGTAACAGCATTAAATATGCTCAATATGTCAATGTACTTAAACATGTCTCAACAGCACAAATTGAAAAGGATGGACAGCAAGAGCAGGAAGCAACTGAGAAAACCACATGCCTTGTCAAACAAGCTCTGTCCATTGGCTTAGATGACACTGACCTGCTCACAATTACCCTAAATGCCCAGCTTGACCTGCTGTGAGTTTGTGACAGGAAAAAAAACAAACAACAAACAAAAAACCCTGACCTTTGAGCTTTGTAGCAGCCTCAAATAATGAGGATGAGCCACAGAAGAACTTCATTTTGTCCCGATAATTACATATGTTCCTCTTCACATCAAGTCCTACCTTGCTCTAGAAAGGAAAATTGAAGTCTGGTGGCTGTAGTTGAAAGGGGAACGGGGCACCACTGGCTGGGAGTTCCAGATAGCACTTTGCTGGAAATACAGGAACAGTATCAATCACACCGTTCCAAAAGCCACTGGCTCTTCCCTTCAGCGTACAGCTGAAAGCAGAAGAAAGAGAGAGAGGCCGAAGAAAGCGAGGCTGTTGATACGCTGAAGAAAATTTCTCAAGTGTTTACAGGTCTTTCATTATCTGAATCAAAGGTTGTGTCTTGTCAGGAGGTGATTCCAGGGAGAGGAGAGGGTTTTATTACAGAGGTATGCCCACACGTGGTATTTTCTTCCTATTCTTCAAACTCACTCTGCTAGAAGTAATTTGCAAGACTAGCCAAGTCCTTTAACACACAGTCCCCACCAACACTGGGTTTGCTCCTGAATTCCTGGAGGATATTTTCATGTTGCCCCCACCTACTGCCACCTTTTGCATCCTGACAAAAGGCAATGTTGAGGGGAGAACTGAAGGCTGATGGCCCACACATGGCTGAAATCAGGGAAATCACCCATCCCTGCAAGGCTGTGTCTCCCGTGAGCGTCTCCGAGGGTGGCAACACCTCCGTGAGACCACCCTCTCTGCAGAGCCTTCACCACTTTGGTCTTCAGAGCCTGTAGATTAACACATGGCTCAGGTGGGCAGCACAAATTAAAACCAGGTATGGTATGGGAGAAGAGCAAATCAAAGAGACCACTATCCCAGGGAGGATCTGGTTGAAAGAAGACAAAGGGCTAAGAACTAGAACCACTAAATTAATGTGAGAATTCAGTTATACCTAAGGAATATGAATATGTCTCCCTGGGAAAGGTATCATGCACAAGCAGGGGCCATCAGCCTCAGGGAACCTGACGATTCCCAGCACTCAAACATTTGCTTTTAGCAAAGCCTGCAGAAGGAGCTGGGTACTGAATGCTGCCTACCCCTTGGCAAGGAGCTAGCCCACCGCTGTCTCTCTCTCTCACTGGTGTGTTTAAAGGCAAATCTGTGTTCTCACACATCATAAGTCAATTTTTCCATTGGAATCTTCTTTAAAAATAATAGCAGGAGCAGTGAGAACAAACACCAGCAACAGGCAGGGAAAGGATTTACTCCTCGTGGCATTAATTCCTTCACTAATAAACCATAACTGCAAATTCAGTTACTCTTAATAGCAAAATTAGGTTCTTACCTGTTACTTTTTGCCATTCACATGACCTTTAGTCATTGGAACTGGAATTGACTTGTGTGGGTGTAGTTTGGTATGAGAATTGAAGGCTCTCATAATTCTCAAACACACCTACATTGATGTAAGAGCTGCTTAGTATTTCAATGGAAAAAAAGAAAAGATAAGTAAATCTTGATAATGTAAATAGTGTTCGAGCTTTAGAGATCATTTCCTGAATAAGCAGAGTAGGCTGGGTCAGGGGGGCGGGAGGGAAGACTTAGAACAGATTTGCTATCAGGATTTCACCAAGCAGTTGAAAAATATGAACAGATTGACAAAATTTGTTATTTAATATAAACTGAGGATGCTGTCGTGATAAAAATGGAGATCAACTGATCCATCCTGTCTTGACCTGTGACAGTGCTTGGAGCCGGTCATGGAAACAGTCCAACTCTTGCTTTCTGTTTCAACACAATGTCAACCAGATTATAATATGATATTCTTTTCCTGAACATTCTCAGAAGTCTCACCACCTCTGCTTACTCACTCCCAAACCGACAAGATTTTGCATTTCTCATCAGAGAGTGGTGTGATTTTTCTCCAGCTTTCCTCTGTGAGGCTTCCTTGGTATCCCAGGCTGAGAGCTCACACCTAGACTGCTCAAGGCCTCCCCGGCAGACCTGACTTAGCACAGGAGCTCTGGAGCACTTCTCCATCCATTTAATTTCCCCTTTATGAGGGGCAGTTTAATGTGTGCCTTTAAATCAGGCTTGCAACAGCTTTTTGTTGCTGTTGTTGGCTTTGGTTGGGATTTTTTGTTAAAACTAACCTCACAAAGATAATGCTGCACCAGTAGTCTCACGGATGCCAATTGCAATGAAGTGAACCCTACTAACTTTTCACATGTAAGACTGGGAAAAACCTTTCTTTATACGATTTGGGCTTTTTTGGCAGTGAAATCTGAAGGGAAAAAAAAAGAGTCAACAATCAACTTGATCCAAATCTCATTTTCTTCCCGCTCCTGCTATTGAAATGAGAAAGGATCTCCCCACCCTACCCATATACAAACTTAAAACTGAAAATAGAAATAACACATTTCTCTTTCCTCGGGTGCCCATGTATGATAAAAGATTTTGGATGACCCCCAGAGAAGGTGTTACTCATTCAGCAGGTGGCCAGCACATATTCAGGTCCCTCATCTGTGTGAGGGTTTGAATCCACACTTCCCACCTGAACATCTCAAGTTACAAGAGCCAGTTTTTTTTCTAGGACAGAGTAAACCACAATGCCATGGGGAGGGTTCAAACTCCTCATCTGAATTCGGGTCCGTGGCCTCCTCATTGCTTCATTCAGCCCAAGCTCTAGCTCAGAGCAAGACCCACAGGGAGGGATTAGAGAACCACAGCTGCTTTCTTAATGAGATTTCATCTCCCTAACGCCATGGCTTGTTTTCATCCCACCAGTTCCCTAACCTTCCAAAGAGTCCCCAGAACAAAACAGGCTGGGACAAGGCAAAGAGGACAAATAATAACTTAGACATATGAATAACTTGGGCATTTACATTTTATTTCCAAAAGCCAGTTGGACTGTAAGTGAAGTGAGCGGTCTGAAAAAGGAACTTCTCAGACTGAAAAAGGAACTGTTGGAGGAGCACGCCATGGGTCTGATTCCTCTTCCCACATTTCCTCTACAGTCAATGGAGAGAGGATGACTTTTCCCAAGATCAATGCAGAGCACCCTGGTGAGGTGGGCGAAAGACCACTTCTCTTCTGTATTTTTGAAAACTACTTCTTTTTCACTTTTAAACCTAAACTTTTTAAAAATGCTCACCAAATCACCCCAACCTTCCTCATTCATTAGCAAAATACTCCTTTTTACTGACGCTTTGCTTATCCTCTTTAATGTTTGAGCATCCCCTTTCAGACTTTTACATCCAGCAACAAAAGTGTGAAGCAAAACGCTGAAGGCTTTGAGTTTGGCCTGTGTAGACTTTGACTGTCCTCAGCTTTAAGGAGGAATCTGTCATAATAACACACACAAGTGGCAAATAAAATTTATCAGGAATGATTAGACATTTCTGGAATGCTGCACTACTTTTCCATATTAGTGTTCATTCTAAGGTGCAGTATATTATCTATAGAGAGCCTACATAATCGTTTTGAGATGAGAAATGTGCTCACAAATCAGCGTGTTGGCTGCACTTCCTGCTACTGACACCGGATTTTGAAAAAGAGATCTTGGTAACAGAGTAAATACACAGCAGTTTTCTCCCAGAGACTCGGGTTCAAGTTCTTACTCAACAACAAGGAAAACCAAATGTGATAGCCTCCATCCCAGTCAGCACAAGTTATTTATCATCACCGACCCATCACAGACTCAGTGCAGCAGCCAGCACTCGTCTGGCAGGAAAAGCCTCAGTCTGGAGTAACTGGAGACTTGCCTGTCAGCGAGAGAATCACAAACCCTGCCTGTTACACCAGCATGGTCTCTTTTCCAGAGCATCAGTGTCATTGAGGGTATTAATAAAAGTATATGGAACTGGTAGAAGTTGAAATTATCACAACGGAGCTGCCTGGAAAACAGGAAGGGTTAGGGTTTTTTTCCCACTACAGAAAATAACGCATTTCTACTCACAAAGAAAAACTGACATTTCAGACACTGTGGAAATAGTCCTTGGAACAGAGATCTGGGACAGATCTTCACACGCTGTGATCTCCATGCCTGGCCAGGGAAGCTGATGCAGGGATCCAAGGACCACTGTGTGTCTTTGGAAATGACACCTCCCGGGCAGTCTCACCCCGAAGGGGGTAACGAGATGAGACTCAGCAGAACCTTTAACTCTTTTACAGCACTTGCAGTGGTTGAATGAAGGGCTCCCAATGCTTCTGTTTTCAGAATTCTGTTCTTCAACAAAATTGAAAATGTGTTTCTCTTTGAAATGATTCCTTTTCCCAAAGCCTAACAAAAGAAACAGTTCCAACAACAAAGAAGTTCAGTTTGATTCAATTGCTTCGCCAACTTGGGAGAGCTGCAAGTTCCATTTCAGCCCCGTCACTGGTGCTGCAAAAGCAGATCCCAAGAAGAAACACCTTTAAAAATCAATGGCTAAATGCTTCCATGAGATTTTTTCCCCAGCCTTATCTTAAACGGGTAACGTGTGACTGGCACCACTAAGAAAAGAATTCTAGCTATTGTCCTCAGGCAGGCACTCTTCTGGCAGCCACAAAATAAGTTTAGCCTGGCCATAAAATCCAGTAACTATCAGGAATATGCATTATCTCTGCTGAAAATGTAGTGTTGCTCTGCAAGTTTATTAATGAGCAGACATTTCAATCCTAACTGTCCAGGCTTCAGAGAAGTGAAAGGGAGTTTATAGGCATAAAAAGCAGGGAAAAAACAATCTGACTTCATCTGCTGGGCTTTTATCAAATGTATATAGCCAAAAAGCTTTAGAAAAGCTGGAAATTACTGTTTTCACCTTCTTTGCTTGGATAGCTATCAAACATTTTTTATTTTTAGCATCAAAGTGGCTGAAAGGACATTGTTAGAAAGAATGGTCTCCCTCTCTTGGCTCATGCAATAAACTTCAGGGAGGGGGCTTAACTTCAGAGACTGCTTGAAAAAAATGGGGTTTTTAATTCCCAATCCAGCTTAGCAAACTCAGTGCCTATTTTGTTTGTCAAAGCTTGTGGACTTATTTACTCGTACGATATGTTTTCACATTTATGGTTTGGTTCCTGTGGGTGTAATCAGAAGAGGACAGTGACAGCATCTTCTCAGAACATAAATACCCCTCTGTGTCAGACCAAAGCCATAAGCAGCCCCATATCCCATTGCCACTGGAGGATGCTTGACCGAGGAGCATCAAAACCAGGGCATGGAGAAAGTGGTATTTTTTTTTTTTTTGCCCCCCTGCTTTCCTCTCAGTTCCTGGAAATTAATGATGCAGAGATTTCCTGACTCAGATCTCACTCTGGATTACCGTGCTCAATAGCTCTTTCATGGCATTGTGTGGCTGATAAGGAGGCCGTGATTGATGCTCACTTGGTGCTCTGTGAGGCCTCTTTGGTCGTGCCCTTCTTGCCACCTCCAGCTCCTTCCTTGAATCCTGAATTGGCATCTGAGGCACTAAAGCAGCATTTTCCAGAGATATTGATCTGTGAAGAGCAGATCAACAGCCTGATTGTTACAAAGTTGTTTGCAGAAACCCATTACAAGTGATTTATTCTTTTATAGCACTGGCTAGAAATCACACATGGACTCACTTCTCGAGGCACTGAGTGATGTGGGCCTCAAGACTTCAAAATTAGGGGCAAAACTCAGGCGCTGCGCTCTCTACGTGTGGACTGTGCAGATCCTACAGAATTTTCTGCCCAAATAAATTCTTGCACCTGCCAGCAGTGAAATATAATGACTCAGGCCGCTGTGTCCTGAAGTCATCTGTTCCTTGTACCCCCAGCACAGCGGTGCCTCTGGCGTAGCCTCCTTTGTAACCAGTTGGGGAACCCCTGTGCCTTCTTTTGCCACAGGATTTCCTAAAGTTGTCCCCTTGTGATCAGCTGAAAGCAGGAGGGTGATAGTGCCTAATGTCAGATGCACTTCTGCCTGTTACTTTTCTCTCCCTTCTCACAACCAAACTTGTAAAAAAAAAAAGAAAAATCCAGCTTTGGGCAAGTTTTGCAAACTTCAGACAAAAGACAATATTGGAAGCAGAAGCCTCAATAGTACTTAACAATTACGTTGTTAATCTTCATATAATACAAACATTAAATAATTAATCTCGGTGGCTGAAATTCAGCCCCAATAAAACTCTGATGACTTCTGTGGATATCTGCCAGGGAGAAATTTAGCCTGCAATTTTTCTCGTCTCTCCTTTTGGCAATCCTGGGAGGGTTTTGTAGTTCCCACCCTGTCAGTGGCACACCTTTTGGCAGGAGCAAATTCCGTGATGTGCCTGATGCTGCGCTGCCCTTCACGGCAGCCGTGTGGCCCCGGTAATTCCCTGAGTGCAACCAGTGGCACCGATTTGGCCCCTCTGTGTACCCGAGGGAAGAATGAACCTACTGGGAAAACAAGAATAAACCTCTTCCAGCTTTCTCAGTTCTACCTTAAAGTTTAGAAACTTCTGCAATTCCTAATTCACATTTCTCTGGGAGCGAAACACAAACAACTATTTTGCCTCATTTCTTCCATTTCAGCAGCTCCCTCTTCTTAAATGTCACAGAATCAATGTCACTCATATAAGAAATTTTAAAGCAGAACTTAGAAAATGCTTTCTTTTAATGCCCAAACCTGCAGCAAATATAAACCTTTGTAAATGCAACCTAATTTGCTAACATGCAGTGCTAATTTGATTACTCCAGATAAAGGTTTTAGTGGGACCAATTGGCGCTTGCTGCAGTGTGAAACTAGAAGGATAATTTGCTAAGAGAAAAGTGCGAGCTCTCTTTGGCACCCTGAAATGTGTTCGGTTGGTTTTGTGCTTTTGCATTTGAGTGAGTACTCCAGCACAAATTGGGCACAATTAGCAGCACATTTAAAAAAATACAGCTCAGTTCTGGTGCTAATTTGTCCCTGCAATAACACCAATTTCCCCTGTATTTACACTCAGTAAGCGTACAGAGGCTAACACAGAGGAAAGCTTTGGACAATTCCCATTTGTATAGCACAGAGCAAATAATTCTTTGTGCCCTATGTGAAATGAGTCGAATATCTCAGCCCACTTTCCAGAGAACATGTGTCTACATCACAAAATCTGCCACCACAAGTTGGCACTAATTGGCAGTCTCAGCAAAGTGGCAAAGGAATGAATGGCCCCTGGATACCGAACTAACATTTTTCCCCTACAGGTGGTCTTTTCAAGTCGGAATTGAGACGTACATTGTTTAGGCAAGGTGAAGTTTGTACTGCTGGTACATGTTTTGTTGATTCATAGAAGATTTCAGTGTATAGCGAGCGTTTTCATGAGCGTTACATTCACGCTATTAAAAAAAATAAACAAAAACCTTAAATTGTATTAAAAAAAAAAAAAAACCAAAAAAACAACAAAACAAATTCCAGCTGTCCCTATTTTCCCCCACTTTGTCCTCTCAAAATCCTCAGTATGTTCAAAGGCACGACCAAATCTTTTCAGTTCTCGTCAGCATGTATTGATGAAACAGCTCCCTTAGATCCGATACCAAACCAAGAGATTAGGATGCCAGCTGCTTTTATCAGGGCCCTGACTCTGCAGACTTCATTCACATAAAGCCCCGTTTGGGCCGTTTTCTAGTCCAAAACTCAATGATATCAGTGGGAAGTCCCTAAAACTCCGGTAAGCTTTAGAAAAAGTCCTTTGGTGAGAGGGGTGTTAAGGAGTTCAATCTGCATGGTCCGGTGTCGCAGAAGAAATATCAGAGAGGCTTTGATTATGGAGCATAATTATATTCACATGGAAAGAAATCAGCTGCTAAAGAGGCTTTTCAGAATGACTGAAAATTACATCCAGATAGAGCAAAAGCAGAAAGAAGCTACGTTTTTCCTTTTTCAACCAGGGAAAAAGCTTCCAAAGTAAACTCAGAAGTCCCTGTATGTTGTCATCATCAGGTCAAGATAAAATATTTGTTCAGAAGATGTGCTTCAATTATCCTCGAGGACTCAGTGGTATTTATGATATTTTTTTATATAAGCTCAAACGAGATGATCTAATTTCACTATCTATACCATAATTATTTTACACACTTCTAGATATGCTTTCAAAAATCACCCCATTGTGGTCAATACGATGAATTGATTTGTTTTTATCAAAACCCTTTCTGAAAATTCTAACTACTGCCTGATTGTATTTTCTGGCAAGAGGCTTGTAAATATGAAGAAGGACTGGCGTGTGCAGTAATCTCTAAAAGGGAACAGATTTTCACCAAGCTGACAAGCAGCACTTCCTATTTAAGGGAAGAGAGGATTCATGCTCTTCCAACTCAGCCTCTGGCCCTCATAACAGGACAGGTAAGAAGCACAGATCAGCGGTGTGGGTTTCAGTCAGTGAACTCCTTGTCAGGAATGGGACTGAAACTCTCTGCCTCATGTCACAGGCTGGCACACAGCACATGGACACAGCCTTTCGGTACTAACAACTCGGCCACAGGTAGGAATAAGCCAATTCTTACCTTGCACCGATGGCAGAGGAAAATGGAGTGTCACTCCTATGGGAAGGGATCTTTTCCTGCCACTATTCATAGGCACACAGAGCCCCCCGGGCTCTGCCGGTCCTCCCCCATTCACGCATTCAAAGCGAGCAGGAGTCAGGATCAGCAATCTGTAAATTACAGCAGATAAAATCCTGCAGGGTGCTGGCTCTGCAGCTTCTGAGCTGTGAGTCTCAAGTGCCCCATCTCGATCTCTGTTTGCAGTTTGTCCACTCAAAGGGCTGAATACACCACTCCTTTTGCTGATATAACCTTCAGGCTAGTTTAAAAAGCTGCCAAAGAGAAGTTATCATAACTTTATGAATAATCATCCAACCAAAAAAAAGGGTATTTCTGCACTTCTCTTGAGAACAACTTTTCAGCTTATCCAAAAAGGTTTTTAAGCTGCGTGGGTTTTTACAGGATGTAAAAGGGAAATTCTTTGTAGGGTTCTTGTATTGAGTACTTATCTTACAGGGGCACAATTTGACATCATCAAAAATTGGCCCAGAAAAACTTTGACCTGTAACACTCACAGCTTGACTCAAGTTTTTTTACCCAATTAGGTAGAGAGATTGGAAGAAAACAATACTTGGCTGTTTTCATTCCACTTTATCTCTATCCTGTAGGTACAGAAATGGAAGAATCCCCTCTGGAGAGGCAACAGTGATCCTGGTGAAACAACACATTTGGCACGCTCGCCTGTTGCTCCACACTTTGAAGGAGGACAGAGTTACCTGCTGCAGGTGCTAAATATTTCTGTTATTATTGCTCTTGGGCCCAAGTCCCAGGGAGCCCTGCCTGGCAATTAATTGGACTGTTGAAAGCCTAAACCCTGGTTATCCTCGGGCTGGTATGAAAGGAGCACCAAAAGGAGGAACCAAAACAAATACCAGCTTGGAGAGAGAACAGAGCCTAAGAGTGGAGTGGGAAATTCAGGGACATGAAGCCAGAGAGGTCCAGCTTTGTGGCTTTGCAGGGCTGCTCCAGCTGCTCCTGTGCACTGACTTCTCCAACCTGCCAAATGAACTTCCCTCCTTTTTAACATTTAATTCCAAAGGTCTACACAGGACTGAACGAATGTTACGTTTTGTAATGAGCCTGTGTTCTTCCCCTAGGCCCTACCTGTTTTCCAAACAAGCCAGATATTAGACATGGTAGCAGGCTCTGCTGACTGACGTGAGTGTGGAAATCAGAGCTTTGCTCGCTGCCACTGCTTGTTTTTGTTTTACACAATTTGGGAAAAAATTCACTAGATACGTTTGGACAGCAGGTCAGGCTGGTTAGCAGCAGTTCTTCATTTCTGTCCTGGGAGAAGATCTGGCTGAGCAAGAAACTCATAGTAGGGATCAGCTGGCTGATGTGGGCAACCAAGTTGCATTTGCTGCTTTCACTTAATTCGTCCCAAGCTATCAAGAAACTTAATTCAGCCCCAGGAGTTTTATATTTTACAGCAAGCCAGGAAAGTTGTCTACAGTTTGTTTGTTGATGATCAAGGAAATTTCTTATTTAAAACAAAAAATAAAACAACACTAAACTAAAATAAAAGCCAGATTTTAAGATGACAGGTGGTACCTGCTCTCATAGCTGTGACCGACTTCCATTAGAAAGAAAGAAAATTACAGTAAGAGCTGAAAAACAAGCCTGAGGAATCCTCCCTTATTTCACGTTAAAATCCTAGGTATTGGGCATGGTGAAGACATATTACCATAAATCAAAGCTAATGCCATGAGCCAGATGGTTCAAATTTGTGTACTAAGTGTTAGGCACTAACAGAGCACAACAGTCTGTTGTCTTTCCACGGGAGGGTTCTCATTTTTGAGCAGCTAATTAGCCTAAAATTAATTAGGGCCAATCTGAACATTTTTCCACACACACCAAAAAAAAAAAAATAAATTGAATGTATGCAGAAACAGGCCAAAACCTCTGTCTGACTGGAGCAGCAATGGCACTGGGAGCAGGCAGGAGGAAATTGTGTGAGGGAACAGAACGGAAAAGAGCCCGCACAGACAACTGCCACAGGCAGGTTAAGAGAAAGAAAGAAGAAAGAAAACAAATCTTTGGAGAAGAGAAACAGTCCATCTCCAAAGTTCACTTGGGAAGCTGCTGCGCCGAGGGTCAGTTTGTCACGAACTTGGTCTAGATGGTTGGAATAAATATTTCACAGGTGCCATACTTTACATGATGCTTGTACTTAATCTGTCCTGCTGCTGTGGCTGTCCTTTAGAGACAGAGACAGGGACACCCATTCGTGGGTCCCAAAGGAGGTGGCAAAGTGCACAGCCCTGCTCGGAACCTGGCAGTTCTGCCCCAGAGCAGCATTCCCTGGGAACTTTGCTGTAAAAATGCTGACACCTACCCCATTAGCCAGCAGACTTTCTGGATGACACAGATACCAAATCCCACCCCATTTCCACTTCCTTCAGGCACACAGGACTTTTTTTTTTTTNNNNTCAGATTGGAGCCTCAGCCCTTAAATAGCACACAAGCCAAAAAAGTCCTGTAAAATGCAGAATTATATTTTGGTTCTTTTTTTCTCTCAGTGAGCAAGCTTCACACACTCAGATGTGCTAGGCACTTTGGCAGGGCTGAGAGCCGGGGCACTGCAATAATGTTTAATCCCATTACTAATGCTTATTTTAGAATCTGCTTGTCCTTAAAGACATGATAGTGATCTTAATTATTGTCTCCAACATGTATTTGCCTGAAATAATTATTATACTTCATTCCTATAGAGACAATGAGATAAAACTCTAATTTCATTTTATTGGCCCTTCTATTCATCAAGAAATTAGTTTCTTGTGAGAGCTTTGAAGTAGTCCCCTTCACGGATTAAACTCCTTGAAAGTACAAGAACAGAAGGGCGGGGTGTGGGGGAATTGAAATAATTTACATACCAGCAGACATGTAATGGGAATCAACAATGCAACCAGACCTACATGATGGTTGAGAGGAAAACGTTGAGACATGCTATTCAACATGAAAAAAAAAAAAAGTCTGGTTAGCTGCAGCTTTTAGCTCAGGAGACAGCCAAGGGCTGCACTCAGGCAGAGGAAGCAAGCAGCAGAGAGGAGCTTCCCTAATCATATTTTTAAAAAAAAATTTAAAAAAAAATAAAACAACAAAAAACCCAAACCCAACAACACCCCAAAACACCCATTACTGGTTAAAAGAACATCAGATGCTTCACTGTCACTTGGCTGTCTGCCAGGCGGGCTCGCAGCACCACTGTCAGTATGATACAATGTGCAGGAATAAATAGCACAAGCTCTGTCAGAGCAGCGCCTAAGGTTTGGTGTTAGATCTGGGCAAGATGGTCACTCCCTCAAATACGAAAAGTCTTAAAGTGCTCTGAATTTCCTTACAAACAAAATTTCAGCCGCGTCTCTTTCCGAAGACAAGGTTGCAAACCTGACTGCTGAGATTGTTCCTGTGTTTGCTTCCAAACAAATACAGGCCAACTCTTGTTTTTGGTAACCTTCAAACAAGATAAAATAGAAAACCTATCCATTAAAGGGAAAACTTTGAGCACAAGAATTATTATTGTATGCAAGGATGGATTCCAGGCAGTCCTCCGAGCTGTCTCCTGGGACTGAAGGAACAGTTTGGGCTGGTCCTGTAACATCTTCTGGAGAGCCAGTGCTTTCCCACAGACAGCAGTGGTATCCTAAGTTTTTAGGAACTTGATTGCAGTGGGTGCTCAGCATTCTGGCCTGGAGCTGACAGAGCAATTACACATGCTCTGAAATCCAAGTTTACGAGTTACTCAATTGACCTAAACTTTCATCGTGCCTTTAACTCCTGAGTCTGACTGGACCCAGGAGTGCTGAGGACCCTGCTGATCAGAAGCTATGCGGTTAGGATGCTTTTAAATGTAGATTAGCACACCTTCAAAGAAAGAAATGTAAGCACATAAAGAACCTGCCCCAAACCTTAGCGTGTTCAGGATAAAGGTTTTGCAGTGCTGGGCTGTATGTAGCACATGTGATACACAAAGCAACCCTTCCTAGCCACCTGCCCATCATGGATGTAGCTATAAAACACTTATTTTCTTTCCCATATGCTGCATATTTAAATTTCTGTCTGATATCCACACAAGCAGCTGACATTGTTTTCAAGGCACAGAGGTGGAGACACAAGGACCATGAGTTACCTCTTCCTCCGCACAGACTTCTGCTCTTTCTGCCTTCTGGCCTTAATGATTCCAAAATAAAGATCTCTCTGTCTGACAGCAAGTGGCTGCTCTTTTTAGTGAGCCTTCCCACTGTACTGAAGCCCTGATACCACTGTGCTGCAAGAAAAGTATATTCACTTCTTCCTAACACAACCTAGAAAGCCAAAACAGTGGGAAACCTCCTACTTGGTATCATGCCAAAGAAAGCTTTTGTAGAGAAAAATGGTGGTGTGCAGACAATGGCACAGAAAAATCATCAGAAAAATCCTATATATGATTAGATTATCACAAGAAATGCAATGCAAATGGTAATCACATGTATGTCATTGGTGCTAAATATAAATGTGTCAGAGGCCTCCCATATGGAGAAAGTCCAGCTGATATTGATAAGATTTTACGCTTCAGTTGATGATTGAAAGGTTTCAGTCCAGCTTAAAGGTATGTGCTGACACCTTCATTGCAGTTTTTGTAAGGAAAGGTTCGTATCCTTCACAAAAAGAATCTCAACCATGCAGGCGGCAGCAGCTCAGGGTTCCAAGCCCCACAGGTTTTACAGCCCTGGGAATGTTGTGCAGCAATTCTCTAAGCTGGCATTTTGCAGATCCTGAAGTTGCACACACAAGCGGAACACACAGTGCTCCGAAACAATCCAGTTCTTAAAAGTAAAGCATATGATAATAGAACTTCCTCTCTGCTGATTAATGTTCTTTAAAACTCTCAGCGCTGTTTAATCATGTGATTAAAAAGTACCATTTCTGTTGCTGCGCGAAGAGCAAAAGGCCAACTTGCCTTTCAGCTCTGTGCCATTGATGGCTTTTACAATATCACTGCACAAAAAATCACATCGATTTGATTCAGGAAAAAACCCAGCAATGCTGCTCAGGTGACAGAGGGGCCACGCTGGCTGTCTGCCAGGGTTCTGCCAGATCCACCATGGGCTGCGACTTCCTAGAGAAGCGGTTGTGTCATCTTGCTAGGAAGTAACAAGTCATGCAGAATCCCATTCTCTATGATGTGGTTTCAGAAGAAGTGCCAAAATTGTTAAATTGATCGAACAATAGACAGAAAGAAGCAGAATTTCATCAGGCACATTTCAAATCCCTCTGCAATCGCTGTTGGCAGCAGGCTTGCAGCTACAAGAGACTTTTGCCCTTACCAACGTTCAAGGGCTTCAAATCTTATGAAAAAAGGGCAGAACCAGGGGATAAAAGTTAGAAGGAGCCATGGGACCAGAGCTGGTATTTTCCCTCCCTCAAATGATTGTCCTCACCTCTAATTTATGAAGGAAGGGCTCTGAGAGATGTCAGCTATAAAAAGAAGCCTGGCTCCATAGTTTGAGGAGACTCTTCCACCCAAGCTGCTGGCTCTCCGCCTGTGCCACGTTCCCAGGAGAACTAAACCTCCCCCAGGATTTCAGCCACAGACGATCACAGCTGGGCACCTTTGCCCAAACTGTTGCTCATGTGTGCAGGTGCACCTCTGACCTGCTGTCCTGGATAGGGATGATGAACCTCTGCCATGGCTTAGGCATAATGGAAGGGAGGAAAAACAGACACCTTAAACATCCCACTAAAATTAACACAGGGCTTTCTTGGTACACGCCACCTCTTTTTTTTTTTTTTGGTGCAAATATCTCAAGGGGCTGAAAGAACCTTCTTACTCACAGACAGACATATAAATAGCAAATGCAAAAGCTGGTTGTCCTCCCCATTCATTACCAGGAAAATACCTGTGCTGGTATGAATAACATCTGGTGTTGCAGTGCTGGGTTTACAGCAGTTCAGACCCAGCCAAGCAAGTATGATAAGAAAATCTGTTGCAAACTGGTAATTTTGAAACTTAGGAAACCCCCAGCTAAACCAAAGCATTGTCAATGAGTTCCCTCACAGCCCATCTGGTACAGCCTGGGGAAATCCTATACAGCACCCACAGAAGTATTTAAGGAGTAAACAGGAACGTTTGAGTGATTTCTTCCCTCCTCCATCCCACAGGAGCAGAAAAGGGAGTGGAAGTTCAGCACGGGCTTTTATTTCTGCGCTGTTACATAACCGTGCTGTGCCTTTGCAGAATTCCTCCCGCTTCCAGCACGATCAAACCCACGGGAGGCTGGGAAGGAGACAGGGAAAAGGTATGTGACTTGCTCAGGGCTACGCAGCAAACCAATGGCAGAGGTGGGAGGAGAAGTTGCAGGTCCCGGCAGAGCCGCTGCCGAACCCCTACGAGGCTCCGCATTCCTGCCATTCCTGGCACATGCTTTCCAAAACCTGAAATGCTGCTGCATCACAGGCTGACCATCCAGCTCAACGCACCACCTGCTTCCTAATGATCCCTTCGCCATCCAGGGCGCACAGACAGGCACTGTAGCTATCTCTTGCCTTAGTCTCAAGAGGGTTTAAGATTTCTGGAAGTCATGCCCAGCATATTCACTGACCAGCAGTTTTTCTCTTTGGTAGCCTTCCCTAACCACAGGCCTCATTTCAGCATCACTGACTGAGTCTCCCATTCTTTAAAAATTCTGCAGTAGATTCCATTTACTAATACTAACAGGAAATCCCATGAATCTGCCTCATGCCCTTTCACTGACTTCACAAATCCAATTGATACAGATAGAGCCAATTTCTGAAACTGCAGCTGTCCACACTTACAAAGCTCTGACTGTTAGATAAGAAAGTGCCAGCTGGAACAAGAAGTTTCTCCTACTACTGGATGCCACACTCCCAGCCAAGCGGGCAGCTGTCAGCTTGGGTGGCGGCAGAGCTGCATAAATGGGAAACCCTTAGATCCAGTCCCTCGTGCTCACCCTAAAGCAATTGAACAGCCCCACAACAGGAAGAGGGAGGAAAGCTCAGTCCCAGAAGAATGCAGTTGCACTTGTTTCCAATCCCCTCTCCATATTACTGCATCCCTCATGGGCCATAGGAGCTGGAGGCTGAGGAAGGTGCAGTATTTGGGACAAAAAGCTCTGTTGGCCCCTCTTTGGATCTAAGAAGGGCCACGGTCTCAGGCTCACTGAAAGAGAAGCTGAAGTTCTCCTCGAGTCTGGGCTGCATTCGGCGCTTCACAAAGTTAACACGTGGTCTTGTGATGATTTTCACTGCTGGTTTTAAATCATGCCTGAGTTTTAATCTGCCTACGATTACAGCTCCCAAGACATTTTAATAAACAGGCCCTAAAGTGGAAGGTGAGGGAATGGGCAGAAGGGCTGGCTCCACCATCCTCAGCCTGGATGTGTCCGAGGGGGAACATGGATCATCTCCCGTCAGAGTATAATTGGATATGCGTTTACCCCTGATACCAGGAGTGTGCTACACCTGGGAAGAGGATTTCAGAGGACTGAAACAGGCATTCACTTTCAGCAGAGGGGGGTCGAATCCTCTCTCCTCCACCATCACTCCATGAGGTGGCTGCTAGGTGCCACCAAGTCTTTCTGCTGGCTATGGCTCTTGGCCACCTGCCTGAGTATGAGGAAAACTATTTAACAATCCTTTCATGGATCCCTACTTCACCTGCCCTTGGTCCAGTACGGGAATAAGCAGAAGCAGAGTAAAAAAATCCATGTCATTAATGACACTTGACAGATTCCATCAGTGCCTTCCTAAAAGATTCCTGCCTTAGAACCAAAGGCACCTCATGGCTCACTGCACATCTTCAGTGAACCCTTAGAAGTTGCCAGAAACTTTATATTTCTTCTCTTAAATGACACGACTGCCTGTTGGAAAATGCCTATGTGCCCATCCATTCTGTTTTGCAATTTCCCTATTTCTTAATACTTAATCTACTTTTCTGGAGATGTTTCAGAGCCAATCCCTCTCCTCCCTCAGCCCCCACATCAACCACTGAGTGGGAATTTTTTTAAGGGGTTTTTAAGTCTTACCCTTTACATACAGACTTTCCTGAGATTTTTGATCTTTTTAACCTTCCTTCTAAATAAGGACCTTCCAAAAGCATTTTTTCCCTTTGGTAAATCACATCAGTTGAATACTTTCACAAAAATGAACAGGAATTCTTCAGCACCTTCTGATAAGTTGGGAAGAACATTAAACCAGAAGCCTTTAATAACTTTGGATGCTCCATGGGAAGCTCTAGTATCAGCATGAGGATAACTGATTTGATTGCATAAAATACACAGACAGACAGACAGAGAAACAAGTAGATGTGCATCGTTGTATTTCAGAGATCCTAAGCCATAAGAAGAATGGGGCAGCACATCAATTCTTCAGCCCAGAATTCACGGAAGAAATGAAAAATCCAAATATATATATACATACACATTTAAGCAAAGAAAATTTTTTTTTAAAAAGTGAAATACTGCTCGTGTAGATACTTTGGCACCCATAATTGCACATTCCTTTTGCTCTTTATCCTCACAGTCATCTTTACAGTGATTTCCTGAATGGGAAAAGGGTCTTCAGGAAAGAAAACCTCACAGAGAAACAAACAAATAACTAAGTGGAAATTAAAGCCCAAGCAGTAAATACAACTCTCGGTGCTTTTTTTTTAATGGAAACTTTTTATATGGATCCATGCAAGTTACATGTATGGAAAGCTGACTGCGGCTTTGTGGGCTTCTTAATATAAATATCCTGACATAAAAATTACTATTCTAGAAAGCTTTGTGGAAAGATTGGAAAAAATCTCCTCATACACAGACCTATGTAAACTGTTTAGCAACTAGGGAGAGTTTTCAGATGGAAGCCGCCCTCCCCACGCCCCCCCTTGCAGGCTCCTGTCTCATTTTGTGAAACTGCTTTGCTGTCTTTCAGAGGGGGCAGCTGAGCAATCCGTTTCAGTGCCTCTCTTTCCCATGAAACAAATCCCCCCCAGCCCTCCTGCTGCATCCTGACAGCGATGGCAGGCCTTTCTTCGCCGCATTCTTTCAATAATGCTGCAACTGCGACATTAGGAGAAACAATTAGGGCTAAAGGGAGTTGCCTCTGTATGCCAGATCTGCTTAATAACTTAATTAAATAAACAGAAATATAATTATAATGTAAATATTTCCTTTCTTTAATTCCAAGGCATCCTTAGAGAGAGAGCTCTGCTGAAATGATACAAAATTATTGAAAACCTTTTCAGTTCCTCCACACTTAAAAGCAATTTTGCTGTCTTCCCGTGCCTTCCCACTTGTAGTATTTCACTTTTAAAATTTCAGAACCACCTATCAGACAGAGAAAAATGCATCCTTGGAAATGAATACCCCAGATAGTCAAAAGTGTTTATGACTGAAGAGGAACCATGAAGGGGTAAATTGCTCTGTAATTTATAACTGCCGATTTCCTTCCTCAAATTATTTTCATTCAGCAGTTTTCTCTGAGAACTTTTACAGTTTCAAATGTTTTTTTGAGAAAGTGCAAGACACACTCAGATCATGTTGTCTCTTGGCACGTACACAGCCGCATGCAGAGACGATGACCCTACCTTACGGCTTTACATTGAATGAACTCTGATGGCTTCAGTACATTTACTCATGATTTACATCAGTTCAGGCTTAAACTCACCGTCAAAAAGGTTTTTCCCCATGTACTTACACTGGGGGATTTTCTTTGGCTTCCCCACCACCAAATTCTGAATGCAACCTGTTCCTCCTAGCTATTTAGAAGGAACAGTAAAAATCTACGAGGTGGCACTGACACCATCCTGAAACAACAGCACACATGACAACACCCCAGACCAAGTGTTATGAAAAATCTCTCTAAAATAACAAGAGGAGCAATATAAAAAAATTCCTTGAAATTAGGAATAAAACTCCTGTTGCTGTCTAGATCAGACTCCAAATTACAGTGATCTCAGCTTTGTCCTTTCTCTCTCAGAACTGCTAGAAGTCAGCATGTAAACGTGCAAGCCCACCTAATGCTGACTCCAGACCAGCACAAGCCTGAGTGTCTTGGGGATTCTTCATGGACAAGCCTCCAAGAGCACCTGGACCTAAAGCAAGACACTCAAAACTTTGCAGGCAACCAAGAAACCTGCAATGATTATGGCCAAACCAGATTTTCTGGCAATGGCTTCCTTCACCTCACAGTCTAGAGCCGCATTCCCCATTTGACAGTCTCCATCCCACTCTTCTCCGCGTACGCACGTGAGTTAACTTCTTCTGCCACAAAACACGGGGTTGTTTTCTGCCTGACGCCTCCTGTGACTGCCCCGCATTTGTCCTCGTGACCTCCTGCAGCAGCTCCACGCACGTGCTCCGAAGGCTGTGCCAGCAAATGGTTATGCCATTAATAAACCTCTGCAGAATGCAAGAGCCAGGTGTGGGCTGTGCGTTTGGGAAGGAGAGCCGAAGATGACCTCGTGCTGTACTCTGGAAGGAGGGTGTTAAAGAGCTCGGGCAGCCAGTGCTGAGGGAGAGACACGGACCTGTACGAAGGGAGTTCTGCCTTCTCGCTTCCTCTGTGCTCCCGCACGGAGGCACCTCAGCCCCAGCTGGAGTTCGGAGGGCCCCACACGGAACCGAGCTGCAGGTTTGGGGGTTAATTAGAGATTACACCCACACCAAAAAGGGGGATGGAAGAGAAGGAACAAAACTGGTTTAACTGTGTTAACCCCAGTGCTAATACAGGCCAGTAGTGCACTTGTCTTCATGGCTACAAATTGGTTTAAGATTTTAAAAAAAATTCATAGAAAATGCACTTCTTCACAATTCCCTGTTCCCAGTCATCTCCTTGTCTTCAGAAAGCGACCCTGGGCTTGCTGCCATTGTTGCTTACATCTTCCCCCTCATCAGGCCCATTCTTGTTTCTGCTTGGTGCTCTTAATTCCTTAAGTATAAAAGTTTATATTTATCTATATAGTTATACACACATATTCCACTCAATTTCCTCAGGATATGACTCTTCCATGCTGCATAAACTTCCTTCCCTGGCCTTCTCCAGCTCTATCATTCTTTTTGCTACTGTCCAGGGTGCAGCTGTCAGGGGCAGGAAGCCCCAGACCCTGCTGCTCACACACAGATTGATCAAGGTCAGGAAAAGGGTAGCCAGTACCTGCTGCCTCCCACCCTCCCAAACCGTTCACATCAAAACAAATGAGTCCCCAGATAGCCCCGTGAGCTCTCAAATGCAGAAACAGACCGAGAAGTTGGTGTAGGGAGGTAAAACCTATCTCAGAAAAGGACATGAGGTTACGGCCCTCCCAGAGATGGCCAAAGTCTGAGAAGGAGGCAGGGGAAGCTCAGGTGAGCACCCCAGAACATAAAAACTGCAGTGGGTAATCATGGTGGTGAGGTTTCTTGTATAAGGAGTCTTCAAGAGATAAAATGGATATGCCTGAATATTGCAGTTGCAATATTATTTCAAATAATTAATTAAAAATAAGATAACTAACTCATCCACATTGTTTATACAACATGTTCAGCACTCCTAATTTCCAAGGACTTGCAGACTCGAATTAGAAACTGGATTTAATTTCTTTTCTTAATCGATTTTGCTTTCACTTGGAAAAGAGAACTACAGAACGTATGAAAGTGTCACAGAAGACTTAAAGCAGATGAAATGATGTGAGTTCCCACTTATTCTGTCAACATGCCGATGAGAAAAAAAAAAACCATGGTGTTTTTCCTCAAGTCTCTAAAATGTCACTTTTGGAGCCCTCTCATAATAAGATTAGGAGAAACTGATGCTGAAACTGTAAACGAAAGGGAAATTTTGTGAGCAGATTTTGTGAGAAAAAGGACAGCATGGCTATGCTGACTGCAGAGAGACTGAGCCACGGAGAGCTCCGTGAAACCCAGGAGAGTCACCTTAAATCTAAGTCCTCATCAAAATGTTTCACATAAATGACCCATCATGGTTTCTGAAGGGGGAAAAATCACCCTTCAGTAGGACTGGGTTTGCCCTGTGAAAGGTGAACTGGAACTGAAATGAACTTTCCCACGCTAAAGAAAATGCTTACATCCTGCCTGGCCAGTTTTAGAGAAAGAAGTCAGCTACGACATTTGGATGTAAAACCAAAATCCTTGAGTCAGGGATTCGTTAACCCAAGGCCTTCGTTTGAACCCATTTCTGCAGCTCACGTGGCAAACCAGCCTCCACAAGGATCACCAAGGACAGATTCTGCAAGGTGTCTTCAAATCCCTACCAATCTCGGGTGCAGCCAATGGGAATTAGAGACTGAGCACCCTGCAGGATTTGACCCAACTTCAGAAAATAAAGAACCAGAAGGTATAAAACTACACTTAACTAGATTTCCTTTTGCAGTTTCAAAACCCTAAGGAACGTGTCATTGGAGCAATGGGGTAATTATTACAGCACAGAACTGTTGAAAGTAAAAATGTCCTCTATTCCCCTCTGATGTTGAAAGAAGAATCATTAATTCAAAGGCATGCAAAAATTCATGGAATTTAAAACACCAAGCAAATGTAGTCTAGTCTTGTCAGATACAGGGTGCCTTTTATAAGACATTTCCTAGCTTGCCCAACCACAGTGGAGCCCCCACAGCTTTTTCAGATCTCCTCTACAGAGCAGTTAGATTATCCTCAAATACAGCAAAATAATTAAACCACACCAATTAAAATGGATGTGACTTCAAGGGATCTTTTCTAAAGCGTTGCTCTCTATCAACTAACTCATTCCAAGCCATGCAGAACCTAAAAGCAAAATATCCCAGAAAGTCAGCCAGTGCATCCAGTGTCCTGGGCTGCACCAAAAAAATGTGGTCAGCAGGTCTAGGGAGGTGGAACCTCCCTTTTACTCTGCTCTCCTGAGACCCCAGCTGGATACAGCTCTGGGCCCTCCAGCACAAGAAAGACATGGACCTGTTGGAGCAAGTCCAGAGGAGGCCCCAAAGGTGATCAGAGGGACGAAGCATCTCTCCTACAAAGACAGGCTGAGAGAGTTGGGGCAGTCCATCCTGGAGAAAAGAAGATTCCAGGAAGACCTCAGAGCCTCTTCCAGTACCTAAAGGACTACAGGAGGGACTTTTTACAAGGGCATGGAGTGACAGGACAAGGAGGAAGAATGGCTTTAAACTGAGAGAGGGTGGGTTTAGATTACACACTAAGAAGAAATTCCCAACAGTGAGGGTGATGAGACATGGGAACAGGTTGCCTGGGAGAAGTTGTGGATGCCCCAACCATTCATGGAAGTGTCCAAGGCCAAGTTGGATGAGCTTTGAGCAACCTGGTCTGGTGGAAGATGTCTCTACCCTCAGTAATGGGGGAGAGGGGAACTTTAGATCTTTCAGGCCCTTCCCAAACCACACCATTCAACAAAATGTGTATTTTTCCTTTGGACATAAGGTCAGACATACAGTTATGAGACTGTTGCCCTATAATTAGCAAAGCTTTCAGCAAACTAACCTAGTTTTCGAGATTCCATCCACCCACTGAACTGGTCCCTCTTCAGCAGCATCACAATGGGACAATGGCTGTTTGTGGTTGCACCAGGCTTTCCCCTTCATCCCTTATGGATACCCATCTCGCAACTGCTGCTGCAATTCATAATTTTTAGCATAATTTGTAATTTTTATAATTTTCAGTGTGTGTATGATTGACATTAGGAAAATGAGAACCATTGAAACAGGGCTCTTTCTTTCCTAGAACATTCCACAATCAGCAAATAATAACATTACAAATACTTCATTTCTATTGGGACAAACATTTTTCCAATTTGAGTTACAAGTTTAGTGCTTGCCTTGTGATGATGATTTAGTCCCATTAATTATGCCTTGGACCCTAATTGGCTGTTAAGTTAATTTATTTCTCACCCTGTGTGTCTGTCTCACTTCAGCCCTGCAAGGACAACTGGGGAAAGGATGAGGTCTGAACGAGCTGCCTCAGCCACTGTTTAGCAGTGGGGTGTGAAGCTTAGCCCAGGCTGCCCCTCCAAATATCTGTACTTCTCAGGAAGGATTTCCAGCTGCTGTTGTGCTCCACAGGCTTTGGTGACTGTAGCTCGGGCTTGCCTCATTTGTACACCTCTCATCGGCGTAAGCTGTGCCCTGAGCTCACAGAAATTCAAGAGTTTAGCCCAGATTTGGTCTTAGTTTCAGAAGGCAGCGTTGGAAGAGGTCAGTGAATTGTGGGGTTGGCACATAAAAAATGGTAGACAGGTATTTTTGACTTCCATTTCTCAAAGACCAAGTTCTTCAGCGCAAATGTCCTTCCTGTTAATATTATGGACCAGACTGACATTCTGTACCTTTTTGTTTGGGTTTTTTTTTTTTAAGCTGTCCCATCAAAGTTTCCTTTCTTTTCAGTCCAGGCCCGCAGGTGCCCTGGTTGCACTTACAAATCGGCTCACTGACCAAAGTCACGCCAGCAGCATTTACCGCAGTGGAGGCTTGTCATCGGAGACCAGCCATTGCTACTGATTCTGAGGACCACCTGATTCTCTCTAAGAGGCTCCTCCACTATTTTGTAATTAAATTTTCCACTAAGCCTCACTAAATTTCCACTAGGCCTCACTAAATTTCCACTAGGCCTCACTAAACAGGACAACATGGCAAGAATGAAGGTAATGCACAGCACGTGTATTGTGAAAGCATAAAACAACAGCAGAGTTCTCTCTAAGAGGTAGCCATGAATAAAGGACATGACATTAATTTGATATTAGACATTATTAGACATTTAATATTAGACATTAATTTGCTTTTAAAACATTTTTGTTCGAGGAACTTTCATTCTTGTGTCTCTTTGGTTAACTCATCGTAACTCTCTGGCTTGCTCAGGAATTGTGTAGAGCACAAGTTGGCCCAGACCATGCCAGGGGCCATTCCACCATTGCGAGACCCCAAGAGAACAGAAATACTGATCAGTGCTGTGCTGTTTCTTGGTAAATATAAGCTCTGTGCTGCATTTTCCTCCTTAGAAAATGCATATCCTTTATTCATCCAGGTTGGTCCATTAAAGGAAACACACAGTTGAAAGGTTGCTGGTAAAAATCACATGCATCAGCGTTTTCAAGAGCATTAGTGCTCAAGTTCATGTTGGAAGCCTGCTTGTGAGGGGACCTCCTCCTTCAAATATCTCCAGTTACCACATTTTGATTCCCATCACACATCAGACTAAGAGCAGGAGCCCAGTTCCTTTCAGCCAAAACAAAACTGGAAGGGTACTAATGCTCTCCACACAATGATGGTCACTGCGCCCTCAAATGAGATGGGTTCCCACAGATGGGAACCTGTGGCCAGTCCCGAGTCCAAAGCCTGCAGAGTGGACAGCTTGGACCTCGGCACCAGCTGGTTGGTTCTGTAGATCTATTCCTGTAATGTTGCCCTACTCACTAACATGGATCAAGCCTCCACGTGCAGGACTCTCCCATTAAACCCTTCTAAAGGGATTTGAGGCGCTCGGGCCCTGGGGACTCGTGTCACCCATGAGAGCATTGTAACTGCACGGATAACTATATCAGACTCTAAGAGCTGGAAGCCATTTAGTCTCTCCAAGCAAGTGAAAGACCACTCTGGATGAAGTCTGTAGTGCCCTCTAGTCTGACTCCCTCTTCAGAACTGAGTAGGTTCAATTCCTCTGTCGCTACAACTGGTTCCACACTTAGACCAAAAGGTTACTGCTGGTCTTCAGCAGAACTTCCCTGACCATAAATAAGCAAGTACCCCTGTTATCAGAGACAACTGCAACCCAGGCTGCAAACTCTGCATTTGGCTGGTTATAACTCACTCCAGCACTTTGTCTTGCAAAGTAAAGACAGATGATTTGCTAGTGGTCATTTATAAAATAAGCTCAGGACTGGACCGCAGTGATTCACATAATCAAGGTTGTGACCTATTATACTGTGTATAATGGACAGTGTTTTGTGGGGGGTGAGGCGAGGGAGAGTTGCAAATGCACTCGACACTTCCAAGTTTATATGCCTTAAATTGACTTTAGATTCCCTCGGTTCTATAGTACATATTTTCAGAACGCTTGGATCTGATTCAGCTTGTCCCGCTGAACAAAGCAGTTTCACTGCTCTGAGACCAGAGGAACACAGTGGTGAATCAGGCCCTTTATTTGCCTCCAATGGCTCACTATCAGGCCTACTGCAAACTACCTATTGAAAGCATGACAGCCAGCACTATGCTCTATAGTGAGCGTTTGGAGTATCATGCCCTAAGTATAGGCCATATGAAGAGGTCTTTTGTTCAGGAAAGCAAACTGTACAGTGTTTAGTAAGCCACACTCCAAATATAGGATCGATAAAGCACGGCTAAAATCAACTATTGCCTCAACAGGCATTCACAGATTTTCTCTGAATTAAGCACGCTTGAATCTTAGGGCCACAATGCCTTCACTCAGCTCTTTCACAGACAGTTCATGCAGAAATAGAGTAGGCTGGGACCTGGTATCGGGCAATGCGCAAGAACTTGAGGCTCCGAGTGGGGAGGAAAAAAAAAATGAGTAAAAAAACAAAATAAAAATAAACCATATGGAATCCACACTCAGATGCCTTTAAAACAACCACAAACATTCTTGCTGCCTCAAGCTGCAAATGTCGTGAAACAATTACTGGGCTGGGGGACTTCAAAGGTTCACTGAGAGCAGCAGTTTTATTTTTCAATCAAACACAGGAATAGGGCTTTTTTTCCTCCCTCCCTCTCTCGCTCTCCCCTTTTTTTTTTTCTGAATGAAACAGCGCCCAGGCTTCCTGATTTCAAAAACCCTGTTCCGCTTCGCTTGACCACTCCATAACCTTAGGAGAAGCTCAAAAACTTCAAAACGAAACTGTGAGTCATACTGAATGAAAAAGACATTCTTATGTTTCATTAAGATTGAAAACTGCTGCATTCCTTGTTTGTAAAATTTACATGAATGATCCTTAAGAGCTTGCAGCTGAATGCTGTGTAAAGCTTGAACTTCCATAAATTCCTGTTTACTTAATCATTGATTCTGGAAGGTGACCGACAGTCACTTGCAGGGGTTTGGAGATTCGTAATTCACCGTGCATAGAAACAACTGGACTCCTTCTTGCCACCGGCTAAACTATTTATGCTTTTCCTCCCCTGCTTTTTGAAGCATCTGTGCACTTTTATTTTGTGTTTTCACTTCAGAAACCTCCGTTTCCTTGCAGGAGGCTTTTGCAAAGGCTGCAGTGCTGCTTACCTCAAGTATTGGCTCACTGGTGGCAGGAGCTGTGCTTAACGTGGTGCTTTCAGACGGCTGAAAACACGGGGCATGTTTGGCAGAACAGATGTATGGCCGGCAGCCCCAGCTCTGCAGCGCTCAAGGAGCACACCTCCCGCCACCAGGAGAATCCAGGCTGCTCCAAGAGGCTGCATCCCGAGGGGTTCAAGTTGGCACTGACCCCTCTGTGGAGAGTCATGCACACAAAAATCATGCAGAAATAACATGCTGCCCCCTTTGAAGAGAACTGAGTCAAATTGTTAAAAATGAAACTGACTCATTGTAGAAACAGTGGTCACTGGAATGGCATCTCCACAACTGCTGCGGTAAGAGAGGAAGCTGCCTGACCGCAACTGCCTTTGTGCTTATTCTAGCTGTTTAAGTTCTAAAAACCACAAAACCCCATTTGAAATTCCACTGTATAGCAAGGTTTGTGTAATGAGGTTACAATTCATAATAGGATCATTGAAAACTGAAACAAGCAGCATTAATATGTGGACTGCCTGCAACGAGCTAGCAGCAGCGTGATGATGTCATTTTTAATTAAAAGTCTGTCCCTGTTTGATACGCTAAAAAAAGAGTGCAAATCAGGGAATATGCGCTGATCCCATCCATAGGGAAAGACTGTCAAGCAGCACAGTGGTATCACAGAGCACCCTGCGAGCCATATGGCATGGCTTTAATGGAACTAATTCCCACGTACTCTGCTTGTGTCACGCGTATCAGGATTCTGCTCCCACACTGAAAAGACATTAGTCAGGAACAGGGGGAGGGGAGGCCCAGTGATACCCAGCATCGTGTCCTTTATCATGTGCCATGCTGTAAATGCTGCTGCAGCAACGCCGAGACCAAGAGGAAACGGGCTGCAGGTTCATGGAAGCGGGCAGACCCTTCATTCCCTCAAGTCAGCGACTACGCCAATTTACAGCAGTGCAAGCCCAGGCCTGCTAGCAGAGGTGACCAGCCAGCCCTGTGAAATATCATTTCAAAATGGCTGGTCCTTGTAGAGCCATTTATTCATCCAGTGTTCCACTTTCACCCAAGACAGAGTGACACAGAAGCCAAGAGATGCTCATCCACAAAACCCTTCCCTGCTCAGCACTGTTGATTCCTTTTCAGCCTCTTGTGCTTTCCTTAAGACAATTAAACCAACGCTGGACTTCAGGAGAAGGAGGATACACTCCCATGAATGCCAGTGGCTGCTGAACACATGGTCCACCTCCCAAGCATCAGGCACCAAGAGCCCAGTCAGACCACCCTCAGTTCTCTGAACAGCGTTTTTGAGCAGAGAGAAGTTCATCTTACTCAGCTGCATAAGAACTGGAAGATGTTGGTAGCAATGACGCCTGTCAGGACTTGTGTGAAAGTAGCAGAAGAAAGATGACCAGGAAAACATTTACACTTCACTTAACTGCCATTTTCATGCCCTACAAACATTTCAGAGTTACTCCTGCCATTTATTTAGAATTTTAATGTTGGATTTCTCCACCCTAAATTACTGGGTTTGGGTCCAAGTCATGAAGACTATTACGTACACAATCCTTGCACCAAGCTGGTCTGCAGACCTGCATTAAACCAGCAAAATTTACTTCTCCTTTTTAAGACTTCTGTGTAAAGTCTGATGTAAGGGTATATGTGGATCTTTGAAAAACATCGAGTTCATTATGAGTGTAAAAGAAGTTTGGGGATCATTAGCATAAAGTTTTGGCATTAGGTCTTAGTTTGATAGAATGCTGCCCTCACTTAGGATATGCACTGCCATTATCATCAGGGATATTTAGGTGGGAAATTCATTTGGACTAGTAGTTTTATTTCACCCAGTACTTTAAGCTCCCCAGATAGTTCTATACAAAATGAAAGAATGGAGAAATCTATATCCTGTCCCAGGTATCTGCAGGCCTGCAAAAGCTTTCCTCGATTGATATTAAAAACTAGAGAGATGTTCAAAAGGTTTCAGCTTTAGCCTAGCCAGAGAATGCTCAGTGTAAAGCACCTGGAACAACTGCGCTCTCTGAGCACCATCTTACAGGATTCCTTCTTGGGAGACAGAAACAGAGAGGGCACATCCCTCGCTGCAGCAGCTACTCTCCCAAAGCCCTGTGTGTGGGTGCGTGTGGCTGCAAGCACACACATGTGCATGAAAGGGAGAGAGTGCGCACAACCAACTTTCTAAGCCAGTGGGAGGGAAGGATTACCGCAGGATTGGACCCCACATGTTTAATTTTCACACAGACTTAACGTGAGATATGCTACATCAGACCCAAGATAGTGGTGTTCCTGTTCGTATTGACCCCGATCACTCTTAGCCTATTGAGTGCTGTACTCCAGAGAGAAGATTTGAATTACACTTGGAGAACGTTTCTTGTTGATACTGAGTGCAGCGTGCTTTTTGAAGAAACAGCATTTCCTTCTTGGGCCACAATGAGCAAGTCCAAGGTCAGACAAATCACGTGTGGCAGAGCAGGTTGCAGTGAGAAGGGCTCATAGGGTCACACAGGTTTTTGTTATTCAGCTCAAGGAACTTGGCTATTTGTCAGGGACTACAAAGCCTATCTTCTCATGCTAATAATTGATGTAATTCCACATACTCATTACTGTGAAGCCAGAATTCATCAGCTAAAAAAATTATAATCTACCTATCCTATAAAAGACAGATCGTTACTCATACAAACTTTTCACACTGAATTACAGCCAGATGAATGATAAAGAAGAATTTTCAAATTTTTTCTCTTGTATGCAAAAAGTATTGGAAATTGGAAAACCAAATGTAAAGCTGTTCTCAGTGAATGCTAATCTATAAATAAAGCACTGAAGATCCCTAACACCAGTATAAACTTTCCCACCCTGTTCATTCTTGCCTTACCTTGGAGGCATATTAAGAAATGAAACTGCCGGGATGTTTCTGCCCGATACCCTTTTTGTGTGTTTCACAGCTAGAAAGTGAAAGGCTCAGCAGGTTAAATACCAGCAGAGTAAAGTATTTTATTCAGATATCAGTTGCAAAGATCGAGGGAGGAGGGGGAACGCAGTGAGGCCTTTCAGCCTGCAGTGCCATGGGAGAAGAAAAACGAGACAGCAGAAGTGTGTGGTAACACAAAAAGAATGTTATCTCAGCGGAGGGGAAAATACTTTCAAATGCATAATTGCAAACACATACCCTCAGCAGCTAACCCAGAGCCCTCTCAGACTGCACAGCTAAGAGTTTGGAAACTGGCCAAAGTATCAGTTTTATTTGAGAGATCAAAGTGATGAAAGAGAGAGAAAGAATAGCATCAAATATGATTGATAAAAAGTATTGCTTTCTTTGATTGGTTTCTGCTCCCCCTCCCTTTTCCACCTCATTCTTCTCCCGAGTTCACTAAGAAAAATGTCAGATCTGTGGTCCATCCAGCAACACATGCCTGCATGTGAGATGTGCCTATAGGAAAACACCTGCTCCCTGCACATACCTGCCTCAGCTCCTAATGGCCACGAGATTCCTGCAGATTCACTGCAGGTAAGGGCTGTTTGCTGCAGCACAATTGTTTGTGACCCTGCGCGGCTCGCACACGCAGGCATTGTTTCACATTATGGTATTTGGTTACTCTGCACAGCCTCCCTGGTGCTGCTGAGCATCTACGCAATCCCCACGTGGATTTCCAGGGACTCTGACCCCGGAGTGTCGGTGCTGTCGCTGTTTCTGGTCCGTAATTGTCCTCCCTCCCCTCTTTATTGTGCACGCTGTCTTTATATAAACACGCCGGGGGAGATAAAAGGTTTATGATGGCAACACAGTTGAGTTTATGGTTCCTTTCACACACATAGATGTTACCTCAAGCACAGACCAGCCAGGATGAAGACCTTGGAGCTAAAGGGCACTTTCACATGTGATGAGTTCAGACCATTACTAAATCCTCACAGGAATCATGGCTGATGGGCAGGGATTAGGCCACGCTCAGGCCCGTGAATTTAACAATATTATACAGGCCAGGACCTGCAAACAATGTACACAGTCACTTTATATGTGCACACATGTTGCAAAATCAGTTCTTTGCATCAGGATTTTGCAGCCCGTGGGGATGACATTTACTAGAACCACTTACATGAGCAAGAGTTTATTGCAGGAATAAAAGGCAGGTCATGCCACAGGAATTCCGAGAAAGAAGCTTGTGGAGGTTACTGGTGAGTAATGAAATAGGAGGGGAGAAAAATTGCAAAGGTATTGATTCCGAAGCAATCCTGGGAAAACGAGAGATTTTGCAGAGGAGGGACAAGGCAGCTCTGAGCCAGGACAAGTATTAGGAGGTGAAGAGAGGAGAGGGAGACCGCAGCAAAAGGAAAAGCAAAGAAATGGGCCTGAGATGATTTGCAAAAGAACTAGAAATTAGCAGAACTGGAGCAAGGTATTGCAGGTCTTTCCATGGTAAAGATGAGCAAAAAATCACAATAATTCAAGAGGGAGACAGGCACGATGAGGAAATCGGCCATTAAAGCAGACAAAGGAGATACAGGAGACCAGGTAGGATATGACCAGGTAATAAATATTTTTGCAACAAGCAGAGAGGATGGGGGTTTTTTTAAGGAAGGAAAAATGATCCACAATAGTGAATTTGAACAACCCCCTTATGGATTTGATAAACTCAGCCTTAACAAGATGTGGTGGTGAGCCTGGCTCATTAATCATCCGGCCATCTAGCTAATCCTGCATCCAATAGCTCAAAGTCTGCCATAATCAGATGCTGTCTTGGCAGGCCTGAACCATTGGCCAAACAGCAGATTAGGGGTGCATGATGAACCCATCACACTACATAACTCTGCCAGGAAAACAGGAGACGGAGGCACGAGGACATGTAGGATGATTTCAGTCACAAGATAAACCTGTACCTCAAAAGGGGAAAGTACTACGAGGAGGGTGAAGAGCAGGAATGTGGGCATGGGGGTAGGGAAACAGCAATCTGGGTGATGTGCATGTGGTTAGGAAAGATGCAGGAGGCTGAGATAAAAGGAAAGGGGCAGGCACATCATGGAGGAGAAGGACAAGAGAAAGTTTAAAAATGGCTCCAGTAAAATTGTGGGGTTTTTAGACACGTATCACCACGGCAGGACCAAATCAGGTGTGCTGTGAAAGGAGGAGAATGTGCAACTGTTCAAACCACTCTGTTCCCAACCTGACAGATGACAACTCTTCCTTTCTTCCTCTGCCCACGCCACAGAATTGTCCCCCAGTTCTCCCCACCTTTCATCCACCCACCTGTGCTGGGGTGCACCAAGATTTGTAAGCAAGCTGGCAAGTCAGTGTCTCCCAGGATGAAAGGACACAGAAAACCATGAAGGTAAATGTGATGCAGCCATCACTTTGGGGATGAATCCAGCCGATTTCACTGTTTCCTCTCTTGGTCCCCAGGGTGTTTAAGCAACATCTTTTCATTCCCAAGCACTAATTAGTCCTCACAACACACCATGAGATACCTAAACAATTAGTATTACCTCCATTTAACAGGGAAGAAAATTAAGACTAATAGATTGAACAATTTAGCTACACCACAGGGAAGGTTAATTCCCAAAGCAGGGATTTAGACAAAACGAGTCCTTAACACTGTTCTCTGACCATAGGAATTGATAATATTGCTGTTCCTACCTGAGCTCCTCAAAGCAAGACAGACAGCTGCCCTCAGACTTTAGGGCTGTACCTGTTCTTTATTCATTTTACACCCTACGGTTACTCAGAATCAATTATTGACATAACTGAGATCTGTACAACTCTCAGCAGACCAATACTCTTTTTTTTCTGAAAAGCAGGCTCAAAGTGCAAAAACTACCAGGTGTATTTAAAATTCACACAGCAGAAAGAAAGAAACAAAAGAACAGCAGACCTGAAGGACAGCAGCAAATAGGAGCAAAGCAGCAAGTATCATGCTGAAATCCAATGGGAAAGGTTAAATGCAGAGAAAGTGCAGGGAATAATGCAAGAGGAACCACACGAGGAAGTGCAAGGCCACGAGCTGCAGGGAAATCCAAACCAATACGGATTGCAGCACATGTACACCCAGCAGCTCCAGGTCAGTGAGGCAGCAGGATGCCACACACCCTCAGCTCCCCCCAGAGCTGGTTATCCCGCTGGTTTCAAAGTCTAGCAACTGCAGCTACCAGGCAATGACGTCTGCAAAGCACACAGCAGCAAAAGTGCTCACCACCTCTGCACGGTCTCAGCCTGAGAAACAACTGCTGCACCCGAGGTGGTGAGGAGAGGAGTCAGGCCAGCAAGAGGCACATATTTACAGCTAAACTGCAACCACCTTCTGGATTTGACTGTCTGTGGGGTTCTCATCAAGCTGAGGATGCCTGGCATCTCCACACGCTTTTGTACAATCACTCACTGGTTGTCATGCACCTTCCTTACTCAACAAGGAGTGTGGGGAAAATGAGACAAATTTGCCTGCAAATATGACAGGAGGCTGCAGTCAGAACATGGGATATTATAGTCCCTGCACAAGTCAACCTCACTGACTTGTAAGTGCTCATTTTTTGGCTCTGCAGTCTGTGGCATCCTTCTAGATTCTGTGGCCAGAAATGGATTAACATAGTCCCAAATCCACCTCACACTTGCTCACATGAAGGGCCTTCGCACAACACCTCCAAAGTAGTAGCAAAGGTACAACCAAAAGCTTTCCATTAAATCAGGTATTCAGCAAACATTCCATTCCTCATCTGTGCAAGAAAACTAAGCATCAGAGTAGTGAGCAGTGTGGCAGAAAGCATTATTTTTTGGGGGGTTCTCTTTGGGGCTTGTTGTTATAAAGAACTAGTGACTAGTGGGGAGTAGGTTGCTGAAAACAGGCAAATCTTTATGCAGCAATTCAGGGCCAACCAAGAGATGTCATGGTTGAATTAAACAAAAATTTTCAGGTTGCCTTTCTTTTTTTTGCTCATTATTTTTGATTGCTCATTATTTTGTCTGGCAGTTACTGCAGTGGCAAAACATTCTCTGTAAAACTTAAAAAAAAAAAAAAAATAAACCAAAAAGGAGAAAGAAAAAGGAATGGCACAATGGTAACAATGATTCAGCAGAGGCTGGTGGTGTGGGCTGCCAGCTAAATATCCTGTGAGATACTTTGTTGGCTAAACCTAGGATTATTATGGTAGAAAGATAAATGGTACTCATGCTGCTTCTGGGAGATTTTTCTGCCTCTTATTTAGATGATATGCACATGATCACAGGTTGGTAACTGCCCGTGAAACACATGCTGCTGAACACTGAGATTTATCATTTTCTCTGAGAGGGAAAAAATCACCCATTAGTTTTATAAATATAACCAGGAAGCAGCTTTGTGCAGTTAAAAGAGATCAGCAACAGCCTCTGGACCTCAGAGGTTGATTCTGGGTGATGTTTCAGGCACATAAAGTCCAGTAAAGTTGATCCCAACCTAAAGAACACAAGATCATTTTCTCCTTGAACAATAGGCAGGGAGATTGAAACAGAAACCTTACCTCATTTTGAAAATGGCTTGGATGGCTGCAAATAAACAGCAGGGGCTGCAGCAGCCCTAAAATTCAGGATATGCACTGTCTGGCCTTTTCCTTTAGACCTGAACCCTCGTTTAGGATAAAGAAATTATTATTAGAATTATTTTTAGGAGCTTCCTAAATAACTACTTACCCAAAGGTCTCCTACTTTTTTTCATCCTGTTCTAGCCCTCTTTTGACATATTAATGACATTATTGCTTTTTTGAACTGTGCGAGAGGAAAGCCCATTGCAGATGGATTGCAGACACCCATTTACGTAAGAAATTAACTCAATTTGGAACTGTCAACTCAACTAAATCAAAGGGAAAGCAACATGTAAAGGCAATGTCCTGTATGGGTAGATTAATTTTTTTTTTTTTTTTAAATCTGTGGGGCTTTAGTGATAGCTCTTGCAAAGGACTTTAACAAGGGCAGGGCTTTGCCCACAAATAATTGCCACCCTCTCAACAAACGCTTGAAAGTTTGTGGATAGAAGCCACAGGTGCAAATATTCGGACGACTAATAACTGGCCACTAACTAATTGGGTTAAATTATCATCTAGTCAGAGAATAAATAATAGAAAAAAAAAATGTGCGAAATTAATTGTTTGCAACTTACAGTTGCTCTGTGATGGTGTAGCCACCCAGATACTTCACCTACACTAGGGGTACTAAGTGCCTGGAGAAAGTGCTCTAGTGTTGACTGAGCATTCCAAAAGGTTTTCACTGGAAAGCCAGCTTTGCAGAGCGTTTATTTTCACAAGAAATGTAGAGGCACTTTGGGCCAACCCTCTTAAAAATGCTCAGACACTCTAGAATTGACAAAAATTTCCACAACTTGTTCCCTCTGCAGCAGCTCCGGCCTTTGGGATGCATTAACATTTCAGATTACCCCCATTACTGTAAAATGCCCTCCTGTGAATTAACACACTGAGATGGGAATCACTTCACTGACATTTCACATGTGTTTTCCTAATGCGGCCACAGTCGCAATTCAAGCCTTCGAGTCTTTGTCAGTTTGAGAAGAAAACAGAAAAAGTGAAAATAAAAATCTCTGAGCAGCTTCACGCTGGTCTTCTTCGAAACCCAGAGGTGTTTGAGATGTCTTCCCAAGCGAAAAAAAAAGGAGGAATAAACAATCTGTGAAGGGGGAAGAACAAGTGTCTTGGGCAGAAAGAGAACGCCATGTAGCTGAGATGAAACAAATGTGTCCTGTGAAACAGGAAGAAAAGGGGAGGGGGGCAGCGGAGAGGGCAGCAGACAACTCTGACTTGCTCGCTCTTTCCAGGCTTTGTATTTATTTCTGTCATGGATCTGAAAAGGCAGGCAGCAGACTTTGTAGAAGCGCCTTATGAAATGGGGTAAATAATGGACCCCAGATGCCCTTGTTTCCTTCATTATTCAGTCTAGGCCTTCAAAGCTGTTTTGCAGTGTGAGGTATCAGAGGGAGGTAGAGTGCTCTGTTAACAAGATTTCAATGAGCTTTGGAAGCAGGTCCAGGGAAGCTGCTGGAAATGTTTCAGACATACAGCACTTTTGTGCTTTTCTGACCCGTATGTAGTGAGAAAACACGGGACAGAGGGTGCCCCGATTTTTAAGAAAACACCATCTCAACAATATGTAAACAACAGCAATGCTTTTGTATGCGTGTGATCCCTTTAATTCAGCATTCTCAAAGCACCTAAAATACATTAAAGCATTAAGTTCAAGAACACGGCTTCAAACTGAAGCTCAGACAGTTCAGAATATGTATTTAAAAAAAAAAAAAAAAGAAAGCACAGTGAGAAACGGGCCAGCCAGGGCCACAAAAACAGAGATTTGAACTCCTCATTTCCCTGGTCCTTCCCCATGAGGCAAGATTTCCTGCCCACTTAGCAACAAGCTGCATTTCGCTTTTGCTTTGAGACCCACCCTAAACATTTCTCTGTGCATATTTCTGAGATTCTTCATGATTCATCCTCAACCAGGAGCCACGTGAACCCAACTGACACATCCAAACCCTTCAATTTTTTTTTGGATGGGTTTAGCATCGCCTGGTAGTTTAAATCCAAACTCCACGGACCACACCCATTCCTAATAACTATCTTTCCTCTCTGCTTTCTCACTTTTGGTGACATTAACATTTAAAAGCCAAAAGAAAAAATAAAAAAAAAAAGGAAAAAAAAATTAAAAGGGGGAAAAAGAAAAAAAAAGAAATAAAAAAGGGATGTTTCAAGTTGCGATTCTTTCAGCTTTTGCTGTCCCCATTGTTGACAGCAGCCGCTCTATATTTACTCTAGCAGCATTACATCCTGTGCGTGGGGATGGCTCTGTGCTCTCAGATGTTTCCGAGTCACTCCGGGTAGAAGGATGCATTGTGCGCTGCATCCTTTCCTCTACCGCGTCCTGCGCTTTCTGGAGCGAGCCCGCCTCACCTTAAAAAAACACAATGGCACCACCTAAAGGACACATTTTGCACTCAGGGAGCCTCCTTCGGTTCGTTTCCTTCTCCCGCGTGTGCCTGCGTGTGCACGGACAGCACTTCTTACAGCACCGAGCCCTGCGGTGGCAATATTCATTTTCTCAGGGGCCGGCGTGGCACAGAGCTCATTCGTGGCTATAAAATCATGCACACAGGAAGAGGAATCCATGTTTTTATGGCTCCTCTGATAAGGCTGTAACAGAAAAGACAACTGTCAAAGCAGCTGCCCCTTCTCTTTGCATTCGACTCGAACGTAGCAAGCATGCCTAATACAACCATTTGAGCAGTTTTAAGGAAGATTAAATATAGGAAGAAAGTCTCTTGCCAGCAGAATGGTAAGTGATACTGCCCATATAAATCTCTTAAGGAAAAAAAGATGTGTCAAAATAGAAGAAATGAAAAGGAAGAAGGGATAGGAGATCCTTTCATTCCATTGTACCTAGGTAATACAGCAGCATGTATATACTGCTGTATGTCTTCCCATATGTTAGGCAATGGTCCCAATATCCCAGAAGAATGGGGGAGTTTTTAAGAACAAGTTGAACTTGTTCTCCTCTCTCAGCATCAGTCATAGCTTTCATAGTTCATTCTTTCAGACCACTTTTGTGAAAGCATGAAGTGCTTTCACAACAGAGGACGGGCATGACAGAGACTCTTCCTGACAAATGTATGAGGGTTTGATCATTTGGAATGTACATTTTTCCGAGGCAAAACCAAACCATTTCAAAGCTAATACAGGCAATAGCCTATTAGTGGTTTCAGTTCCATGTCATGTATTCATCTGGGTTGCTCCATTTACATCAGCAAAACTGAGGAGAAAAAAAAATCCGATCCTTTAAAACAATATTTGCATATAAATATAACAGAGAGAGACCAAGTTATGGATGGCAACTAATTTCCAAATGCTCATGACAGTGAACACGCAACACTGGTCTGTTCTGTGCTTTGGTTTTAAAAAGGGAAGACACATCAACTGACAGAGATTAAAGTTATTTTGAGGGGCATCAACTAGTTCCAAATGTTGTCAGCGGGCTCTGGAGATTTTCACTCGACAATCTGAAGTCTCTACCACAAGATACATGCACAAAGCCTTTTAATTGCTTCAATTTGGTTACTAGTTGGCAATATTGCATGAGAAAAACTGCTTCTTGATAGCTGAGGAGAGAGGCCAAAAACTGATTGGGCATAAAGAACAAACTACTTCCTACCCCCCAGGTCAGCATTGGGAGAACTGGGTGGGGAATGGCAGGCTGTAATTGCCTGCTCAGTTCATAAATAAGAGACTTTGGTCTCCCAGAGAGCAAAATGAGGAGGAAATACCTTTCAAGGCTTGTGTTTTAAACATTGTTTTCAGAATAAAGTGAAAGCACAGCCTTTCAAAATATTTAATATGCCAGTTGCCCAAGAAGGATGTGCCAGCCTTAAACATAGCCGTCAGGGCCCAGATATTCAGCAGAACTCAACTGCCCACATGCATTTCCAAATCAGATGACTGGATTTCCTGAAGCACTAGGCCTCCAGCAGAAGTTTTGATTATTTTGGCATTTCCTTTAGGAGTTGAATTGGAAGTTGACATCAACTGCTGAGCGCTCAGCTCCTTGAAAAACCTGGCCTGCAGATTAACAGCTAGGCAGTGCCTTTTCCTCAGTGCCTCTCATCATTTACAGTATTAATTGCTTGAGTCTAATAAACACTTTTGGGAAGCTGACCATGCATTTTCCCACTCTGTAGGTAAAACAAATGCAAAAGTACCTGTTCTAACAACAAATCCAGAGTAAAATCTTCCGCAGACTCAGATTACCTCAGTCTCCTGTATTTGCATTGAACAGTAGCCGTAGAAAGGTGAATATTTTCAAAGACAGCAACAACCTGAAGGCTGCAGGCAGGACTAAAGACACACATAGATGAGAGAAAGATCCTGCCATTCCCTGCATGAATTTGAAGCTCTGTGCTCGTTCTCTAGAGAGACTCTGCATTTTTAACTCCTGCCTACGTGATTATTCTGACCCTTCAGCACACCCCTGACTGAAGAGGACCTTGACATTATTAAAGGAAAAAGTCAATTTAAAAGTTTTGTGAAGGACGTAGTGGGTGGCAAATCTACCATATAGGAGGTGGGAAAACAGGAGGCAGTGGTGGTGTGCTCCGCATCTTTTTGGGGAGCATGAAAAGGAAAATGTCAAACCTCCTAAAGCTTCAGCCGTGCCCTGCCACAGCTCATAAAACCAATTCCAGCTACATCCCCCAAGCACAGCTTTCCTAACACTAAAGGGAAGCAAATCAACTGACTAAAACTTGTAAAGGGGACCATAAAAACATTATTTTCATTTCAATTGGAAATGAGGCAGATAGTCAATAAAAATTTGGTTACCTCAAAACACAGGGAATACCTGCCAAACTCCGGGTGGGATGGACTTTTTCGTGCCAGTGCACTATGTATCCATTTCTGACCAAGGGCTTATAAAAGCCCATCAATTCAAATTGTCTTCTGAGGAATTGGGGTTAAGGTCTCCCTATGTAATGGTAATCACCTTAGTGATATGCTCTTTAACTCTTTCTAACTGTCAACTCAGCTGCAGCTACACTGTAGCCAAGCCCTGTAGTTTTTCCAAAAGCCGATATCCTGTTAAAGTTTGTAGGATTTCAACTGAGTGAGAACCCCAGGGTTTGGTTTTCAAGTTCTGTCTTGGAGCGCACAATGTGCAAAGCTGACGCTGCAAACATTCAGTTGGAAAAATAGCAAGGCATTAAAAAATAATAAAAAAAAAAATAAATAAAATGAGCTGCTCTAGTCACCAAGATCAAATGTTCAGAGAAAAGCCTTAGAAATGTTTATTCTCCCAGATTAGATGGAATTCTAAGCAGTGTTTATTGGAGAGAAGAGATGGAGTGTGCTATGTCTTATTCTTGTTTCCTGTATCCGCCTTTCTCTTAAAAGTGCTAAGTAGCAGGGCTGCAGGGATTATGGTGCTGAGGGAATTCTTGCCACTTTCCTTCTCTCTCTCTATTTAAACACGACAACTCTTGGCAGGCCTCGGTCACATTGTTTGTGTAGCCAGGACAAGAGGGTGGAATTCTGGAACACGTTCCAGCCCACATTCCGGATTTTCCTATAAACTAGCCCCTTATTTTAAACACACGCCTCTGTGAATTACCTTTGTGTTGCTATGCCATTTGAAAATCTGTTTCAAACACTCCTTGTAAATTAAAATCTGATTCAGCTTGAGTTCCAGTCAAGGTATTTCATCATGGTGAATAATCTATGAAAAAGGCAGTGCTTGATTCAGCAGGGGAAATAACAAAAAATAAAGAGGGGAGGGTACGAAAGAGGAAGGAGGAATGGCTCGGGATCAGCCAGGGAAGATGGCATCTCTCCCTCTAAATTAACAATTTTAATAACCTCGTATGTTGATTGCATAACAATTTATACAACTGGACTTTATTGCTTGTCTTGTCAGAGGACTGACTTACCCTTTTGTGAGTGCAATTTGCATATCTATCTTTTTCACACCACCAAGTAGCAGGCAAAAAATTTCAGCAGTCATTTGCCTGACAATTGGATGTGTTAATTTGCAGCTAAAAAAAGTACAAAATGAAGGTCAAACTGAGGCAGTCAAAAATTCAGTCCCTGCTTTCTCTTACTCAGCTGATTGTTGCACAAAGATCAACATTGCTCAATCTGGTGTGTGTACTTTCAGCTCAATAAGTGCTTTCATTCATCATTCACAACTTGCTTCATTATGAAAGTTGAACTATATCTTTAACACAAACCACACTTCCTTTGTCCTGAATGAAAGATCTGCCCGGGCACACTGGAGAACAGGCTCCTTGTTGATGCAATGTTATCACATGCACCGGGGCCAATATCTTACATCTCACAGCCCACAGCACAAACTGCCCGTGGAGAACAAACTTCCCATATAGAACAAACTACTCAAGCAGAACATTTTTAATTAAATGATGGAGGGAAAGGACCTCTCTCTCTCTCTCTCTCTCTCTACCGGTGGCACCAGGTTTAACAATCCATTTGTCACAAAAATGTTCCTGCATCTTCTTTCATGAAGCTGCTGATGCATATTAGGCCCTGCACTCCCTGCAGGCACGGCCCTCCTGGATGCCATCTGCATACCCTATTAGAAACTCATTAACTGGCACCGCTGTAACTTCAGCTTCACATTTCCGTGCCTAACACTTTTTTGTTAGTTTCTGTGTTGCTTTACTTCCCTTACAGTCACTGTCCTTTTGACTGCTTTTCCACCCTTAAATGCTGTTTGGAAAGGATATTGTGTTCTGTGTTCAGATACTCCCCAACTCTCTAAGGGAAAAAAAGCCAGAAACAATAACAAAACATGGCTGTTACAAGATACCATGTCTTTGCCTCGTTAGCTTATAACCATTTCAGGTACAGAAAGGCACCAAAATCGGGCTGTCAGACAGGAGGCAGAGCAGGAGAACAGGGAGGGTGTTAGGAAAGAAATAACAAAGTAAAAAAGACAAGGAAGAACCTACTTACATTTGTCACGGCAGGCACCTTCTGTGAGTATGAAGGCTGCCTAATGAAGTTAGAATAAGTTCAAGAAATGCCTGTACTGTCCATATGTAGAGCATGGATTTCATCTCACTGGATTTCACAAGCCACTTCTGACAACTGAGATAAGATATGTCAACACTCCTTGCTTGTAGAGTTTTTCACTCTTTTAGCACATCAAATGCATTTTGTATCTTAGCAAAATCTCTTCTTCCTGCTCCTCTGCAAGCATTTTTCTGAAGGTTAGCTGGAAGTGGTATTAAATACAGGACTGGAGAAGAGTGAGTGGAGAGCCACACTTTGAGGGTCCATTCTTCACCCTGCGGCCAGAGGAGCCTGTTCTGGTTCATGAACCCAAAAAATGCAAGAGGCACTGAAGTACCCACTGCTTCCCAAGCTAGTGCTGCTTGGTTACTGTCCATCCAAAGCCCCCTCCTGCACAGTGTCACAGCATGAGTGCTAAGTGATAGCCTGAGAAAACAAGTCACACGTGTAGTGCCATGCTGAATAATACCCGTGTGCCCCTCTTATCTCTCCTGCTCCTTTCGTCTGCTGCTGAGAAACCATTAACGCACTCAGGGCTCTGAGAGGGAGAACAACAGCAGAGGAGGAGATGGATTTCAGGTGACCTCCTGAACTCTCCCAAGCTGACGATGAGCAGGCACCGGAGTAAACCTGACTCGTTATCCGAGAGCAGCCTCACAGCCACTGGCTGACCCAGCCTATGCATGTCCCAATTTTCCAGAGAATTTCTGTCCTCTGCCTGGCTTGGGTAACTCCAGTATTAGCAAAGTAGAGGATGGAAGGCAGCCCTGACACTCATTTCCAAGCACGGAATAAGAGTAAACAGTTCCAGAAAATAAAAGAATAATAAGGAGCTTAAATTTCATAAAGCAGAAAACAGCCTGTAAATGAAGGGAGAGGTAAGAAAAATGGTACGGAAAATTTGGAACTAACTCTAACAACCTACAAAAGAAAACCTCTAAGCAAATATGCACATTCACAAGATGAAGTCGTTTTTAATTATCCAGTTTTTGCAACCGAGACCACAAAAATCTGTGTAAAATTTTAAGAACACGCACAAATCTTGGACATTTGAGCACCTCGTTAGAGAGGGATCTTGGATAACATTAAGCTGTAAAGAAATCCCTAAATTCTAGTTAGCTTCCTTACCAAGTCTGAGATTTTCACAGAATGAGGATTTTCTTAAATTCCTCAATATCAACACTCCCCAGGAACTTCCCATGTAAAGGCTGACTGATTTCTGATCTGCTACAATTTTAATACACTTCTATCAAAAAACTTCCAGCATATTCAGAAATCCAAAAGACCCTCAACACCACAAATATCATATGGTGGCTGCAGAAGATTGCCAGGTTTTAAAATGCTAAAACAGTTGCTTTTTTTCATGTCGCTGGATGTATTTCCGGTCCAGCAGCAACGGCACACTTCTAGTAGCAAATTCCATACAAATGGAAAACATACAAAGTAGACAGAAGCTAAGAATATTCCAACCCTTGACATGCAGGTATGCTAGTTTTCTCATTACGACTAGAATTATAAAATTGGCAGTTCCTATAAACAAGCATTTATCAAATAGGAATCTGTTTGTGTTGAGGGGGTAAAAGAATTTGTATTTAAATTTTCTGAGTGTATATTTGTGTTTCGTCATGCGTTTGGCATCAATCTCTAATTAAACTAATTTCTGTAATCAAATGGCAAGAACTATCATGTTTAAAAGAATAGCAAAAGCTGTGAAAGATCCATGATAGCAGAGTTCATTAAAAATGAATTTAAGTCCTGCATAAAGCCCCCTGCAAAGATTAATTTCAGTTATATGCCCAAAGGTTACAGACAATTTATGCCCTATTTAAGTCATATTCCACGGCACATTTACAACCAGTCCTTTGCAGTGCTGATTTAAAATTAAACCAGACACACAAGGGCTTCTCATTTTAACTTGAAGAGCTAATGCTTTGGAGAAATGGTGGAATAATCAACACTGGAAGATTTTAAAAGCAAGAGAGACAAACATCTGCCAGGAATGATGGAGATATAATTGATCCCACCTTGGGGCAGAGGGATGGATTAGAAGATCTTTTGAGGTTTCTTCCAATCCTATTTTTCTTCATTTCCAAGGTGTGGAAATGGGAAAACAAAGAATCACAGAAAACATCTGAACAACTGAGGGAAAAGTAATTGTATAATTGAGACCAAATTGTTAACTGATTGCAACTTCCATGTTACATTTGGATGGGAATTAGTAATAGACAATAGCGCAGATTAACTGAGACAGGGGAAAGATAAAAACGCCAGGGAAACCAGAACTCCAAAAGCTGCTGTGGAATTGAAGGCAAATGTTTGCTTGCCATACATGCCCCGTGTGTCGCCTCCCAGGAGCCTGTGCACAGCTTGGCTTTGTTTGGAAAACCAGCTTGGATTTTATCGAATGAGCCCTGCCTTGGGAGAAGGAAAAAGGAGTCACGCACTTCCCAGCTAAACCTCCAAGGTGGGCACGACCCCAGGCACAAGTGATGGACGATGTTCCAGCACATAAAGGGAGGGTTGCCATGCACCCATCCACTGCCCCTGCCTCAGTCACAGGGGGAAGGTGTGAGGGCATCCTTTCAAAAATCAGGTTCTTGAGCCTGTTCTGCTCCAACGCTTCTGCTTCCTGCAGATCACAAAGGATAAAGCCTCCTTTCCCCCAGCAAGGGCAAGCCTAAAGCACTTCGTGTGTCTAGAGCTAAGTTCTCAGGAATTATTTTTGGGTTATTTTCCTTTGCTGAATTATTTGATAAGGTCATTGTGCAATCGGCTGGGACTGGAAATTCTTTTCCACTCCCTCCATTTGCGGTCACAATGTATTGCAAAGGTTTCTAAGTCCTGAAATTGAGTTGCTTGTGATTCACAAGCTCACAGATTCTTAAGAGCAAGAAATTCAACAGCCTATCTTGCTAATGCTGAGATTTACTGCACTAAGCTCCCAGTAGAAAGACAACCTAAAAACAAAAGTTTCTTATTGCTGAAGTCAAGATCTTACAGTTGTTTGATGCCATTTTGAGAAGGAGGTTGTAAGAGCCAACCAAAAATATGCATTAAAAAGACAAATTCAGAGATTCAGAATTTAATTTTACCTTAGAGCAACGGGGATATTAAGACATTTTTTCCATTTATTCCACACTATGTTCAGAGTTTGTATCAAGGGGATGCAGAAGCTCAAGGGAGTGTCCTTTAAGAATGAGAACAAGAGTTTAGAAGACAAATTCCTTTCCTGACTTGGCCACCAGTTCCTTTGGGACAAATTATTTAATGTTATGAAACTTTAGCATTTTGAAAACAGTTGTGCTTTTGCTCCCTAAGAAGTATAACTGAAGGGAAAGAGTGAAGAGTCAATGACACAAACTCTATGATAACAAGTAACTATAGATTTGATGTGACTTAAGTTTGGGAAACAACAGTTTTCTGCAATCTTTGAGACCATAGAAAATGTGTGCAATTAAGGAGTGTGCAACGAAGCTTATGAAGACAAGGTGACTGTGCAGAGTCTTACACATGTGGAGCCCCAATGATGCTGAAGGAAGGCTCAAAAGTGAGTTTTCCTGTTTAAAGGAAATGAGAAAACCAACTTCACATTTCCCAAAAGGCCATTAGCATAGCCAGGAATGGTAGCACAGTGCACACAGGTTTCCCTGTCAGATCCTCGATCTGCCCCCGAAGTCTACACTGAAAGTGATGAGGATGACGGTGGCAGGGACTCTGAATCATCCCAAGCTCATGCACCAAGAGCATCCTCTCATGGCTAAGGAGGACTTGCACAGGTGCTGTAACATAAAGAATCGGGGAATTAAAGGACAAATGTACTGTATACTTTTGGACTATCCTTCACCATTATTTAGTCTCTCCCCACTGAAACAGAAATAAAATAATTTGCCAGCATTTTCCTTCTTTTGCCATAGTTACCACTATGATATCTCCATTACAATACCTAAGTTAGAGTTAAAGACAAAGGGAAAAAATCTCTGTCAGGTGGCATTAGTCAATAAATACAGAAAAGCCAAGAACAAAGCATCCATACTGCACTGAATCTCTCTCCCTGCCTTTCCTATCTTCATTTATTTCAGCCTACCATTATTTGCACTCTTTGCATAGGAAACAGGCACTAAACACTTGGAAGCAGAACATCTAGGCCATGGAAATGTCAAAATCTGATCAAAAAAGTGAAACTGGCAATGTAGCCACAGCTTCTCTCTCCACCTGCCTAATGCCTGACATGAAAAGGAGGGGGAGAGAGAGGACATTGCATTAATGGACACGTCATTGTAGGAATCAAACGCTGTGGCTAAAATTATCCAGCAAACACAAGTCTAAACTGTAAACTGGTCAAGTAAGAGGGGCTAATAAACCTTTTCTGTTGGTTGCAAAGTGGAGACAAGTAGTTATTGGCTAGGTGCTCTGCACAGCTGTAAAGTGTGAGGGACTTGGGAGGCATTGTGGCTCAGACACTGAGGGATTGAATGTGACTGCATAGTGGTGAATAACTTGTTTGTCGTTCATGTGAATAAAATGTGGAAGTAGATCGATGCTTTTCTCCATAATATGGGTTCTCTACTAAGCACAGTAAATCTCCGTCTCACTACAATGGTGTGAGATCATTCATGCCATTAGTTTCAATGACACTGACTCTATACTGCATGCAGTTTGCTGTTCTCTTTCCTCAGTATAACAAAGCCTGAGAGTGCCAGCTGCCTCTTGAGCCTTAAAAAGAAAGAAAGAGAGAGAGAGACTTTTATTTACCATGATTTTGATTGGTTAATTTCTCTCTATTATTTTGTTGCTTCCTCCCATATGAAAAAATGCATTGTCGTCCAAACTAACACACAGGAGAAAGGCCGCTCAGTGAACATGCAAAATGTAAATCACCAGCCAGCAATGACACTTTGAACATGGAGCATAACACTACCATCAGCCTCAGTTTTTACTCCAAATATCACAGGTTTGGGGGGTTTTTTCCCCCCTTTTGCAGCTGGGGCTATGATCACAATCTCATCTGCTGCGCTTCAGTCGAGCCGCGCACGCACGCGGCAGTCGGGGTTTTATGAGTGTAGTATTTTAATTGTTGTAGTACATGGTTGGCACGTGAATGAAAGCCAGAGTCCTGCCAGCTACAGATAGGACTAAGTTATAAAGATAACCGTGTAACAGAGGCATTTTCAAACCTTTTTAATGGCCTTCTGGCTTTAGTGCTGTGTCATTTAATACAGCCGTGCTGTTGGCACCCCTGCGGAAGAGATTGCCACGGACCCCCTTCCCCTCCCTGCACTGCCAAGCCTGGAGCTTGGCTGCAGCTTGTCCCCTTAACTGTAGTTACATGCTAGAACTTTGCAAATACCATGCCAAGTTAGGATGCATTTCCTTGAAAAATCAGAGTAGGGGATGACAGCAAAGTCAAGGAGGAAAAAGGTTATGGAGCACACACTTGAATTCAACTCATTGAGCGCATCCCCACAAATCTGGTCTTTAAAGGTAGACTGGAAATGTTCAGATAGAAGACATCCAGATTCTGAGGTCATGTTCAAATGCATTGGGCTATACACTTAGTGTTTCGGATGATGCCTTGGTCCACACACTTGGGCTCCTGATGCTTTCAGAAAGTGTTTTGTGAGACCCTGATCAATAACAGGAACAGGAAGTTGTCTCTTTATCTGCTTGCATTATTTAGATAAACAGGAGAGGGTGAGACAAAATGTACAGAAAGGCCAGAAAGTTTTACTCTAAGAAAACAGCCTTTTGTGTCCCCACATCAGGACCAGCTGGTTAAACTCGGACAAGTTACTACGTCTCTCCATAGCCCAGATTACTCAGCTATAAAACAACCTGGAGAGTAAACAGCTACCTCAGCTGCAGGGATGAAGTGGTTAACGTGGAGAAAACACACATTTTACATTAGGTATGCACTGTGTTTACACTGTTCCTGATCTCCTGTAAGGACTTGGGCAACACTGAGGAGTTAACATGGGGACCTGGCACCGGTCTGACTACCCCAAGTGCTTGGGCATGAGCAACAACAATCCATCTGTTCCATTAGCAGCTGGACAAAGCCAGCATTACATAAGAACCACAGCAATATATTGGCTTATTGGGAAACTGGTTCCAGAGCCCGTTATACGCAACGTTACGGCGCTCTATAAGTGCATATTAATAACAGCACACAGCTTGGCACGTGCTAGCTTTGAAAATGTGTGTATTTTTCCACTAAGTGGTCATGGCAGCTTTTTCAAAATTGATATAGCCTTCCCAGTTTGAAAAAAAGTTTAAAAATCAGCTGTTGAAAAAAAAACCCACCCTAGATACACATTTGCCCAGCATACTGGAACAGCATCTCCTGGGTAAATAACTCATGGTTTTTGACATTAGTACATGTTCCAAAGTATGTATTTACCTGATGGACCATAACAGCCCTGAAGGAGCCTGTCTAGTCTCCTGGGTAATATCTGATAGATTTTTCTACAATTAGTATGCATGCCACTAAGCATCCTAAATCACATAAATAGTGTACCTTTTAAAAAGCCAAAATAAGAACTTAGACAATCCAAAACACACAATGCTTTGGACCACAATGCGTGGGCAAGCTAAATAGTTCAGGGGTTTGCAAAATAGAAGCAAGGACAGATAGATATTTTATACTCAGTTCCACTGTAACATGAGCCAGAATTTTGAAAAAATGAGCTGAATTCTCTCCTGGTGCCAGAGACCCAGCTACCAAAAATATTTCACAGGGTTTTGCAATAACCTCATGGTAACTACTCACTTAATCCACTGGAAAGAGTGAAACTCAAAAGCAGCCTCAGAGCGCTTTGCCCCTGTGGTCTCCTGTTTCTCTGCAGCCCTGGTCTGGTGTGGTGTGGGGTGGCCACGCTCGCAGCTCACACCTCGTGCTGAAGGGAAAAGGTGCCCAAGTGATTTCACCTCGATGCACACAAATAAAGTCTGGACGCGCTCTCAAACAAGGATGAATTTCACCTCTCACCAGAGGGGCAGGGAAGGAAGAGGCCATTGTAAGACACTCGGGCTTTCCTCGCTGTAGGAAGGAGTTTGAAGGGAAGGGGACACCCATTATCATTCTTCACAATGCTTACATTTGCTACAGAAAGAAAAAAAGCCCTCAAAAGGGTGTAACCTTTTCCTTCAATTATTGGCTCGTATCTTTGTGCTTCGCTCGCTGTTTGCTGTACAGTCACCTAAAGAAATTGTCAGCTGAGTAGAATCTGTGGGCTTCGCCTCTTCTGATGGCAAAATATAATCACTGAAGAACGTTTTTGGTGTTACGTGTAGAAAGCCCCATGGGATTAATTTCCTTCTACATTTCAGGCAGCCATTCATGCCACACATCCCCACAACTTTCAGGTAAACCTGCCTTAGTCATCCCTGCCATTAGTATCCCAAATTGTATTTTGACTGTAAAGTATTAATATTTCCATATAAGCTGCTACTGCTATATATGAAATTCATTACTATCTGCCAATCTATGGTCTATGCTCCATTTAAGTTCCACTTAACTCCCAATTGAGAACCCAGAGCAGGCTTTATGCCTTCTTTAAGGTCTATTTGAGGTGTGAACTTTATCCAAGGAATACAATTCCACCCTCTCAAACTTTTTACCATATCCCCAGTAACCAGAAAGTTAAATTGGATTCGCTGTATACATAACAAAAACAAACAAATCAGTGAATGGGAAACATGTTAACAGTGACAGGCACTTCCTAGCTTGTTTTCCTTAGGTGATGAGGACACGTTACTTTTCCTAAAGCCCCACTATGGCTATGCAGCACTTCCAGATGGATCCAACTGCAGCCACAAGAGATGTTTAAGAGCACAACAGCACTGCTCTCCTCCCCAAGCCTCTGAAATGCAGAGCAGTGCTTGACGCTGAGCCTGAAAATCCAGTCAAAAATCCTGATGTTCAATTCATGCTCCAGAATATGTCTTTGTGTGGGTTTACAGGCCTAATTTAAGTAGCACTCAATTAATAGCATGTCTATTTAAGTCTCTAATAGGCCTCTTCTTGAATTTCGACAGCATTTTCATTTTCACCACCAAATATTAGGGCCAGATATTAGTTTTAACCTTCTGCACTTTTTTCATAAAGATCTACTGTCTGCTTGAGTTACTAGAACTTCTGGTAGTAAAGTCAAGACCTAGTACATATCACCACACAACTTCACAAGAAACTCAATCTGAGTGGAAAACGGATGCATACATGAAAATCCCTTCAGAATAAACCTTTCAAAATACTGAATTTGTATTAACAGTATGAATAGCTCCAAATTTACACTGAGGAGCAAAACAAGCATCTCTACTGCCTTTAAAATAAGCTGTCACTCTCATAAGTTGCTTTTAACTTATCAGCAAGGAATGCAACTGGCTTGCTTGTCCTGCTTTATGACCTTGCAAGACAAATTTTCACCGTTCAAAATTGGAGCAAATCCTTTCTGCTCTGCCCTTCTCAGCTGTCACTGACTCTTGGTCTTCTAACTTGTGAACTCTTTGAAGTAGGAGGCCTGCTGTTCAGAGTATTCAGGATCTACCCACAAACATCAGTACGATATTTGGATTCATTTTGAGACCAAGAATTGAGAAACTCAGAGAGCAAATGATTGATTCATGATTTTTTGTCAATATATTGATGAAAAATTTCATCAAAAATAAAGAGCACAAAAAGCAGACACATAACTGCAGTAAAATGTTGCCTGTGAATATCTCGTTCCTCTGAGTGCCTGAAGAGCAGCGTGAATAAACCTCAGCTACTGTAACACAGACCAGAAAACGGATTTGAGTGTAAGGCTCCTTTATGACTGGAAACTATTACCTCTAGGTTTCATTTCAATAGGTCCCTAAAGGGAAGCAGGAGGCCCTTTCCATGTGCACAGGCTTTGCATGGACAAAAGCAGCCTGGACTGACCGCTCAGTGCAGCCTGCCACATGTGACAAAGCACTTCCACCTGGATACTGGGCAGAAGGGACCTTTCCCAGTTTGCCACTGGCCTGTGCTGGGCTTATAAAGCTGCAGCTGATTTTGCTGCACGCCCCTCCTGTCTCTGACAGGCCTTTGCAAAGTAGACACATTGTCAAGGTTTTCATTCTGCTTCAAAAAAAACCCCAAAACAACAACTGTGATAAATAGGAGTATGAGCTGCAGCAAAGGAGAGGCCATGTGGAAGTTTAAATTCATGAACTGCTCCCCTGCAGCAACCAGGCAGGTAGCAGGGAAATCATAAATCACATCATTTTTAGTCACAGGGGTGTACTAGTGAGAGGGAAATGAGGACAAAAGCAAATGTCTCGGGTTATAGTTTCTGGAGATTTCATTAACACAATACATACTAAAATCAAAAAGCAATTCTTTTGACAGTTAGTACTTCCAGGTCAGTAGGGTTTTTTGGATGAAGGCTAGATTTGGTTGGGTTTAGGTTACAGTATTTATCTATTTTTCTCCTTTCACAGAATGATTCAAAATTCAGAAAACCCCGTAAGTGCAAAGTGATAATCCTCTCAAATCCAGAGCACATATCTTATTTGTCAATGAAAACTCTGTCACTTTCTTCAGCTCCACATGATCAAAATTAGTCTGAGCAGCCTGGTGCCATCCAGTTTTCACCCCAGTAAAGACATTTTCATAGGTAGTGCCCTGAAGTTGGGATACCAGTACAAATATTTCTGCTTATCAGTCAGAGCTTCCAGCTGGTCCACTGCAATTTAATCCTGCAAGGACCTTGCTCAAGACAGTGCTGGTCAAATGTTCCACATTATCATCACAGGTTTCCAGTCATGTCTTCTTAATAAAATATATTGGCATTGTTCAGTCTGAATTCACAACAATTGCTATCAGCTTGAATTTGCAGCACATTATTACTATTTTCTTATCTATTTATCATTTAGGCACTTTTTTTCATCGTCTCAAATTCTTCATCTTAGTAAGGGAACTGCTGGGCGAAGGACCATTTATGGCTGCTGCACAAAACTGGAGGTCAGGGAGCGCTCCCAGTTTGTGCCAGAGGTTTCCTCTGTCAGCTCCAATAACTGACATAACTTCCCTCCTACAGAACCTTTGTGAGAATTCACTAAGGTTTGAAAAAATCTTTCATCCTAAGTAGGAAGCTGCAATAACACAGTTGACATCTTAGGCTAATTTTGGTTTGTTGGTTTTTTTTTTTTAATGCTAGGGTCCGTGAGATGCGTTTCTCACACTGGAAGAGATCATTGCAAGGTGCCAGATTCTGTTTTAATGGCAAATTCAAGCTGTTACCTACATCAAATTCCTAATTCTGACAGAGCTGCAGATGGAAGAATGGAGCAAAGGAAAAAACTGTGGGTTTAAGTTAACATTATAAGAAAGTTAAATTCACCAATATGCATTGGAGGTTTATGTAGAGAAAAGGTGAAGACCACTAAGGAATACTCTGGGATATTTCTGAAATATTTTAAGGGTTTTTGGGGGATTTTTTACCCAGAAATTATTCCAACAACTCCCCTTCCAAAAGACTAAAAGTAATTTGAAAAGCATGCAATTTCATGGAGACCTCTGGGAGTAAGACGGTCAAATGATACCTGTTTGTGTGGAAAGGATATTATTCATCGTGATAAGTATTTTTAATAACAAAAATAACTACTGTCCACTCAATATTAAGAAAAGATTCTCACCACTTACCTAGTGCTATGTCCTTTGCATATCTTTGTGCCACCACAAGATACAACAAACAAGGTGAGGGGGAAAAGTCAATTTTTCGCGTGTGATTTCCTGGCTCTCATTAATAGCCTCCATTGTTTATCTTAATCTGTTCTGTGAACTCATCTGAAATACAGGTATGGAAGAAAGCAGCAATTTACTTGTAACCCAACCAGCTGCCTGCAGCAAAATCACACAACTACATTGCAGAGAACAATCTGGTCTTGCAGGAGGCGTGAGGGAGAGAGGGAGATGGGGACCAGGGGAGAGCAAGTGAGCAACTGTGTGCTGAGGTAACACTCTCTCCCCTCCTTGTGGTCTCAAAATGTTCTTGCTGTCTGAAGGCATAAATGTGGATCTCATGCAGTTCTTCATTGCAAGCTAAGTCTGCCCTCAAAGGGATGCAAATCCAATGGAGTCACTAATGGAACACAATTATATCTCGGAATTGTTTCTGCAAGGCTCATCTGCGTGCTCATGTATAAAGAGCAGGGAGGATGCTTGCAGGACACATTTCTTAAAGAGCAACAAATAAGCCCATTTGGTATAGTTTGCAAGAGCAACTGCCAGATATTATATCATTAAGAAATGATTTTCCACCATGAGATTTGCATGGACAATAGAGCCCTTAATCTCCAAGCTGCTGTCGAGATCTCGGTAGCTGGCAGAGGCATTCACTGAATTATGTAAAGCAAGAGTTTTGGTTTGTGCCAGTTCCCATTGGCAATCACCCACAGCAACAGTGAAAGTGGCTTTTGGTACCAACCTGAGCAAAGATGACCGAGGTGATAATGACTTATCATCCCACTCACAGCATCCCGAATGACACCGGCAAGTGCAAAAACTAATTCTAATGCTGGCAAGCAAAGGGGACACATACAGTGATCCTGCCATCATTTTTAATTACAAAAGATTCATTCATTAGTACCACATACTGATTACATTAGCCCATCTTAATTATCCATTTACTTTACATTTTACTTGATTATTTTGTGGCTGCAGGTCTAAAGGAGGAGGCAAGCTCCCTGCTCTAGGGAACGAGCAGAGCTAGGGAAGGAACAGAGGAAGGGAAAGCTGAGAAAGCAGCACAATGTTTGATACGTGACAGGTTAGTCCCACAGGTTTAGGAATTTGTTTTAGCTGCAGGCAAACACCCTCAGCACAGGAAACACCAAGTTTGCAATGGCTCTTGTGCTTTTTCTAAGCAGCCTGGCCAAGTGCAGGAGTGTGAGTTATTAGCAGAGGAAGCCGGATTAGGAAACAGAGATGCACAAGGTTATTTAGGGTAAATAGTAGGAAGAAGCTCCTAAATAACTCACCACATGGTACTGAATTCATTCCAGCACATCAGCCATAGCACAGGCGCTAGAATTCTACCATCACAGTCAGAAAACAAATAGACAGCAGATACTGTCAGGAATCAGACAGGAAAGAAACAACATTCCCTGTTAAACAGGCTGTGATGTGCCCACAATTTTGGTTTCCCCAGTCTTATAAAATGCAAAATGGAAAAAGAAAAGTAATAATCATGATCAAGGGCACAGACCAGCTTCCACACAATGAATAACGAGATAGTCGGAGAGCGCTGTCTTAGGTTACAATGTGAGATGTAACCAAAAGTATGTGTTCTATCACCATCTGTTGAAACCTGGTGGGGCAGGGTTCCTTATCTCCTGTGTGACACATCCCCGACAACTCCCTCTGGGAGAGATCTTCTGTTCATGGGCCATCTAACCTCACTGCAGGACGCATAAAATTACATCATCCCATTGTGAGATGCTCCGCCCAGGGGGGAGGAACCAAGCATTCCCACCTGAATATAATCGGGGGTTTGGAACACCACACTGGGCCTTTACCTACTGGATTCCCAGAGGACAAGAGCTACAGAACCACCACTGGACCTTCAGAGGAAGACCAGAACCACATCTATCACCTCAAGAGGACTGCAGCCACCATTTAATCAGACTGCTACCACCACCCTGCCCGGCAGGGTGTCAGGTCACCTGTCAGGGTTGAGCCAGTGTTTCTGTATTATTGCCTTGTTATATACATATTAGTAAAGAACTGTTATTCCTATTTCCCATATCTTTGCCTGAAAGCCCCTTAATTTCAAAATTGTAATAATTCGGGGGGAAGGGGGTCACATTTTCCATCCCAAGGGAGGCTCCTGCCTTCCATAGCAGATGCCTGTCTTTCAAACCAAGACAAGTGCTCAGCCTGGAAAACAGAGAATTATGAGGCACACGTGGTTAAGGTCTCCAAACTCATGACCATCATGCAAAAGATGAAGAGCAAACAATTAGTATCTGTAGCTACCAATACAAGAACCAACAAATGAATCTTGCAGGTGACAAATCTAAGATTGCTAAGAGGAGATATTTCTCCATACAGTATTGTTTAACCCAGGGAATTCCTTACCACAGGACAAATCTGTTTGCATGTGTTCAAAAACAATAAGCGGAAAACTTAGAGAAATGAAATTTCTAATATTTCTTGTTTCCACACTCGGGAGAACATTTTGAAATAATGTTTTGCTATTACACTTAGCATGTTCTTTTTCTCCTCCCCTGCCAGACTCAGAGTACTTCACTAAGTGCACCTCTGCTCCAGCTCTGCACACCACTCGTATGTACGTCTTGGAACGCCGAAATTTAGACATTTGAATTTCAACACTTTAAATTCCTGCCGGAGCACTTGAACAGATTAAAACCAAAGCTTGAATCTTCATTAACTCCTGTAAGTTTCAACTAGCTCATCAAGGTTTTTCTAGGAGGTGTTAGGGAAGGTGTCTTAAACAAACAAAAAGTTGAATTTTTACAGCACACTGATACAATGAATGGAGTTTCATGAAATGTTGGTATTTTGGTATGGCCAGTGACTCAATAAATAAGTGAAACCAGTTCCATTCAAAGAAATTTTTACATTTGTTACTTTTTTTTCTGGTAAAACAAAGACTAAAATGTTTGTGCTTCAAGTGTCACATTCCACAAAAGATATTATTTTCAGTCCATTGTGGAAAAAAAAGCAAAGAAAATTGAGGGTTTGACTGGCAAAGCTACTAAACATCGGAGCTGCTCAGTGCATTCATCAATTCTGTTATGAAAACACTCACTCAGGTCTTTTCATTCTCTCCTCTCGCCCATCAGATCCTAAATTTAGGGGACCCGTGACCCAGCCAAATGCCTTCACTTCCTATGTTTTCCCATTGCAGCCCTAATGAGCAGCAACTGTGGTAGGTATTCTGCATCTGCCTTCTAGCAAACCCCAACCAAACCTTCCCTGGTTGTACTTTTAACCTTCAGAACAACGATGACTCTGCTTAGGACAACAGCTTAGGAGCTGCTGCCCCACAGCACTCTGGAGGGGAGGATGATGGACAGCAAGAAGGAAAGAAATTCCACTTTGTCATGTTGATATGGATCTACTTCAAATATTTACATTATGGGATGAAAGTTAGAATTTGCAACTCCTTCAACAGCATCGTTGTAAAAGGACACATATTCCTTCTTAAAAATCCACACTGTTTCCTTGATAACTTTATATTTACAATGAAACAGACTTAAAAGGAAGAATCAAATGTAGCTTAACCTCAAATACCGCTGACTTGGTGGTCACCTGCTCTGCCGAAAATCAGGCTCATTTCCACCTCCCTGCTCGATTCCAGTGCGTTGAACCGTGACCTCCCACTTGCCAGAAAACATTTCCTACACACTAGCCGTTGGTATTTGGTTTAATTTATAAATGATTTTTTTGTTAGGCCAATGGATCACTGCCTCTCTTCTACTGTGCTAGAGATAAAAATTGTTGACCCAATCTCTGTGCAGCCAAATACAATGAACCTCAGTGTTAATAACACCAGGAAACTCAGTGCATGTTCTGGATTATTGCAATTCCAGTTCAGCAGCTTCACATAATTTCTCAGACTCGAACAACCGAATTCATTATGTGGCTCCATTCATAAAACCCTGCTGCACTTCATTCTGGTCGATATCTCGGGGCCTGGAGATAAGATACTGATTTAAAGAACTCTGGTCAGATCTGCGTGAGCAGTTTTTATACTTGACGAAATGGAAATGCAATATCCAAAGAAGTCCTTTCAGACACTTCTGTCCCTGCCCCACCTACAGATAATATGATCCTGTGAGGACTGGTAACAATTAGTTTAATAGGAAGCAGGAGAAACAATTGCTATTGCTCCACCTCCTAAACTACTGCATTACAATGTGGTTCTCAGTATCTGGAGTGTTTCACAGATAAATTGTTTATTTATTTAAGTCATGATTAAAGCAAAGCATTCTATAAAACTAGAACAGCGGGTGAGAGGAGGCAGCCTGCTCTCTTTTCCTCAGAGTAAGGATATCTTCAGAATAACGGGATGTCCTTAATCAATGCTTAAAATGGACTCACAAAAATTTATTGCCAGGCTTCATTTTTTATTCCTCTCTTTTTTTGGGGCACAGGCTCTGACAGGGAAGATCAATATATTGTAAGAAAATCCCAAAGCATGGGTTTTAAAGGCAGGGAGACACAAATCCTTCGGTCTCATTGAAACCCGCTCAAGCTGGGGAAAAAATAGTGGCAGAAATAGTTAAGGAAATGAACATAACCAGCATACTCTTGAAAAAGCGACACGTACATGCCCACATAATTCTCACAGTCCTTGCTGCATGGAGCACTCCTTTCCTGATAGTTCCACTGGGGTCTACCTGGAAGCAGTCCTGGCTCGTGGAGATGAGAGTCTGCCACAGCACCACAGGCTGCAAGACTCTGAAGAGTTTAAACAAACTCGATTTCACACTAAGCTGTTCTTCCTGCAGGCTATGTACAAACCTTTATCTGAGTTCCCACCACACCTTTGCCTGGGAATGGTTAGCTTCCCCCCAGGGTCATTTGATATGGAGCCCCTGCTTCATATATACAAACACCCACACCTTCATTATCCTGGTGCTTTGCTTCCCTCCGGGCTTGCAGTTCGCTCTGTCCCAGCGATAAGGACGAGGCCCGAGGTGCTTCAGTGCGACTGCAGGATTCGGGCCAGGAGCAGAGCAAACCCCGGGCATCAGCAGAGGTGTTGCATGAGGAAGTCACCCAGCTCCCTGGCAGCGCTGTAACTCATCCCTACCCCCAAACCTTCTCCGGGGCTATGCGTGCCTTATTGAATAGAGACACCCGAACCTGGCTGGGGGAGTCCTTACCTGCCCCCAGCTAACCCTATCCTGCTCTTTCCAAGCCAGAGTGCTGTAAAGTCTTCCACTCAGCATAAAGAGAAGCTTTCGGGACAATGACAGATGCAATGGCTTTGCATTCCCAGGAGGAGATCCTGTTAGATTTCCTTCTGAGCTAACCCAGGGCGGACTAGCCCAAGTCAAGAACACTGCTTTCAATAATGCTGAATTTTTTCCCTTCAAACTCCAAAGTGCCATTAGTTTTAGACACAGAACAGAATGATCCATGGCAAGAGAGTCCATAAAAACCCCTATTCTGTGACAAAAAGCCAAAGAGAAGCTGAACCACAGGACAAGCCGGATGCTGTATTCCAGTCACCTCCAACAACGCCAGCAAAGATTTGAATTGTGATCACCCAGAAACAAATTTGCTTCCTGAGAATTTGGGCAGCTCTTCTCAGAGAGGTTTGGGGTTTTTTTAGTGCATAGAAGAAGAAAAGGTGGATGACCAAGCAAGCAGAGGTGTCCCTCGCAGCCTATCAAAGCTCAGCTGCTGGGATAGAGCAACAGAAGGAAAGGTCATCCCATGCATGACAGTTATGCAGAGCTTCAAGACTTTAAATAGAAAGGAGTTTATGTAACCCTGGCACCCAAGTGCTTCCTCATGACGGTCTCTCACAGCCATCAAGGTTAGGAAGTGTCACCTGTTGCCTTCAAGGGGTTCTTTTAGTCACATTGCAATTATATCAACAGGTAAGGTAAGAGGTGTAACAGCTGGTGGATTTTTTAATGTTTTACAACAACAGGAGATGCAAACACCAAACTTATTTTCATGCTGTGGTTTATAATACAGTAATACCATAAGTCTGAGAAATTTTCGTTCTACCACTCAATGCAGCAATTGCAAGTTTCTGCTGCTTTTCCACTGTGCCATTCAGAAGACTGATATTTACCAAAAAGATAAGCTGATAGCACCAGTTCATTAATTTTATAAAACTACATAATAAGTTGTTGCATTTTACTGGGAACTCTTCATTTTGTCAGTTAAAAATCAAGTCCTCCCCACAAATCTAACATAAGAGATGCCTAAAAAAACACCTACCATGTTCAGACGAGAAGTGCATCTCTCCATGGTTCAAGTGTTCAAAAATTATCTTCACAAGCTACGTTCAGAATTTTCATTAGGAAGTACCTTATCGCTGTAATAACATGAGATTAAATAATGGAGAAATTCACCCTAGAACCAAAACAAACCGGAGAGTTTACATATCCACTTGAACTGAAATGATAGATTTCGCAAACCAGGTTAATCCTTCATTCACAGTTAAAGGCTTATTTGAGGACGGGGATACATTCAAAGCCTTTCTGACTTGGTACAGCTGGGTATTAAATCTGTAACCAAAGTGGTCGTAATGATATGATTCATACCAAATACACCGTGGGCCAGACATCCAAGGAACGTTTTCCTCATGAAAAGCAATGTCAAGTCCTTCATGAGCATCTTCAGGTCTCCAATGAATTCCCAATCTTAAGGAGTTATCTGTGGTTGAAATAAACATTCGTGCCACCAGAAGTAAAAGAGATATGAGCAGAGTTGAGCATAAAAATCTATCAGCTCAGATTATTCTATCACTGATAGTCACTTTTTCTCAAGAGTGGCCGAGGCAATGACTCAGAATCAGCCAAGGTGAGCCATTCTCTCCTTTTGAAAGCTCCTGCAGTCTGGGGCAGGGGGGTAGGAAAGAGAGAGAGGAGAGGACACTGACAATTTATCAGTTTCACGGGTCATCAAGAAATCAAAGCTCAGTCCATGGCAGCATGCAGATGAAAAACCTCTGCCTTCATACAGGAGAAAGTAATTGGTGACTACTGGCTGAAAAAAAAAAAAGAAAAAAAGGTTGGCGAACTCAAGAACTGTCTTTACAGTATTCTTTGCATACCTTACATTTGTTGAATGGTTTCCAAAACTAAAGCTTTCCCATGGGAAGGCAAAGAAACAATAGCAATTTCTTCTGAATGAAGCTCTCCTAAAGCCAAAGAGTAAACATACAGTATGTGACCTGAAAGTTTGCTTTTAACTGTACAAGTGGCTAATTACATAACTAATCAAAATACCTTCAAAAGCAATTCCTAGGGGAAGGCTAAAAAAAAAAATAAATGAGAGAGAGAGAGAGAGAGAGAGGGAAAGGAAGAAGCAGAAGAGAAAGAAAAAATAAAAGCAGCCCAGCAAAGAGAGATGGTGATTGATAACCTGTGGCACTGTATGAACTCATATGTGTGTGTGCACATACATTCAAGCTTAATGACATTTAAAGATTTATTGCACTTCTGCACAGGACTGTGTAACTCCCAGGAAACCCGCCCTCTACCTGAGATGCCAGTGCAGGTTGAGGAGATGGATCCGTACGTGACACAGCTCCTGTTCCAAGAGGGAACACGAGCTGATGACGTGGCAGCCGTGGAATGCGTTTGCTGCATGTCCTAGGCACACTTCTCGACATCAAACGGTGAAATAGCTTGAGTTTCAAGACTGATCTTGAGACGTGGACGCGTTTGCGGAATATAAATTGTCCCTTAAAAGTTTGGGGGGATGGAGCAAAATTTGTTTCCTTGCTGGGGAGACATGACATGTACTCACGTCTCATGCTTGTCCTCCATAGCCATGGAACACGTGGAATTACACCTAAGCAAAGGCTTGTTTCATATTGATTCTTAAAATAAAGAGCAGTTCACACCTTATAAACCCTGAGGCTCTGTCTTTTTGAGGCACCTGTATTACGGGCAGAAAGGAATTTAAATATTTTTGTGCCTAGTCCACACAACTGTTGAATTACACAATAACTTAACAAAACTCTCCATTTCTGCGCAAAAAAAAATGGTCGCAGGTTTAGGTGTCTCAAGTTTTGTTCCACCACCACCATTCCTTGTGTGCTGAAGGCAGGATTAGCTCAGGCATTCCCTGACCCCTGCTGGCAGGGCTGGCCCTGATTCCTGCCTGTAGAAGGAAGCAGAGGGGGGAAATACACTTTAGGGGTTTAGGAATGCCAAGAGGATCGTAGAAGGAATTTGAAAACCAGACACAATTTTTCACAGGTAGAAAAGCCTTCTCTGGAGACTATGGCAGGCTGAAAGTGTACAAAGGAGAAAAATTGAGTTGGGATCCTCTTTTAAACCCTCTCCTGATCAGAGAGATCCACCTGAGGTTTATTTACCCACTGCTAAAAGAGAGAAATCCAGCTGCCCTAGGCATAGCGCAAGGAACTTCACCTTGCTTTTGACACACGGTGTCAAAAGCATCCACGGAGCATCAAGCACAGCCTCTGGTTTGGCTCAGCCCAGCCCAGTAGCTACTGGGGAGGACTGGGGAGAGGCCCTGGTGCTCACCTCATGCTGCTTCATCACCCACTCCAGGCTGGAGTGATGAAACTCTGCGTGGGGAGAGCTGTGTGCAAGGGAGGCCGGGGAGAACCCTGGAGGATCTCCACAGTGCAATGATTGCTTCTGCTCAGGGAGAAGAGTTATTTCAGGAATTCTGCAGGAAAGTGTGCCCAGTAAATTGGTCCAAAGATCCCTCCATTTCCCAGTGTTGTGTGGAAGAGGATCAGCATTAAATTAGATCCACTGACTCCTGCCCAAATCAGCCTCCCCCTGCTGCGCAAATGGACACAACCCAGCTTTGGAGACGGCATCTCCAAAGCCTTTTGTACGAAGGCAGTTGCACAAAAACAGCCCAGTAACTCCACACTACAACAGCTGAAACAAGCCCTGAAGCAAATGTTACCTACAATGCTGACAGCAAGCTAAAATTCATACTTGAGAAGACAGTTTTTCACATTTAGATAAATTTTCAAGGAGCTACCGTGAATGAGTTCAACTCGAGCTGGACATATTTTTTTGTTATAATGAAAAGTCAACAAATTTTCCACTAGGCATTAAAAAAGAAAAAAATCCTATTTCTGATCATTACAAATCCAGAATAGCAAGCTAAACTATAGCAATACCCACATTAACTGGAATAGATCCATCTCCAGTTACTGAAATAAAGTCAATGTTTTTCTGTGGGACAGTTATTTACTAAGGGGTAAGTGCATTTAAAATCCTAACTAATGCATTTGCCTTGCAAAATCTGTTTTGGATTATTTCAGCAACTAGCTGATCATGTATATTTAGCTGGAAAATATACAGCCCTGAAAAAAATATGAGGGGAAACCTGGAGATGTACAATATAATTATGAAGACAGACTTGCCAGTACCTCCAACAGAGCAGGCCAATGTCAATATTCTTAATGAACTGCATTTTCTTCCACATGTGGCCAAAAAATAAAAACTGTATCTTTTCAGAACCTATTTATGTCCCCAAAACCAGTCTCCTAGGCTCATGCCCCTCACCCCCAGTCCGAGGAGGTCTCTGTTATATATATATCCATCTTTCTAAGCAGATATCAAATCTCTTAACTCTGAGTTAACTAGCAGGCATTCCACATTTTCTGACATCATTCTGACTTTTGTATCAACTATATTTCCTGCTAGAAAAAAAGTTTAAAAAATCATTTGGGAAATACATTTGTTGTCAAGACAACTTCCAGCACTGAATGCCCAAACTCCAACAGATCAGATTTTTCTGGAGGTTTCTTTTCCAAGTAATGGAAGGCTTTGCTTGCAGCATCTCCAGATACATCTTTTTTGCAAAATCATAGAACGCTTAAGGTTAGAAAAGGCCTCTAAAATGCTCTGTTTCCTGCTGCATCTAAAGAACAATTCTCAGTCACGATCTCCTCTGATGCCAGGAGGCTTTGCTTCCCTGCTAGGATAGAATCTTTTTGCCCTGCTGAGTACCACATTCTGAACTAAGAGCAAATCAGGAACAGAATCTCAACGCTATAAATCAAGTAAGGTGGAATATTTGTGAGTGGAGAAAGCGAAAGCCTGGGAAAATTCCTCTGGCTTTAATGGGCCTTGAATTTCACCAGTTTTTGTTTCTGTCATGGTGCTTAGTTCATCGGAATTAGGCAAGCCACTTAACTTCAGAAGTAATAAAGAGTTTTGAATATTTAACTCAAAAGCTTTGCTCTCACTGTTGTGTGTGCGGCCACGCATGTTTTACCTTCTGGAGGCTGCCCACAAAAATGAAGGAGGGACTCACACTGGAAACAAAAACAAGGATAAAAATAAAATATGCTGTCTGTACTACAGCCCTGGACAAGGCTTCTTGTCTCAAAGGGACCCTCTGCAGCTTCCTAGCCAGGGGTGCACAGGATCTGCATCCCCTCATCTGACTTTTTGGGGAATTATTTTACATCCTCCCTCTCCAGCCTCTGAACTTACTGACGCGAGATAAACTTTATCAGAATCCATGTTGACCTTCCTCTCTTTTGAACTCTGAAACATTGATTAACTTGTAAGTTATGTAGCAGGGGGACAACTTCAATAACACCCTCATGGGTAGTTTCTTCCTGACTGGCTATTTCAGCACTTGTAACTCTTTAAAAACTACTACAAGGGCTATAACTTGCTTCCCTCTTTCTTCCAGCTTGTGAGTATGGAAAATCTCACCTGAATATTAAGAAAAAGGTGATTCATTTCTTGTAAGCTGTTAGCTGCTCCCTGAGAATTGCCATTAGCAGCTAGTTGCAAAGAAGTCACTGGGGCAGGGCTAGCCACACTTCAGAAAGAAAGCAGGTCGGTGGAGCCATTCTGAGCTGAATTTTGAGGAAATCCTAGACATCACAAAAATAAGGTGCTCCAGTATAAAAAAAACCCCACAGCTCTAATGCAGGAACAACAAAGCCTTGCATGAAAAGAAAAAAGAAAAAACCCAGAAGTATCCATACCCATAATGAGCACCTGTAGCTGTGCAGACATATAACATTCCTCCATTTCCAGTTCCAAGACACAATTTAGCAGCTTGTGTTTATGTCACACTGAATTACATTTTCTTCCTCCTCTCCACCCCATGTGACCCTGCTATTTTTATTTTTTCCTACACACTGAAGACTCCTTAGAAAACTGATTTAGTGACTTTGTCCAGCTATCAGGTACCTGTTTCTATGAGGTGCAGACTGAAGGCCTGACCTGCTGGATCCTCCCCAGTGGCTCCAAATTATCAAAATCATGGAGGATAATTTACTTTCTATCCCAGAGAAGGGCAGCGGGATCTCTCCCCAAGCCTTGCAGTATGATCAAAACCAGCTCAGGAGTTCCATTTTATATCCTGTTCAGAATGAGGGATTCCAGTAGCCCAAATCTGTGAGGAAACCTCAGTTTGCACTATTTTACTGAAGAACTGGTGTGTTGTTCACAGCGTCCTTCAGCAATCTCTTGTCTTAGAAAGGTGCCAGGTTGATAGGGGAGCTAAGAAGACTCAAACACGAGCAGCTGCAGCTGCCATTCTAAAACACTTCAAAAGATTTACATGCAAGTTATCAGTTCCCAAGTATTACACTCAGGGTCACCACAAACCGTGTTACCATTCTCACAGTGCTGCAAGCTCGTTTTTAAAGAATTCTCTTTCCTTTTGCAGTTCAGCCGCTTCCACCCTGCTGCCCTTCAGTCCTGCCTGGTTACAGAGTTCAAGAGATAATTTCTTGCTAAGAAATAAAGCCAGAATGAATAATGCCACTAGTGTTATTTATGTAGGGACAGTACATTCCGTGGATGTTTCCACCAAAATTATTTCAAACCGCTTTTTTGATATCCCTGTTTCTCTAATGAGCAGAGTCTCGTGCTCGCAAGTAAAACATAAAAACAGTGTAACATGTACAGAAGCTTTTATAGCGCCGGCATCGCAGCTAGCAGGAATTAGTACAAACACATTCTTTTATTGTGACATTACATTTTTGGAGTTCAATGGCCCTTATTATCTCTCAAGGCAAGACGCAGCTTCTCATGATTGACCATGTGCGCAATATGACAGCAGAATCAAAGGGAGGTCAGTGATCTACGCCCAGTAGGTTCACCCCATCTCTCTAATCACCTTTTTTTTTT